>WEIV01002255.1:363408-393344 GCA_013390005.1 Calyptomena viridis
GTCATCTCAGTCCTCAAAAACAGACTCTTGTGGCCTTCCTACAAAAAGAGTAGAAATGGAAGAGGGTAATTGTGGACAGGTAGCAGGCCAGACTTTTCCTCTGCCTTTTTGAACAAAGTCATGTTGGGTCATACTTTGCAGTTATTTCCTGCTTTGTTTGACAACACTGATAATCGAGAGAGGTCACCTCTGAAAACATTCAGCATCTTAGGACTGCTAATTATTCTCAGCATCACACTCCACTTTGAAACCTTTCCAATAATTGCCACAGAGTACTCCATAAATCCTCTGGTTCCCAGTGTCTGACCTTGCCACTCCTTCAGTCCTGTGTGCCCAGACTGTTTCTTACAAGGCTTTCCACTGCCTTGCTTGATCCAGCCTAAGAAATGGAATTTCCAAAATGAACATAAACATTTTTTACCACTACCACCCAAGAGAGCACTTTGGGCAGGGTTTCTTACTGTCTGAATGACAGCTCAGCCAAGGAGAAGGAAAGGTAAAACAGAATCCAAACCAGGACAGCACTGCCACAGTCGTGAGAAGGACCAAAAGGCAGATAAACACTAAAATCTAGGCCATGGAATACCACCCCAGGGACATGCACAGAGCTCTGGAAAGGCAAAAGCTCTTGGTAAGTGAAGGAGCTTACAGATGATGAACCAAACCTCACTGATTCTTTCCCAGCATTCTCAGGAAGAAAAACCATTACTTTCAAATCACGTGAAAAACCAGTAAGCAAAGGAGTCAACCAATACAGCTTTAGAGCAGGCTCCCCATATGGTGAGATTTCAAAAACTGACACCTGTTTACTACTTCTAGTTGTCCTCAGTCAGTGAAACCTAATTTTTAAAATGTTGTTAGCAACACTCAACTGTTGATCTGCATCGTTTCTAGCCTACCTGATGAATCATCTTGACTTCAAACAGCTTTATTCAAAATTATTTCTGTATTGAGTGGGAGATCAAAAACAACTTACACATATTGTTAGAGGAAGCTGGCACCCCACCCCCTTNTATTGGTTTTCTTACCCCTGGAATATAGCACCAGTTCAACTGTAGAAAGTTAATGGTTAAAACTTGAACAAAGAGCAGAGGCCAAACACCAGTGTCTTTAATTTCAGCAGTTATGTACTATAAAATGCATGAAATTCAATTGCAGCCACTCAGGCTTTCTTGTGTTGTTACTTCTATCCCATTCCACATTTCTTACGACTACACAAAATTGAACTGCTTAATCAGCCATGTAAAATTTCATGCAATAATTATACAGAATCCTCACTAACCATGCATTTCTCCATTAACATTCAATCAACACATTCCACTGTGGAAGCTTCAGTACAATTTCAACCATTTCTGCCATCAAATGGAATAGATTTTTTTTTCATCTTGTGTGTCTAGTGGCATTACATGATAATCATGTCAGCCTACAAGTTCAACTCTAACACCTTGTTACTTATGCCAATCCATAGTCCCCACAAACTAAGCATTACCATTTAGCCTAAATTGATTTGCTTCACATTAACTGCATTATACCAACTCCTATGCCCCTAATAGTATCTCAGGAGAGTGTATGAATAAATTCAAATTAAATTACACTACCACATGAAAAACAACTGTTTACATGGTGTGGTTACAGAAAATATCAAAGTCCTCCTTATTTTCAAAAATTAATTTCTGGATGCTGGACTTGTGGGCTATGCTGCAAGGATATATTTAGCTGCTGCACTACAGCTCTCATCTCAGATTACACTATTTAAGTCTAAAAGGCAATGCATGTGTTCAAGAGAACTGTTAAGAGTAAACATGCAAGTCCTAATGGAAAGTTCACACAGACTAGGTTAAGCCCTACAGAGACATGAAATTTAGGCATTACATGGGAGGACTTGGGCATCTGGTTTGTCACACTTAGCAGCTCTCAAAGGTGCTTGTACTAATTCCTCAATTTAAGATAGGAAGAAATTAATTGCTCTCACTATTAGTGAAGAGCCTTTCCACACCAGGTTGAGAAAGAAACAGGGACACCACCTCTCACTAACTCCCAGATCACAGCTAAGTGCTGTGGTTTCCAAGCCCTTTACCCTTGAAAGGGCAACAACCCACACAAACCACAAAAGGAAGAGGATCAGAACTGAGTATTTCTTTTGTGCAGCCAAGCCATGAAATCTTTCCCAGCCTTACACAGCCACTTGATAGTTTGAGCTTGGTTCAGCTGCCTCCATTCTCTGGGCACGGGGAGGCAGAACAGTACCCTGTCCAAAGCCTTTCAAAGGCCCACTGATCAAAGTGTAACCTGGAGGCCAAAGGGCAGAAAACAGCAGGCTGAAGGGGAAAGATACTGAGAAGAATTTGGCAGCAATTCCTCCTTCCATATAGTGCTTATGAAAAGACTGTCTGTGGCATTCACATTTAATGATAAGAAGCTCGAGAACAGTAGCACAACCACAGGAGGCTGAACAGCCAGGAAACCACCATTTGTGGTTCTCAAAAACAACTGTCTTACACAGTGGATCCACCACAGAGCTACAGCTTTACCTCCCTTATCACCAGAGGCCCTGTCCAGTTCTTAAATATTAAAGTTACCCATTTGCTGACCCATGGTCAGAGCTGAGATTCTCAGTTGAACCAACTTCACTTGGATGCAATGGGAAGAAATACAGCCCCTCACTTGTTACTAAAGGAATGTCAGTAGTATTAAACAAATCCTAACTATGTTTAGTTCATAACAAAAGCAGACCTGAACCACATGCATGACACCTTTAATTACTATCAACTCCATGTAAGAACAGAAAAGTTACACTGGGTTTAGAAAATAATTTAAAATCATTTGAAAATGGCGAAGAGAAAAAAATTACTTAAAGCAACAAGAAATGACAGAATTGTCACACTATGGAAACTTGACCTTTCTGAAGTTGTGCCTCAGAAACCTTGTGTAACAATCAGGCAAAGAGCCAAGTCAGGACATGGAGGCTGCACAAAAGAGAAAGCTGACAGCACACAGGTGATGAACAAGGTAAGTGTGCTCCATGTGGAAAAATAGTGGACACTGAAGACAACAGCCAGGACCACAACAGTTGCAGTGGTTTGCAGAGGAAGAGGCTGCACAGGCACCTGCAGCATCAACAGAATGAAAGCATCAAACCAGGACTGAGACACCTCAGCATCTCTCCTTTCCCTTAATTCATCTCAAAGAAATTCCTGTTCAAAGACAATCCAACTACAGACTTCACTTAAACAATTTTACATTAGAACAGCAACAACAGCAATGAAAATTCAGGGGTGTTTCTCCTCTGGATAAATGGAAACATGGATGAACTCCTGTTAAAATAAACAGAAGCTCACAATCATGAGATCAAGATTCAGATACAGCCTGACAGTGACAAATCTGTACTGACAAGTCTGAAGGTATCTTTCTTTTAACCACATTCCCTGGAGGGAGAGATAGCCTAAGATCCCCACATGGTTTGCAAGAGTCAAAGTGAACAGTTAAAACCTAAGAGAACTCCCTCTCACTGAATGTAAACTGAGTGAATGTAAATGCTACTTAGTTTTCTATCTGGTGAAGACTGGATTAGATAAGATCCCTCAGAATTTCTAATAAGGCAGAAAGGCTGCAGACACTTATTTCTTCCTACTTTTCCTCATTCAGCTCAACCACTGACAGCCATGTACCAGTGCTGGACCTTCAGCTCAACAGACCCTTAGAGTTTTAACTTCATACTCTCTACATCACCACATTAGTCATCTTGAAAGCATAACATCAAAGCTCAAGGTGCAGAAACATCAGAAATGCTACAGTCAGTGAAATTTGATTACAGAATTTTTACACAACCAATGCAAAACTCACTTGCCAGAAATGCTATATATTGGTCTCCACAGCACTAATACATCCTCGCTTTTTTTAGTGTTTACTTCCCTGACCACTTCTTAAATGAGCATGTGTTACCCTGCTGACACCACTCATAGGAACTTTAATTCATTTGACCAAGCTGAAGACAAAAAGCAGCATGATTTGAAGCATTTTAAATCACAGAAAAACCACCTAAATGCCAAGAGAGTACCCTGGTATCCATTTCCTATGGAATCCACATATAATTCAAGTTCAGGTGTCTTCATCCTATCCCATGGCTGGTGATGTGTGCTAACAGCCAGGCAGTAAAAGCACAGGAGAGAGAGTGTATGGCACATGGAATAAGGCAACGTGTGGCCACCAGGAAGTTCAGAGAGCTGGAAGTGCAACAGGCAGACCAAGAGATAAGCAGGACTGGGCAGGAGATGCAGTAGACTTGTTTCCCATAAATCCCCTATCTGTTTGGGCAGTGATCACACAGTCACATATTTTCCAAAGCTAAAAGCAACAACTTCTTCAGCTCTGAAGAAAAACCAAGAAAATCCATCTTAAGCAATGTGAGCTTAAGAAAAGCAAGCACTCTAAAGCTTCCTTGCTCAATACATACAGGCAACAGCAGATGAAATCATGTCTTCATCTGCTGCTCATCAACATTTTTCTTCAACTCAAACACATCTCCTTGATTTTTACTCCACACAGGCCACCTTCTGCTCCGTGTTTAACACATCACTCCTGTGCACTTTGCAATCAGTTTTCTGGACACAGATGGACATTGTCACTACAACTCAAGGAACACAGAGAAGGTCAGCACAAGTGGCACAGCTCTGGAATGCCAGTAATGTTCCGTGGGGACTAGGGCATGGTTTGTATTAGCAGCAGTACCAGTCTAGAGCAGTCTGCCAGGCCTTCCACATTTGGCATCCACAACAGTTCCCACACACTACACGTTTAAATGTGTAGGATCAAGAAATCAGTTACCGAAGGCAACAGGCTGCCCGTGAAACAGCATTTAGAGTCAGCAAGCTCTTCAAGCAAGTCCACAGTGATCATCTGCTTCTCTCCAAGCTGTAATTCAACAGGATTTGTTGCTCATTCCTCCCCAGATCTTTTGGTCTCACTCTCCAAGAGAGCCATAACATCATCACTGTATCATCTACTTACCTTTCCCTAGTAAATGAACACTTCTTTGTCTCTTTTTGTCACCTAGAACAGCCCTCCTTAGTTCCCAGGAAAAAGCAGGGGGGGAAGGAATTTTGTTTCAGATATTCAGGCATCAAGGAACAGTAACAGTATCACAGAGGAATGACAAACAGGGTGCCAATGTACATCCATGATGAAAGCACCTTCTGGAACCAGCTCCTCTTAAGTCCACACATGCAATTAAATTTCAGTCTGGTATTTTGTAATCTGGTTCGAAATGAGATCTCTAATCATTTAGTGAAAGCAAAATAATTTGAATAAAAAAAAAAGTCATCACACAACACCTGCACACAAAATTGCTTAATAGGAAGCTTGATTTGTTTTGCACAATTGCTTATTAAACTGCATATTGGATTTTTTATGTGATAGCACTCAAAACACCGCAAAAGAAAATTCATATTCCAAGTAAACAACAGCAATCTATTCCTCAATGTACACTGAGCTTTCTGGCAGGAACCTTATCAAAGTATAAACTAGCATGTTTACCCAGGCAGGGGTAATTTTTTGATGACCAACAACATCCATGGCAGTAATGCAGAGTCTATTCTAGGTTTAGAGTTTTCTAAAAGTTTCCCAAGACCTTTTAAGGATCTGATCACAGCAGCTGTTTACGAAGTTCCCACCCATCAAAGGAACAGTTGCAGAAATATGGAAAAAATCCTAAGCTGCAGAGCAAGTTTCCACAGCTTTTGCCCTCCTCAGCTGGCTGCTCACAGGCAGGGCAGCAAGTCATTGACCCTGCACAAGGCAAAGAACCCAGTTGTTGGACAGCAACCAAATCCCCAGCTGAGAAAGGGAGCAAAGCAGCTCCTGCTGCAGAGCCCGGTACCCGAGGTGAAGTGTGCTCTGGAAGGCTAAGAGGGAACATGCATAAGGCACTCCCACTTCCTGAACATCTCTGCAGTATTAAACTCCACTAATGGGTTCTTTATCTCACATAATATAAAAAAGCTTCTGCCTGAAATGACGTTGAACACTCCAAGTCAAGAAAGAACAACTTGAACTCTCTTCCCATCACTTACCTAAATAAGATCTTTCTTTAAAGGATCCTTGATGAAAGGACCATACAAATCACAGATGCATGAGAGCAATTCAACTATTTGAAATATCACAGTCAACGACCTTCTGAATACTGAAAACTGTTCCAAGTTTCCTTCTGTTAACTGCATTTCTAGTTCCTATACACCTCAGATTCCAGCAAAAGAACTATGTTGTAATGATAACACCAGCAGTAATGATATAAAACCAAGTTTTTCAGTATACACTATGTATAATAATTGGGTACTGCAGTTCCAGCATTACTTGGTGGCTTCTCTTACTTTTAGATTCTATTATTTCATTTTCACCAAGACGTTTAAGCTTTCCTTCATTCTCCCCTTAGCTATAAAATGCATCTTGTTCATTTATTTAGCTTTATCAAAGCAAATGTTTTGAGCTCAATATTTCTTTATATGTTTTAAAAACTAACTTCTCATCCGTTGATGTATGAAGATAACAGTTTCTGACACATATGAAAGTTAACTGGCCAGAACTGCTTATCTATTTATTTGAAGTATGGAAAACATATACAAGGAAACATATTTAGTGGAACAGAATATTTAAACCAAGGTTCTCTCACAACTTACGTGAAATAATCACATTCTTTCCTACCACTGAGAAAACAGGTTTTCTCCATAAGCCAGATCCCAGAAATATAAGAAAACACCAGAAAATTCTCCAGATACGAGAGCTGACTGATAAGACATGCCCTGATTACTAATGTAATTTTCCAAGTCTTATAAACCAGATCATTTTTGAGAACACTGCACAGAGAAATCTAAGGGAGAAAAAGCAGAGAGGGAGACAACCCTGGAAAAGCAGAGTAACAGGAACAAGAATTCTGCTAAAATGTGGGCAGATGCAAAAGAAGTGCCAGGCCCTCCTACTTACCAAGAGGTTCAAAGAATGAGTCAGTGTGCACAGAGTTTAATTAAAATGCAAACCATTTAATAATTGATTTAAGTGTGAATTTTTTTTCCAAGAACAATGCCTTAGCTTTAACTTCAAGACAAACATTTCAAGGCCTATTCTGAAGGGTCTTTCCCTACTGCCAGAAGAGGCAAAGGAATATCCATACAGCTCCAGAACAGTCTGCACCATTTCTTGCCAGAAACATGAATTGACACAGCTCTCCAAAACTCACAGTACTGAATTCACTTTATTATGCTGCATAAACCAGCTCTGCATCCCAGGAGTGCAATTTAGCACAGCAACCCCAGGCAGTTCTCACAAAGTTTCAATTTGCCTCACAGAAAGAACCTTCCAAACCACCTCTGAACCTTTTTAACACACTTCTTCAGCACAAAAATATTAAAAAGTTGCACATTTTGCAGCCATTCACCCTGCTTGCAACCCACCCTGCTTGTCAGCAGTGTACAAACACTGAGGTTCAGAAGAAGCTGAAGGCCAACACACTGGCAAACTTCCTAGAACTCAATGGGAACACAAGTCAAGGACACTTGGGCAACACTGGGGTCACAGCACAGGCCCCACCTGTGACAAAAAATAGTTCAACTGTGACTTTAGTGTTGCTTCTGATTAGCCTTTGCAAGCCAAAAAGCCCAGTGACTTGGGAAGCTCTGCCTGAACAGCAAATTCATTGTTGGACTAACAACCTGGTGGGGTTGGCTACATTTGGGACTGTCAGGCTGAACATTCCCCCTGTGTAGGACAGGCCATTTTATTACTGTTTCCACCTCACTAAAAGCAGTTTCCTTTGCATCACAAAACCCTCCAACAAAGAAAAACAAAGAAACAAAGTCACAGCCTAAAGAAAAACACCCCCTGAAAAAACTCCACCATAATGCAACAGAAAATTAGCATATAATTAAGACTTGTTACAGACTATGTAAAAAAAAAAATCAAACTAGAGGCTTGTAAGAGTTAATCTACAAATATACATGGTGAGGGAAGGAAAGAAAGTAAACAGAGCAAGTAAAAAGATACTTATTTTTACTTTTTTTTTTCCCCAGTACTTTTACTGGTCTCAAGTCTGGAAGAGAAGAGCCAAATCTTCCTTGCCATAGCTGTGATCACTGATGTATATATACAGTCACAGGAGTGATAAGGATCTGCAGGGCAATAAGCAGCCACAGCAACTCTTAGGGGTGAAAATTCCAGATAAGTCTGAGTGTTTGCACTTCAAAAAGTATCAAGTTCAAGGTAGTATTCAAACAATTAAATGTAACTTATACTAAAAATCAACTGTATTGACACAAGAAAGCCACACCAATGTAGACAGGAATGTCAGTGGGAGAAGAAAATGAATTTTATTTACACTTGAATGTTCTTGTGCCTGGAAATGGCCTCAAACAAAATATTGGGGAAGTTAAGTTACCACATCAATCTTCATTAACAAAGAGAAAATAAAATCAAGAAATATATAAAGTCAAAACTCGTGCCACACAATGAAGGAATCTTAGTTTTCAGAGCAGAACAATTGATGAAGCCATGGATAGATTCTCTCAAAAGCAGATGTGCAGATTCCCATCACATTTGAACCACATTTTGACTGAAGTGCTTTCACGTTTCTGCCTCCAGTCCTTACTTCAGAGTAAACTGAGGTGATGATAAAAAAAAAAACCATTCCAGCATTTCCCATTTCTCAACTCTGACAGGATGAATCCTTGGCAAGAAAAACAGTTTTTCCTGTACAAGTATCTCCCTAGAACCTCAGTGCAGCATGACAGGTCTTTGGAATTCTACCTGCTGTTTACTGTGGCACTCCCAGTAGGGAGCACTGAAGGAATTGCTTGAAACAAACACTTCCTCCTTTTTTCAGTGTTCTGGCCAGAACATTTACTGCAGCAACCACTCTCTTCATTTTCCATTCCTCTACAGATACTCCCATTTCCTCCAGAGTAGCTGTTCAAATATCATCATCCTACTCTTAAGCCATTACTTGCAACAACACAACACCACAAAGCAGCAAAGGCATCCAACCAGTCCCCAGGAGCTGCTCTGATCAGGAAAGAAAACACACCTTGGAGATGTGTTTAGTTAGGCACTTTCATGTGCCTAAACCAGAAGGGCCTTTTCACAAGCCTGAAAAAGCTCCAGCTACAGAGGGAGAAAAGAACAAAGGCAATGGGACTGGAAGCATGACATCAGTGAGGAAATCAAAGCTGCTCTAACTCCAGTGCTGCAGTTCCTGAAGTCAGCTCAGATATCTGAAATATCAGTCTTGACAAAAATGCCCCCTAACAAGACACTCCCTGGGCATTTAGAAAGAATTCTGCTTGTTCCCAAACTAAGCAACTGCAACAAAACACCCTACAACACAAATCCTTCTATGCCTTGGTCACGTACGAGTACTAATAACTCGTGTGAATAATTCACATGCTGAGACACTGACATGAGAGGAAACACCACACACAGTGTCCTGTCACAGACCAAAGCTCCTAGCAGCAAACTCCAGACTGCCAAGTTAAATCTGATCATATTCAGTTATTTTGAATGCTTTATATTCTTCCTCCTTGTGCCGATACAACTTTACAGTTCTTGCAAACACTTCCCTTAGATTGTAAGACTGTAAAAACACATACACAGATCTTATTAACAGAATTTTCTCCTCTTTTTTACATTTAATATTTTAAGGGATATAAAATGCAGTTTTAAGGCAGCAGTGCCTAAACTTCCATTACTGATCAGCTGCACATACTAAAGGCCAAGTGGTGTAACACAAATGCTGCCACTGGCCACTTGTTTTGCAAAGCACACACAACACCACACTGACCAGTACCATCTGTCTGTGAGGTTTGCAGAACTCTAAGTGACAGTAAAATATACCCCCATACAACTATACTTACTACTGGTTCCTTCCTGCCAATCTGGGATATTACAATTCTGGAACAGATCAACAGGACAGTTTAGCAGCAAGCAAGACTTGGATGTTAACTCCCATCAGAGAACTGCTGGGGGATACTCTGAGTACACATCAGAGTACTGTGTGACAGACACACAAAGCCAAATTACAGAAAAAACTGAACAACTTGACATGTGGCAGCAAAGCAACCCATACTTCAGTCCTGCAGAGTGAAGTTAATAACCAACTAGGGCAGCTCAAATTGCAGAATTGAGCTGGAGTGACCTGACAGCAGCAACTGCTCTCCAAACACACAAGAGCTATTGCAAACCTACAGTGTTTGATCAAAGCTTCCAGGAAAGCTCAGACTGGAGAAAAAGGAAACTCTTGACAGATAATTTTAAGGTTTGCAGCGTCATCATTTCTATCACCCAACACTTGTTTGCAGACAAGCTTTCTTAATTTTCAAAATATCTGTGATAAAAGACTACAGCAAATCAGTGACTTTCAAGCATCTAGTTTGTGAATCCAGTTTCTCTCTAAATGCCAAAGTCATTTGTCCTCACTGACATGTATGAACCTGAAGGCCATGGTCTGAGGCTGTCAAAATTACAATATTTTAGCCAAATTGTAACCAAGTACCCTTAAGAAATGCCATGTTTCACATACTTCTAAAAATCCCATATTTTATTCTCATGCAACTCATCCATTCAACATTGACATATCTGGGCTAAAACTTCACATCACAAACTAAGCAAAAAATTACACCAGAGCCAACAAAGGAGTAAATATTACAAGCATGAAAGAAAAGATTTTTGGCCTACATGAATGAATTTCCCTTTCAAATCACTAAAATTCACATTACACAAATCTAACAAATAACTTTCCCTATTTTAATACTTGCCCTTGGAACTTCCAACGTGCTCACAAAGCTAAAAGAATTACAATGTTTAAATAGAACTCAGAAGCTGCTGATGGTGTTATCCAGTGATGCAAATACACAGGCAGCCCTACATGCACATACACAAGATACACAGTGTACCTTTTACTCCTGACTGCTTTCATTACTCCCAAGCTCAGTAATGAACACGACACTACATTATGCTGTTAGAGGTTCCAAGGATTAGTTTACACGTGGTTAGCTTTGCACAAAAAAATATATCCAGGAAATGAAGTCATTTGTTGGTCTTGAAACTACAGCAGCCTTCATTGCCATTCACTTTAGCACTGTTGCTCATCTGTGCAGTAAGGCTGGACATTTCAAAAGACATCAGAAAAGTCACAGGATGAGCACCTGCCTTCCTGCCCTCAATTGCAGAAGGGTATCCAATGTTCACTACTCTACACCTACTCAGGATAATGTACCAAACTTACCCAAGAAATGTAAAATATTAGCTTTTTTCTCCTTTGATTAAAAGCACCCGAAGTGTGTCAATAGATTTTCTCCAGTTTTAAGGCTCAGTAGAAGGAGGTACTTCATAAACATGTACAGACAAATGTTAAACCAGTTCATCTCAAGAGTCTACAGATAGGGACAATGATAATTTTACTGAAGAAAACTGAAAGCATGCCAGAAGTAATTGGAGTTTCTACCAAAACCTACACTGTAATCTATTCTTGGCTAAGTATCTTACCTAAAGGCCTGTACCATCATGTGCCTGCTGACACCAGACAGCAACCTTACCCCATTTCTCTGGCCCAGTTAAACACTGCTGGCCTGTCAGAGACACTGGTGAAACAGTCCCTCAGAACATCAAATCTGGGCTGAGTTCTGAGGTCCCAGCACTGCCACTGTAGGGCTTCAGCAACCCACTGGATGAGAACTTTGGAGAATGCACTGTTGTAGGGTGAACTCACTGCAGTCTTGGGGATTATTTACAAGACCAGCTGTTCCCTAAATGGGAAACTATGCTCTTTGCATTTTAAAGGCACAGAAGAATGTAGCATTAAGCTACAAACCTCCACAAATATTAAGAGATGCCTCCTCCTGCACATGTAGTGCCCATCACAGCTCAGGGAACAGAAAGGACTTGCAGTCTTTCTGCACATAACATTAGCAGCAGGCTGTAAACAGTGCTGAAAGAATATTCACATTCTTTTCTAGGACATGTGAGGTGAACTTAGAGATGCTTAAGTTTGTGCAAGTCAAAGTCAGTGTCTTTTACTCAGTGCTGAGTAAATACTGCTCAGACCCAGCTTTTAAATGGTTACATAGTCAGAGCAAGAAAACACTGCCAAGGTACTGAATATCAATGAGCCAGTCACTCAAAAACCATTAGATTCATCTCAGTGAAGTACATACAGATGCAGAACACAAAACTCATTTCATATCTGTGTCATTCAGCTGGTTAATTACTTTTCACACATCTTCCCAGTCTGGCATTTATACAAATATTCTGATCCACTGCTGTTCTCCAAAACCAAAAATAAAAAATAGCTGATGGTGGTTAATATTTCTAAATCTGATGTCCTACATTACCCCAAAATTACCCTTGTCTCAAGAGGTAGTCAATGCTCTGTCAAGATAATTATACCTTACTAATGGGTCCAGCACTCCACAATCTTCAGTTTCACACAGGCTGAAATACACAATTTTTGTGTGGTCCATGTGGCCTTGGCTGCAGCAGAACAGCTCTGCAAAGACACACAGAGGAGGTTCAGCAGCTTCCTCCATTGCTGAGCACTGCAAAAACCACAACTGGAGCTGTCTCTGAATAACTGGTACAGTCACCACTCATAACCTACTTGTGTCAATCATAGAGAGGCTGAACCAGACAAAGCTGCTTTTAGTTTGTCTGACATAGAAAAGGATTGACATGAGCCTATGCACAGCTCATGTTATTCAAACTAATTGTACCTTCTCTCATTGTTTTGTTGTCTTGATTTGGGAAATGATATAAACCTAGCACCAATGTCAAATCAATTTAATCAGCACTTGAATTAAAGTCAGAAGCCAAGCTTACCTTCGTTTTCCCTTCAAAACTAAGTTACAGTGATGTACAAAATTATGGTATATGACTAATTCTGCTGTACCATTCACATAACAGATACAAAGCTCTTTATGCTGCATTACAGGAGTTGGTTCTTCATTCAATCCATGAGAAACCACTGAATCTGGAATTACATTGTCCCAGTGGCACTACTTTCAAGATCAAATATCAATCATATGATCACATTTGAAATGATCAAGGGCTTCCTCCCAACATACCAACACTTACTGCATTGCAAAGTTGGAGATATAAACAGTATGACTTACAGGTGAGGTGTGAAGTGGTCCCAGTACCAACCTACATTTAGCCAAAGATGTATTTTAATAAGACAACTGATCAGTAAGTGAACCCACAATGTAGGTAATTGAATGGTTGAGAACAGTTAGCTCTTCTAATATTAAATTAAGGCATATTTTTACTAATGTTTTATATAACAGATTTTTAAAAATACGTTTAATTGTTGTTTTAAAGAAAGAACACACCCCCAAACACTACTTAGTAAACTTGACCATTTATTTCAAGTGATTCATATCCATAACATCTATACTACAAGAACCACAGCCCTAAAAGAGAGTCTTAGGAACTAAGTGTTGCCCTTTCAAGCTATCATACAGACAAGATGTATTTTCTTCAAATTTCAATAGTGTCTCACCCCTAATAGCTTCTCATGATTCAACAGAGCCCAAAACAATGCATGAGGCACAAAAAAAAAGTACCTGGGCACTGTTTCAACGCATGTTATGGCATCTCTAATTCCACTTATTTAAAAAAAAAAAAAAAAAAAGGCATTTGTAGCACAGCAGCTTTACCTGCTCCTGACCTCAAGCAGACAGTTTTTGGAATGTGACTACATCTGTTGCAGCACGCTGAGGGCTGCAAGTCAAAGTGCACTGAAAGACATGGCTCCAACCAAAATAGAAAGCCATGAATGGGGCTTGGCAGCAGGGGAATCCCCTTCCTTTTGATTGCTATTTATAACTGAAGGCAAGTAAGGTCATTTCCAATTTAACACACACTTCTTAAAGTAACATTTTCTGCAGGGAAGGGGAAAAAAACGAAAGGTACAAGTATTCCAAACACAACACTCTAAGGAAGTGATTGGAAAGCTTCATCAGACAGTAGGACAACACAAATTAATCAAAGCCAACATTTAGTGTTCTCTGTGTAACTTTTATTTTGATGCCAAATGCAATGAACTTGAAAGTATCTGGCAGTGAAATGAGAAGCAAATAAAAGAAACTAATAGTAGCTTTTCTACAGCTCTCAGCTGAAGCAAAGAATAGATTTTGCATTGGTTGGGCTCATCTAAAAATTCGGTTTGGCTGCAAGTCTGCTCCATAAAGCAGACTTCAGTGTTTGGAAACAACTTCTTTCAAATGGAATCTCCAGCTTCTAGCTCAACCCAAAAAGAGTGTGCAAGATGAGATACATCATTATTTGCTTCCCCACAACTAAAATATCAAAGCATGCAGTTTATTAAGATTTCTGTCCCACTGTCAGGCAGAATCTATCCTAATAACCAGTTTAAATTTAAAATAATGAATATAAGAATGCTTCTAATTTTGGAGGTTGAGGAAAAAAAACAATCTTCCAGGCTCCCTGGAAATCAACTAAGTCTTCTTTCAATACACTGCCCAACTCTTTCTGCCCCACCTACACCAAGCAGATATAAATGGACTGTAGTACAATACCTAATATTAATTTGGGGAAAAGCTGAAGGGTGGTCAGCAGTGTAGTTAATCACATCAGGAAGGTTTGTAAAGGTTTCTGCACCTTGTTGCACTGCTGGATGGGTCAGGAATTCTTTACAGCCACAACAATCAGTGCAGAGCTCTGCAGTGCCTTTGGTCACCTGGAGCAGTGTTTGGAATCACATTTACCAAAGTGCTTAATACAGAACACTGATCAGAATCCTGTTCTTGAAAGCTGGCACAAAAAGTTTCACTCCTTCTGATAAGAGGTTATCACCAACTGTTACCAACAGCATATCAATGTAACTTCCCTTGAAATGGAACAAAAGGTTTTCCAGAGAAAAAATATGCATGGAATTGTACTAACTGTTGATGGGATCCTCTTGAAAACATAGCCCAAAGTAGAGCCCACATAAAGAGACCATGAAGGTTTACAATACTTGACTTAACAGTCCCTTGTGTGGTTTTAAAATACCTTAAACTGTTTGAGAAAAAGCTGCCAGGTCAGAGCCATTCAGCCAAGAGCAGCACCTGCAGCTTCACTGGCCTCCCCATGTGCTCCACCACCTCCATGTCTTACATCCACAGCACAGCCCTCACTGGTTCACAAACTACCAGTGCAGGCCTAAAGTGTGAAGATTCAGGTGAAGATTTGACAGCAGTATTTATGCAAGATTCAATAAACATCAATCCATCAGGTAGATCTTCACACAGAATATACAGCCTGAGAAGGAAATAACACTGATGACAACTGCTCCACATGGATGATGCACTTTGTGCTGCTGGAATAACCTGGTAATGAGCATTTCCTGCAGACATCTGGAATGAGGTATTTGTTGCCAAACACATCCCACAAGCAGGGGCTGTCTTTAGTGTTAGCACCAGGCAACTGGAAAAGATGTTCCCTCTTAAGAATAGCTAACAAGGAACCAAAGGAAATCAAGTGTCCAAGTGTCTGTTCTTCAAAGAACAAACTCCTTACAGAGGGCAAGTGGCAATTGGGCACAACAAACTATTTTTATGGTATTCATCTGAAGTATTGAAACCCAAACCTCTTCAGGGAGACACGTTTTTCCAAAGTCTTGATTTTGATAAAATAGGATTGTCTCTATAAACTAGAAATGGGATACTAATTCCAGCCATGGAAAGAACAATGAGGGACAGACACTGACCCTCCAAGGAATGACCCCTTGATTGTCACAGGCTGTACTACAACATGCAGCTACCAAGTATTCCAGCAGTTCTTACCACAGCAGCACTTTGGGGAAAAAATGCCAAAAAAGGGGGCAGGGAGTGGGGGAGCAGCACAAATTTAAGAAACAGATCCAACAATCAAAATTGAAAAAGCTTATTTTTGGGTTTTGTGACAAATAGTAACAGAGTATAACTGAGAATGGATGCATCTTTACTTCAAGAATACTTAATATTTACAGCACACCAAAATGGGCTGCTCTCATACCAGGTGCAAGTTGGTTTTCAAGATCTTGCCACTTGCTCTATTTGACCATCAGAAACAAACAAGTAACTTAGAAACATACACTCAACAGTTCACCTTAATTTTAACCAAACTTGCAGCTTATAAAACCCTAAACAAGGCATGAATAGAGAGCAAATCACAAACTAAAAACCTACTTACAAGTTCTTCAAGCCAAAGGTGCATTAATGCTTAGGAAGCTGGAATAAACTGAGTTACATGGCACTGCAAGATGGGATCAGTTACAAAACTGAGCACAAAAAGAGAAATATAACCCCAGGCAACATGGAACATTTTTAACCTTTCCTGAATCCTGGCTATCTCAAAACAAAGTATCATCAGGTATGTAACCTAGTCCAAAAACATAAGCTTAGACTTTTAATATTCACTGGAAGAAACGGCAATGCACTCATCAAGGGAAAACGTGTACTTTGATTATTAAATTTAGAATAACTAAATTTGTCACTGTATAGCATTGTCAAAACAAACTGAAATAAGGGCTTTCACATCATTATGCCAGTACCTTGGACATCCAAGTCTCTGAAGGACATGCATAATATGTTCCTATCCTAAAACACAATATTAACTACAAGAAATTGTTCACCTATACAGTTTGTCTATTTTTATCGTGCTCAATATCTAAGAAAAAAAACCATTGCTACAGTTTAATTATAATTTTGAGTAATCCCCGTTCAGTGATACTATTACCACCACTGGATTCTGATTATCAGCTGTAGAGAAAACAAAACCT
This sequence comes from Calyptomena viridis, assembly GCA_013390005.1. Lineage (NCBI taxonomy): Eukaryota > Metazoa > Chordata > Aves > Passeriformes > Eurylaimidae > Calyptomena > Calyptomena viridis. The sequence goes on from WEIV01002255.1 coordinate 380,204, forward strand.
TTACAACAACAACAAGGTTGGGCATATCATTTGTTGACTATTCACAAGTAGCATCTGTTAGTCAGCCAGACCTCCAACAGGTCATGGTCTGGAAGCTGATGGCTTTTTTTTTAAATAAGGCAAAAATTGGAATATATTAGGTTTCCTGGAAAAATACGTACTTTTGCAAACTAAGAAAAGACTTTTCATACTATAAACACTGGTGTGCAAAATCTATCCTCTGAGTTTCTCAGGTATCATCAGAATACAGCAATTCAGATTGGTTACTTCCATCACAGTCAGTATATGAAAGATTACAGGAAAATGGGATGACAAAGCAGGGATGGAGGGATGCAAGTTTAATAAAGCTTCAAACTCAACCATAGGTCAAAATACGCCTTCCAAGTCTCTATTTCAAATTAAATTTTCAAATCCAAACCTGCCATTTGGGCTCAGGAACTGGATTTGCCAGGACACACAGTTACTTGCCCCTTGCCCATGAAGGCCTTTGCCTCCACGTGTGACAGAACAATGACACACCTGTAATGCTTCTGAGAAGGGGAAAGTCCTGCTCCCTCAGCCAACCCTACATATGCAGTGGAGGGATAACTCTGTTCCTCAGGCTCCCTCTGTAAATGGCACTGCTTGTGCCTGAAGCTGAGCAGTTCTGCTGTACCACAACCACATCAGTCCATGTGGCTACTCAGCTCTGGCCACCAAAATTGCCAGAGTGCACAGCTGGGCCACGTGCTGTGTGAGGAGAGTGAAGCACCAGGGGACAGAGAAATTGGCCTTAACCCACCAAACCCACTTTTCTGCAAGAGACAAAATGCAGAAATGAAAAGCAGATGCCAGTAATTCATTGATACTGGGATGTTACATCATCGTTCTACGTAAGAGAATGCTACAAAAATAGTTCAGATTTCAATTCAGTGTCTAGACACTTCGTCAGCTTGAACACAAAGATTGGTCCTTGTCTCTACAATAACCATGTTATAGCATTCAAAATCAGCACCATGGACTCCTGAGTCTCTTCATTTATCCTTACAAAGTCAAACAAACCACCTTGAAGTTAGATTATTTCCATTCTTCAAAATAAAAGTATTTATTCTTTCTGACCGTCAGCACTAAATAAATGGATTTATTTTGATGTAAGGGTTGAATTATAGTAAGCTACTAACTGCCAAGGCCACAGGCTGTATTGGTTCCCATTCAGACAGATCTGACACATCATGTATGTGCTTATTTTACACACACATTCACCCAGGACATACACAGATTTCACTAGTGCTTCAATGACTTTGACTCATGGCTTTGTGTATAACTAACTGAAAATCTGTGTTCAGTAGAGTAGAAGGCATCAAGTTCATGCAACAGAAAGCACAATTTCACCATCTCATTAACAACTTACATTGTCTTCAAGTGCAGTAACTGTCAAACAGCAAGGTGATTCTTTTGACACTTTATGGAGGCAGCCCAAACTACTATTTACAAAAAGCTTTTGAAGTAATTTGGCAAGTGTAATTCATCTCTACGAGCCTCCCAAAAAACAACAGAAAACCTTTTTTTTACTTGAACACTACCATAAGTGGCTCTCTTCTAATTACAAAACCAGGTTTTATGTTCTGTATTGTGTGCAGTTTTCCACAGTGCCTGAAGAAATACTTTTCTAAATTAAAAGCCTAAACCCATAGGGCCCAGATGTAACCTAGGGCCCTAAGAAGTCAAATATATTTTCCTTAGTTCTCAGAATCCCATGGAGACCTAAACAACTATGTGTATTTTGCATTTCCAGCTTACATGTCTGTTAACAGCACCTTAAAAACCAACCAGCTGCAGTCCAAGCAGTTACACAGGTATATCAGTGTGACAAGAACTTCAAACAACAGCTTAGAAAACCAAGTTATCTGACCCAATGTGAGGTTTTCAAGGTTTCAAACCTCTTCCTATCTACAATTGGTTTTACGTAGGCCTAACTTAAGTTCCTCTGGATTTGGAATCACTAAACAGCAGATACTAAAGCAGGACAACAGAATGTGCATGAGAAAAGGAGAACACATGTGGGAAAACAAGAATTCTCTCTGATTCAAGGATTTCAAAGCTGAGTTACTGGGAAGTTCCTTTTCTCCAGTACCTGGTAAGCACTGTCTTTTGCCTATATGTTATTTTCTCTCAAATACTCAACCCTGCTCTTTCATTCAGCAGCAAGAAATGACTACTGCAAGACTTGTCCCCAAACAAGCCAAGAACAGCCATTTACAAACCACCAGCTACCAGAATAAACAAGCTGAAATTAAGTTGCAGCACCCTGCAGACTTTTCCATAGAATTTCAGAACAATTTAATATATCAACTTACTTATTCCAGCTCAAAAAAATCAGACTCTTCTAAAATAAGTACTTGTGTCAAGGGTTTTACTTGCTTATTCATTCCACTAGGAAGACACAGCACAACACTTGGGTTAGAGAACCCTAAGCACACTCAGTCTTTATTCCCTTTGAGTGAGAGAGCAGCCACTGGCTACTGTGTATTGGCCAGGTCATTTAAAGCTTTGCATAACTGAGAAGTATTCTTTGACAAAGCAGGGATTATTATCCAAATCCTCCTGAGGGTATCTCCTTTGTACAAAGGATCTTGATAGGGAGCTTTAGAGGACCAGACTGATCCAGGAATCCCAATACAAGAGAGATGGGAAGCTTTTCCCTTCCATGTGCAAAACACCCTTTTAAAGAGGTGTGTCCAAATGTGCCACGACCTCAACATATGCAGCCACTCAAAGTGCAGCTGGAGCCACCCAGCACCAGGCCTGGAACTCAGGTCAATACTTGTTGATGGTGTCTTTGATCCCTACTTTATTTCTTCAATAAGCAAACACACCTTCAACAGAAACAAGGGAATGCTGGAACAGCACAAGTTCTTTAAATCCCCTTTTCAGTTAACTATCAGTCAGGGTTTCTGTCTTCCACATGTCACTGGAGCTTTTTTGCTGAACAGTGTCCTTGTTAACAACCCCCTGCATTTGTAGACTGTGGAGAAGGAGCTGGTTTCATGCCCCTAACAACAAGAACTGCCAGAGAGAAGTCTGTCCTACTCACTGCAGCTTCTCTGCCCCTTGTGCAGTTGTTTCACTCCCTAAGCATCACCAATACACTCACACTGACCAAACTATAATTGTCAAACAATGCTGTTAAAAGCCTACATCCTACTAGTAAGTCAGTCACACACCCTGGGCAAGCCTGATTATACAAATACCAGGCTTTCAGTAGCTTATTACTTACAAAGAAGCATTTTCCTATTGCTTAGATGAACATCCCCTGCATGTTGTCAGAAGAAAGCTTTTCTAATTCTAAGCTACTCGGAATTATCTTAACTATGAATTGCTCAGATCTCAACTGGCAAACTCCAAACAGACACAAATATTTCAAGCACCTGTAGACTGACCAGGAAGAAAACTGACTTCTACTCAACACCAGAGGCCCAAAAGGAAGATAAATTTCACTTGCACAAGTCTTCAGCATCCGGATTTACTTGTCATGTGTCACTGGAGAATTAAGTCCCACAGAATACATGTAAATAAAAATGTTTCAAATAAAAGAAAGCTAAACTTGAGAGTTCTTATAGAAACACTCAGTTTCATAAGGAAGAAAAATCTATTTAAAACATCAGAAAGATGTGTTAGTCCAAAATACAACTGTTCTATAAGGTCTGTTTCTATGATGAGATGGCTGCTTCCTGCATCTGGTCATAGTAATACAAAACTTCTTTCACAGGCAGTAATGCAGCTTGGGTTTAAATAATGAAAGGGAAACGTTAAGCAAGAAATCTGACATTAGTATATAATCCAGAAAAAAACAAAATAGTCAATACAAACTACTGGAAATCTTCAGTATTTACAAAGCTGTAACTGTTGGAATTTTTTTTAAAATGCTTTTCTCATTTTTCTGTTTATTCTATTATTTTCTGACCTCATTCTAAATTTCTTTATTTGATTTTAAGCATTTTGGAAACAACTTTCAAAAACCAGCTCCCAGCTTGATCTTCCCTTTTTACCCAAAGGACAATTATCTGCAATCCCACCCTGCTTTTGCATCTTTCAGGGGCTAAGATTGTACTTAATTCCTTCCAACTCTCATGGCAGCTACAGAGAGATGAGCTGTCCATGAAGAGACACCCTTACTGGGTGGGTACCAAGTACTGGTGCCTGATTGCAGATGTTTTAGCAGGTACATGGAATTATCTGCTGTAGCCTCAGGCTGGATGAGAACTGCACTGTGTTGGCTGCTAAACAAACTCTAAGAATTGCTGTCCCTTCTTACAAGTCCCAGATGACAAAAAAACCCCAAACTAAACTCCAATTATTTAGGAATGCTTATTTCTACAGGTTTAACTAAGGCCACAATTCACAAAGACACACCTCTAAAGGTTTGCATGGTGACAGAACACATGTGGCCACATAACTAAACACCCCATTTTAAAGGGCATGAAGCAAGTGAAGACAAGGAATTCCAACCAGGGGAACATGCAAATGGTTCAGGGCCTTCCACAGTTGCAATCTTGCTAAAATCACCTCTGATTCTGATGCCTCTGAAGGGTTATGTCAGATGCACAGATGTCATGACTGATCTTGCTTTTGCTTCAAGATTCATATTTAACAACTGCCTTGCTATTCACAATACAAGCTCCTTGTCACACACATTATGAGGCAAAATCAACAACCTAACCAGAACTGACAAAAAGTTGGCAAAACCAAAAAAAGTTAAATTATGAAGATGACTATTTGAAATATGCATTTACATCTGTCATCATTAATGATGAGCCTCAACCTAAGTGCACATTGTGCCTTGGCATATGAGATAATGATAAATATGAAGCCATCATGATTAGCAACACATTTCAAAATTAAGTACCCAGAAAGTGAGCAGAAATTTCTACAATTTCCTCACCACTGGTTTCAAGTCATGTGATAATGAATATGGTACTTCACTTAACAAAAAAAAAAATAAAAAATACTGAACTTAATGGCAAATCTTCAGAAGCCTCTTTTAAGGTTTCTTACTCTGTTGCAAGAGTCAAAAACATGTATCCATATACCACTGGGGAAGCATTTGGTCTTCCTGCTGCAGTAAAAAATGGCTGAAATAACACATGGAAAACAGTATGGCATTCCTTTGTCAGCAAATACTGCTGGAAGACTCATAGAAAACAGCTGAAGATTTGAAGACACAAGTATTAGAACAACTGATGCAGTGTGGGAGGTTTGCTATACTGCTGCCTGACTGTACAGATGTTTCTAACATGTCTCAGCTTACAGTATATGCTGCATTGTTTCAATGAAACACACTGGGAACTACTTTGTGAGTCACTACAGCAAAGATGTATCAGAATAGACTCAACATATTCTCAACAGTAAATTATTTCCTTAATAGAAACAATGTTTTATAGGAAAACTCTATCTGTAACCTTTACACCAAAATCCTTCTAGTTTTCTATTCCAGTTAAAGCAGTCACTCCATCACCACACATGAAAACCTCTCACTGCACCATTCATAGCCCAACTAATGCAGAAATGCTGCCCCAGAAGTGCCCAAAGTGCTCCAGATGTCACTGATGATATAATTTTATAAATACAAGACCTTTAAATAGCAGAATCTTTACAATACCTCGTAACAAGATGGGGAGTGACCATGATATTCATATTCCCACATTGAGTTTTGATAGTTTTCTTGTGGCAAAGTGCTTGAAAGAATTGTCAAACTCAATGCATTATGCACTTTTTCCAAACACAATTGTTCAAGATTTGCTGATCTTTTCTGTGACAACTGGCTGTCAGTAGTATGCTACCTGCCAGGTATTTCCAAATAAATACACAAGGTGAAGCTGATGTTTTAACAGTGAGCAAGAAAGTAACTGCTTTTCCAAATAAACTCACTGTACAGAGATTGTTTTGCAAACAGATGTTTGGAAATGTTTCCACTGTCGGGTGATTTTGTTGGTGAAAATTCAACATCACCTATAAAAACCTCTGAAAACTGTACATAATTTCCTTACCTTCAAAATCTTTTCTTTACAAAAAGAAACCTGTTGAAAAATGTTTCAAAAGAAGTTTTTCAGGCAGAGAGGAATGCAACATCTTCCCATTAATCTGAGAGAACAACTGATTGAATGAGGGAAGATGGAAATTTAAGAGATGAATTCCAAGAACCTTTGCATAGTTAGTGCATAGGAGTGCAAGATTAGTGTCATGATTCAGTAAGAACAACCAACAATGCACTTCTTCCACTTGGATCCTTGTATCTTTGTGAGAAGTCTTTTTCAGCCAGGACAGCCACTAAAACCAGGTACTGAAATAAACTGAACTTTCTGAAATAAACTGAACCAGCCCTTGAAATGGCTGTATACAAGTGATAAACCAACATTCAAAATAAGCAGTGAGGCATATTCAATCACATAGTTCTCACTAAACAATTGCTCAATGAGAGCAAAAAGGGTTTTGTTAAAGAATAAAACAAATTTTCTACAGTGTTTGTCTTGTCCTTTTTTAATTTCTACTTTTTGTGTATGTTTTATGTTAGTACAGTAGTATATGTGTATAATTTATATAACATACATATTTTGTGTGCTCACAAATCTTTTCCTGGTAAGGGCATGAAATCAAAGAGAAATTAAGGCAATGGCTGTTTGTACTAAGATCCACATGTAACAGTGTTTTGGTTTTAGTTTTCAACATAAAGTAACAGGGAGTTTTGCCCTCATTGGCAGATGGCATTTGAGAGGCTTCAAACTGCAATTTCTCTTTGCAAAGGAATGATAATGGCATTAGGCAGGAACACATTGTTCTTGCACAGATATTCAGTCATTACTGAGCCACTTTCACAGCCTGGCCTGAGTTGCCTCAGCAGTGGCCTGTTTGTTCCCCAGGGCACATCTACCCTTTTAACTCATTGCAAGCTTACTTTATCTGTGTTAAATAATCTCCAACAACTGCTGCATAAGCAGTTTACCTTAACTACACACTTGTATCACCATCAAGGTATTTTCTGCCTCTTCTCTTTGCCACTAAAGCTCTGCCATTCCCTTGAGAATGTTCTTACAAAGTTAGCTAAAGTTCTAACATGAAAACTTTCACAATACATTCTCTGCCCAGGCTGTCCCAATATTTGAATGCTTTGTCTTGGAGGATTCTTTATAGGAAAGCAAGAGAATTGTGCAACTTAAATCCCATTGTTTCTTATTTAATATTTCTTGCATTTTTTTTTTAGGCAGAATGGACTAAAATCTGGCCAGCACCTGGACCACCACAGCAATTAATACAAAAAGGCTGCTGAAAGCCTTTCCTTCCAAGAAGTATGCAAGAAAAACTAGAATTTTTAGAGCACTGTTCACAGAGAAGTCACCTGAGAACAAATAACACCTAAATCTTCTCATAGAGCAATTTCAACCATGAAATATTTGCATTAGAGCTCAGGCAACCTTGGGATGGATGGGCCTTGCTGCAAACCAGGCAGCAGCAAAGTTGTTAGGAGAGCAAGAGTGACACTTTCTCCTACCCCCTCAAAATATCACCAAGAAATTTGCACACCTGGGCTTTCCAACCATATTTGCAACTAGGTGGTCACCTACTGACCATAAGTGGTCTCTTCCTCAAGCTCACCACGTTTCCAGTTGTAATTTTCCATGGTACTAGAGGGCTTTGTGTTCAGGTTGGATGGTTTGCCCTGACTGCTACAATGGGATTTTTCAAGAGTGGACTATTCTCTTCCAGGAGTAGCCCAAGAGTGGTGGCTGAGCAGCTCCCTGTAAGAGTATGTGCATGTCCTGGAAAGAATGTGCATGTTCAGAATGGCCATTCTGAACAGAACAACAGGCAGGGGCCAAAAGGAGAGGAGAAAGACTGAAGTGTCTAAAACCCTCCACCTACCCACAGCTACGAATGCTGGTAGCACCACTAACAGTCTTCCTGCTCCCAGGAAAGGTTTGTTTTTTTCAGCCTGGACTTTGCTTTCTTGGCTCTCCAAGGACAGAGAGAGAACAGAATTTCACTCACTCAAACAGCACCTGTGAACCATTTGAACTGATCCCTTACATATCCATGTCCTCTACATACAGAGGCTTCAGACAAGACTCATCAGATCCATTGCAATCCCTCCTTGCTCTATTTGTCTCTGGATTTGTTCTGTATTTCATCCATAGTCTGGTCTGTCCAACCTCACCAAAGTTAACTACCCCTTCTTCACAGATTTTAGTCTTCTGTACACTCATTTACACTTCTCAGCTGTTTTTAAGTCTGGTTAGTATCACAGTGCAGCTGAACAGACAATCCTGCAACAACCAGGCTGATCTGGACCTTCCCCACAACTGCAAACACAGCCACTGAATTTTTTGTAAATTAAAAAACCCAAATATTTTTCAGGGTTAGCACACATTACAAGATCTTGGGTTCTTGCTTGGGGTCTGTACACCCTCAGCTGTTGCACATAACAGTTCCAAAGGGTACTTTAAACATCACAACAGTGACCTCATTTCCCACAGGCTTTGCTTTTTTAAACTGAAGCTGGACATTTATCTCTTCCTGCCTGTAGCAGTGCCTTTAGTGATACCCTGACTCTGGAGACGTGCCACTGGTTCCTTCTGCTTGACCCTGATTCTGGCTGTGCAGCAGTGGCTCCCACTTGATCCTTTCCCCAGAGAGTTCAGACACCCCCCTTGTCAACAGATGTTTCCTTACACCATAACCAAATTTCATCTAAGAAAATCTTTTACTCAAAAATGGGAAAGATTCCTGATTTCATTTATTCATATGTTCATTTATAGACCTGCTGCTAAATTTTCTGTCCTGGTATCTAAACACTTTTATTCTATCTAAGAATTATGTCCCTCAGTCCTATATCACCATCACTCTCCTGACACCATCTCTGCTATCAGGTTACCATAGGTTTTGTCTCCAACAAGCACCATCACTTCTGTCAGACATTGCCAACCTGTCTTTCCTGCTTCCATTCTTTCTGCCAAGTGCCTCCTTGCCATTTCCTGCTACACAGCACTTGGCACATCTAAATTGAACAAAGGTAAAAGGTACTTGCCATAAATTACTTTAAGACTAATTAATGTTTCCAGCTGTACAAATTCAAGCCAGCAAGTTTTGGAACTGGTTTATGCTTGTATTTATGTAATCTGTACACAAACTTTGAATCTCACATTCCAGAAAAATCAAAACTTTCCCACTAGTAAGTAGCACCAGTATAACCAAACCCAGTACAGGCTGGACTTGAGGTAGCTGAGACAAAGGGTTATTTGCCATATTACAGATACCAACTCCCAAGAAAGGCAGAAAGAGATCATTATAAGAAAATAAACAAAAATATATAATAAGAAAGGCACTGCACAACTCTGCAGACCTTTCTAAGCTGAAGATAATCCCATTGTTTAAGAGGTTCCCACACCACTACACCAAACACATCAGCAAAACACTAAGCACTTTGATACACTAAAACAACACATCTCTACCCCAGCTGACAAACAAACTGTTACTCAACTCAAAAAACTAATCAGCCCATGTAGTACCACTGATTCTTTATCACCTCACTTGTTATTTGCTGTGACTCAGAGGACCACAAGCCTCCTGCTTATCCCCGAGTTATATGCCACTTTTCCAGGGAAATCAGAAATCTCAACCTTACAAAAGTTGCCAAAGACACAAAGTTCATTTACAATTCACTTGAGCTCACACTTTCTCCCTGCTGCCCAAACACAGAAAGATGAGCTACCTACTGAGAATGAAAGGCAGGCAGTTTCAAGTGCCAGCCTGACCATCCTGGCACAAATTCAATTGGTTGCTGCCAAGTAAAGGGACTACAAGTCAGCACTGTAATACTGTAAAGATATTTTAAGATATTTTAAGACAAGACTTACTGTTGACTAGTCCCCCTCACCTTGTGGAGTCAGTCAGTGCATTTTCCAGCTTTATGAAGATGGTTGAGTACAAAGGCGCTGGAGCTTTGAGAATCGAGGGGGTGGATCTCTGGGGATGAAATCCCAGCCTGCAACTGGAAGTGGAAAATATCAAAATGTTATCACAATTGCTTCAAGTATGCAGGCTAATTCAAACTCAATTCCAAGATAAGCACGTGTGCACACAGCACAGCCCAGGAAATGGTGCTGTGACACTGCTGTGAAATGGGTTTTCAGCAGCATTAGCAGGGACAGAAACCTGCCAAATTCATTGTACACACTTGCAAGTCTGGCATCAGAACTCACCACAGGCTCCCCAGCACCTCATCCCCCAGCACATCAGTCTCACTGCAAAGCATAACTTCCCTGCACCCACAGACAAAAGGGCCCAACTCCCCCAACACTGATCAGACCCAGGACTTCACAGCACCCTGTGGATCAGCCCAGCACTTACATCTGAGGAGCTCTGGCTGCCTTCAAGGCATTCTTTTTGAAAAAGCAATGGATTGTTTAATCACAACAATAAAAATAGAGCATACAAGAGCTTATGACACAACATGATGTCCATAATCATCATCTCACTCACAGAGTTGCAAAAGCCTAGATTATTCTGCTTAACACAGCCTCTGGAACTTGGGAGACAAACTATCCCCAAAAAAACCCCTCTGCTTCATCACTTGTAACTCCCTCGTCCCCAGAAATTCTTCAGTTCAATTTAATTTATATTCCTTTAACCATATGTGTCAAAAGCAGAACCCTGGAGCCAAAAATCTACGTTCTCCTTCAGGTACCAACAGACAGGACTACCTGAAAGTGCAATTTCCAGCTACATTCCAGTAAATTTGTCCCAACTGACACACTAAAATCCAAATGCAAACAAATGAAATGTAATACTGCCTTATTAAGACAGCCTCTCCCCATTTGCAACAACACCCAACCATTTGCTTGTTGTTCCAATTTGCATCAGTATGCTATTGTCTGCAGAAACATGCATAAGGAGACTTGCCAAACCTCTTAAAGATTCAAAGGCAGGGAAAAGAAAAGGATTTCTGAAAGCTGGGTACAGTGGTCTGTAAACACATTCACACTTCTTTCCTAATTGTGGCCTGGTGCAAAGGCAGCATCTGAGAAGGGCTTTTTAGCACGAAACTCTGCATATTAAAAAGAAAAATAATCAAGATGTTCACATGTGGCAGCTTACCAAATATCTCTGAAGGTCAGATATGACTGAGAGCTGAGAATCACCTCAAATGGTGTTTTCATCATTATAATGTTACAATTATGGACTGGAGGGAAGCCTCAGCAAATGGTATTGCTCACATTTCATGAGCACACAACACTGATATCCCAACAGTTATCTGACATTACACTGCCACAAGAAGGAATGGAGGTGGATGTTTGTACTGCTGCCTAGATGTGGTGACTAATCTGGTACTGTCATTTTTACAAGCCATCTAGACTTTGCCTTTGCACAGATTTAAGAGATATATATTATATAGGTAAGCATACAAAGTAATACAATCCAAACATTAATGCCTCAGAACATCCTTGCTATGTGGAGTCAAATCTTTGTAGAAACAATACCAAATAAGAGAAGGTTTTCACAGCAAAGACTCTAAGTCATTGTGAAGATTATGCAGTCCAAGCCATGCCACAGCCAGACAGTTCTTTCATAGCCACTCCTCCCACTCCAAAATAAGACTTGAATCTACTGTAGTGGTGTTTTGTTATAACTATAGATGCATTTCCTAATATAAGTAGAATTCAGTGACTAGATTAGCTGGCAAATGATGAAAGAAGTCTGAGTAGAACTGTACAACAAACCAAGCTCACAGTAAAATGACTTAATCCCTTGCAGTTCAAATGCAAGTTCATCTTTCTCAACATCATCTACTCGTAACCAATCTATCCATCACACAGACATCACAAAACCTCTCGCCCTCTCAGGCACTACTACAGTGCATGGCAACGCTTCAAATCAACTTAAATTAGGCTGTACCACATTCCATTACATGATATCATGCAACAGATGTTACTCTAAGAACACACAGGACAATTATTCAGGATAAACTGCTGTCATTTGAATGGTGAAATTAATGGGTAGCCTATATGAAACTGCTATCGAATTTTATACTGAGATTCAGAATTAGAATATTGCTCAAGTTTGCCATAGTTAACCCAGACACCCAGACTGGCAACCAGAAATAAGAAGTATTCTTATCTTACTTAAGCTCCATAATTTTGTCACCAATAGATAAGCTAGAATTCCACTTAACTCTTTAGTTCTGCAGTGCCTAACGAGTTAAATGAGGCATTAGGAAACTCAAATGAAATGCACTTCCAGGAGGCAAGACATATCCCCTCCTCAGCTGTGTGGTAACCTTCAATCTCCCTTGAAAACTTCATGTTTTGAAAATTAAAGCAGAAAAGGCATTTCAGCCACCTTCACTCACAGTTAACTCAGCTGATGGCTGTTCTGCTGGAAGAATGGCTGACCATCACCTCATACAGACATGAAAGCTTTCACACACTACAATTTGTAAGGTACTTGTAACTAACACTGGCAGCTTGCACTCATACTTACAACACAGTGCCATACAAGTGACGTTTAACAACAGCAATGTTTAAGCAAGAACAATCTCCAAAAAGCACCGATTCTGTTTTTAAATCACAGGGACGTTGTTCCACAGCTATTGGGCTCTTTGGATGATGCAGAACTCTCCAGCGCCTTTAAGGAACATACTTCCAAACTCAGAAGTGGCTTTCTGGCATGAAATTTAATATGACCCAAACTTATCTCTAAAATACAAGTCTGCAAAATAAACTTTAAAAAGATTTGGAGGGAAGCGGTCAGTTGTTTAATCTGACAAGAGGGTTTTTTCCAATCAATGAACATTTCCGCAATCTTTCTAACAAGACACGGCAGCAGCATTTTAACACACAAAAAGTAAAGCATAAAAAGACCTGAAATGGCTGGTCAGCAGAACAAAAGCGCTACGCAAGGTGAGCACAAAGCCAGCAGAGGCCCCGGCTGCCAGTCAGGTGTTCCCGGGCAGTGGCACCGCGTCGGGGCCCTCAGTGTCCCTCAGCACACACGGACACCTGCGGGATTCGGGGGGAACCCGAGCTGTGGGACACGCAGGGGGACCCAGCCCAGGGCGCGGGCACAGCGCTGCCCCGCACCAGGGGAGGCTGCGCTTTGCTCAGTGCGGGGC
>WEIV01002255.1:394497-449253 GCA_013390005.1 Calyptomena viridis
CACTTTCTGTGAAGAAATTCTTCCTGATGTCCAACCTGAATGACCCTGATACAACTTGAGGCCGTTTCCTTTCATCCTGTCACTTGCCTGGAAGAAAAGTCCAATCCCCTGCTCCGGCTCCAGCCTCCTGTGAGGGCTTGTACAGAGCAATAAGGTCCCCCCTGAGCCTCCTGCAGCCCAAACACCCCCGGCTCCCTCAGCTGCTCCTCCTCACACTTGTGCTCCAGACCCTTCCCCAGCTCCGCTGCCCTTCTCAGGACACACTCCAGCCCCTCCATGTCCTTCCTGAACTGAGGGGCCCAGAACTGGACACACATTCGAGGTGCAGCCTCAGCAGTGCCCAGCACAGGGGACAGTCACTGCCCTGGTCCTGCTGGTCTCACTATTCCTCATACAGCCCAGGAACAACACTGGCAACAAATGGACTGCAAAGGAGACTCAGGGTTTTCCTTACACAGCTTGTATCCTTTCAACTGTTCTACAACTGTTTAGAGTTGTGTAAATAGTTTCCATACCAATACATTTATATCAATATGAGAAAAGAAATAGTTATGCCAGTATAAGTCTCTTACATGAATTAGTGCTGTATATACTGGTCTATCTGCAAAACTGCAACAGTTAAAAATCATGCAATTAAAATAATTTAATCTGATTCAATTGAACTACAGCCATTAGTATATATTTTTACTTGTAACCAGATTAAATAGCTGCATCAGTCTACAGCTGGTTTTGCCTTCCAGAGTAATTTCACTCCAACAGATTAATTTAAAACACTGAACTCACGCACAACTGCAGGGTGATACATCCTTGTATTGAAAATACTTTAGCATCCTGGTACTCCAAATATTCTGTGGATGACAGCAACACTGGCACATTTGCTGAGGTTTTGGGTGAACTAGAACTCAGCTAAGTGTGTGTGCAGGGGCCGTCAATGAAGTATGTTATAAATAGTTTTCTCATGTGTCATTTCAAATCCATTTAAAATCACTGTCTCAGAACAGGTCCATTAAAATGCAGCATAAATCATACCCAAGCACATAAACTAAATTCTGTGTGCATGATGAGACTATTTTAATAACTACATTAGAAAGCCTTGAAATATATATTTCAGACATATGTTTATAAAATAACATTTATAATGAGTCAAACTTACCCTTGATGAATAATATTAAGCAAAACTCAGCCCTGCCATTATTACTTGGGTTCTGGGTGTTCTAGCAGCCTTTAATGGCCCTGACCAAGCTCACCTGGGGTCTCCACCCACACCCTCTGCCCCGTGGCCCAGGAGCTCCATACAGGCTCAGCCCTGGGCCTTTAGCCCCTGTGTGAGCTGGGCTGGGGAGCTGTCACTCTTGAGTTGGGGGCTCTCTGGGTTACACTCTGGTTTGTAGGCTTTGAACCTGTTTTGTATATGGACCTGCTGTGGAGACCACTAGGCTGTGTCTGACCCTGCTTACCTTCACTGGGCATCAGCCTGACCTGTGGATTGATTTCCTGGCTGCATCTTGGATCTGCTTTATTGAAACAAGCCTTTCTAGAGCTCTGGGCTCTTGTTTGAATCTGTCTTATTTCTATTTCTCTGACTACTGTACCGTGGTTTCTGGTTTCCTTTGCTTTATTAAAATCTTTAGGCCAGGAAATGTTGCAACATCTTGGTATAGGTGGTTCTGGTGTTCTACCAGCCTTGCTAGGAATTTTCTTTGAGGATCCAGTCCAGGTTTGTGGTATTAATTCACACAGATGAGCTCTTAGTGTTCTGTTTTCCTTGGTGATAATAAACAAGTAGTTTATAATCCAGACTTCATATATGTTGAAATTGTAATTTTACATTTTAGTTGGAAATCTTTTCTCTGCTTGACTAACATGTATCTAATTGTTTCTGAAAAGATTACTAATTTCTTTGGGGTTCTTGTACTCTCCTCTGCATCAAAAATCTGTTGTAGCCCTCTCTTGTGTCTTTTTAGCTTTGTGAATCTAATTAGCTCTCTAAATAATTTCTGCTGTTGTGATATGGAGCTAATTAATTTCTGATTTTTATTTGTACACAGGCTTTTTCTTTCTTCTTTGAGTTTATTGACATTGGGACATATCTTCAGTTTGTTCCAGTCATTCTGGATTCTTAAGACTCTCCTTCAGTACTCACAGGGATTTTAAACTGCAGAGCTTGGTTCTGCTAACTTGGAGTCTGCACAAAAGGTGTCCTTTTGGTAGCAGTGGAGTATTGTGGGCAGCTCCTGGGCTTTATGAAGACTGAGGTATCTCTGGTACCTTGAGCCACTTTGCTGTCATTTGACTTTATCAAAGTCACCACCCCCCTCCCTGCCTGCCTTGGGCAACATTCCAAGACCCCACTGAGCTGAGGCAGCCAAAGGCCCTGGTGCTGCAGGTGGATGAGCCATAGAGGGGGTCATTCTGATTTTCTTCCTCGTTATTCACCCCCACTTGTAGCTGCCAGGTGTCCCCTGCTGGGTGTAAAATATCTGGTGCTCAACACCTTCAGTGAAGGTCTTCAGTATGTGAGAGGAAAGTAGAATTCTGGGTACCCATGTTACTGCTTGCCTGGTGTAAACACTACTGCTGTTTTCCTTCTGGGCTACATCCACCTTCCTTATCCATTCCATGCCACTGTATATTCAAACCCCACAGCTTTACTGGGCTACAACCACCATGGTTGTACACTGGCTTTTTTGTTCTTGTTGTAGTAATTGGACTTTACAGTAAACTTTTCACTGGTCCTGCTTAACTTCCAATTCTGTAAGGAACTAGGTTATTATTAAGGAGTGTTAACAGCATTGTTGATCTTACCCTTTCAGAAATTATTTTATTACAAAAAAATTCCCTTTGGATGGGTGCCCTTGAAAAAGCCTTTGGGTAACTGAAGGGATCATCTGTCTCATGTCATAGTAGCAGGCTGACAGTATTGCAGGTCATGCACAGAGCTGTAGCAACCTTGTCATGACCTAACCATTTTTCCTAGCCTTGCTAATTCTAGTTATGATGAAAAGACAATGCACTGTCTGTCAATGCAGGATCAGCTGATCTTATCAAATTCTTTTTTTATCTCTGTGGTTACAAAATACAATATGAAAGAGAAATTGTATTTCTTATAGTAGTTGTTATATCTGTGGAGAATCAGCTGTTTCTAAATGAGAAAAGGAGTTTACAGGGTTAACATCATTGGTAAGGAATACTCAAGACCAAGAGTGTAGAAAACAAAGAAAATGTTTTGGTATCTAAACTTCAAGAGAACAGCAGTTTCAAGAGCCCAAAGAAAATGAAGGATAGGGTTGTAATTCAGATCTAGTTCCCACAGAAAATGTCAGTCCCAGGCAAGTTAATGGGACACAGATCTGGCAATGTGGGAGGTCAGGAGACTGAACAAGAGCAGCATCCCTCCCAGTTGTATCCCACATAGCACCCAGTGGCAGGGTCATAAAGTGACCCCCCAGTCAGGCAGTCTGCTCTGGGTGGTGTTTGTGTGAGCAGAAAAGCTGCCTCCCAAACAGCAGTGTGCTCTCTAGTGCTGTCCCTCAGAAGGCAACCCAAGTTGCCTTTTGATTGTAAGTCCCTTGTGGCTTCTGATAAGCACATTAACATTTATGTTTGCAGCTGAACTATGCTCTGGTCTGATGAACACTTCCAGGCTTTCAAAACTGCTGCAAGAAGGATCAGAAAATAAACATGAGGTCTGTTATCCACAAACCCACATGTATCTCAGTGATAATTCTCACTATGAGCAGTAAGTAATACAGAGCCTTTGGGTTCCAGATATTTCTGAGTATCAATATACACATTTTTCCAGGTTGTTTTTAAAAACAGCTACTGAATTACCATTTATTTTTAGAAGTTTGGGCATATCTTTTTTTCTTGTCTGTTGTCCAGAGACAGAACATAGTTTGCTGTATAAATTGCACACGCAAATATTATATTACAGTTTTGAAAATAGAATTTAGCCTTCTAAACTGCTTGGCTATTATATGGAGTGATCCAAATTGGATGTGACTTGTATGGAATTATGTTGAATTTTTTGCTTTGTCTGAAATTCATATCATGCAGCAATAATGGTGTTTTTTCAATTGCCTGTATTTTCAGGATGCTGATAAAGCACTGGAGCAATGCCAGGTATTTTAGGAAATACATTGCTGTTTCCCTGGCTCCCAGATGTTACAGTACATTAACTTTGTTTCCAGAATAAAGAGTAATTTTTAATGTATTTCTTTAACTATTGTGATTTGGTGTTGGGGAAAAATCCTTACCTTTAAAATGAGATGTTGTCTTCAAACAAATAATTTGGATAACACAGACTGTAAGGTATGTAACTGTTCCCTTCCCTTCTACAATCTCCTTCAATGGCTGGCAAGAGCTGCACCTCATTTTTACCATGTGGTTTTGTTGTTCAGAATTATTGATTATTTGTTATGATTTATAACAGCAAAAGTTTTTGATGCTTTAGAACAGTGAAACACAGACTTGGGCATATTTAAATGAATCCAACAGATGCATTGTGTGAGTCTGTGTGGTACCAGAGGACAGAGCTATAGTTGACACAGGATTATTTCCTGCTGGAGGTTTGCCAAAGAAAAATTGGCATCAGTTGCTCTATTCTTTGTTGGGAGTCTCCTCCAGTGTGTGTGTTTAATAAAATGCTCACATCTGGGCCCACAGGGTAAACTCTGTGTGTACAAGCAGTGTAACTCTTCCAAATCAATTTTTATTTGCAAACTTTTCACTCAAGAAAAACCATCCCAGAGTCTCCACTTTGGGGCCACGTGCTCCTTTAGTGCTACTTTAGCACTACTTGGGGTCTGTGGAGCTCAAGTCTTAGATAAGCTTTGTTCCTTCCTCCGCTTCCCGTTCAGTGCTGTGTTCCCTTTATGGTCCTGCAGGGATTTCCATGGCATGGCCCCAGGCTGCTGCAGGCAGCCAGCACTGCTGCAGTTATTGATCTCTGCTGGAGAGCCAAGGAATGAAATCACAGGAAAATGGAGCTGTGCTTTGGGATGGTTACTTCCAAGGTAAGGCATGTGGAAGGCCAGAGGACAGGAAGACATCCATCATCTCGGCTGACGGGAAGCTGCTTGCCTGGGTTCCTCAGCCCATTTCTTCCTGACATGTTTCTGTTGTTTTCTCTTGTCCTTGCACCCTGATGAACAACTGCAGTGGGAGCTGTGAGCACGGGCAGGTGGGTTGGGAAGTTCTCAGGCACTTGTGCTTCTGCCTCTTTCCACAGCAAGAAGGAAGCCCTGGTCAGTCCTTACTGCTGTACCAGGTTGCTGACCTTAGTCTGAATCTGGTTGGATGTCTTCCTAGATAGTCTGATTGGTTTTGTGTGCTTGTTTCTCTTTTTCTGGTATGTGAACCAAATCCTCAGGCCTGCTCAAGCAGGACAAGTAGGAAAATTCTTTTCCTTTTTGTTCAGCAATATATGTACATACAAACATAGGTTATTGTGTGGTAGAAACATGCTCATGCTTTTTCTGAACAGTATTTTACTGTATTGCTGACAAATACCCAAACTCTTGAGAAAAAAGGTGGGTAGAAGGTAAGGGAACTTCATCCTCATAGCTGGTGGCAATGCTTTGAGTAGTCTCTAGAGCTCTGAAGGAATTGCAATATATGGGTGGAATTTTGCTCTAAACCAAGTGTGTGCATAGAACTAGACAGTCAGTAACTCAGGACAAAAGCAATGTCATGAATGAAGAAGTCAGTAGGTTCTTTATAGTATTTATAGTCTTCTACAATAAAGTCTTAAGTCAGTTTATCCCAAACTATCCAAAGGGGTGAAGAATGCAACATGATGAAGTAGATCAGCTTTTACAAGGTCTGTGTGGGAAGAGCCACTCCTGCCATTAAGTGGGAGATTATAAGGATACATAATTCATAACTTCTGTATAATGTATCCTAAGGGTAAATGTGCAAGTGGAGTCCTTGTCTACCAGTGCTGAGCCAGCAGCCTCTACCTGTGTGTGTTTTGTGCAATCAGGATGGTCTGTATTTAACTCAAGTGATGTCTAGATCTTGTGGCATTCTTGTTTGCACAGCCATTTTACAGACATTTGTGCTAGTGCTGTTATTTCTGCTTTCTGCTCTAATCAGAGCACATCTTGTTTGTGCATACCAAACCAGATTTATAACAGTAACAGTCTCAACCAAGTAATTAATCATTTCTGATTATGATTATCAAATTCATATATAATTAGCTTTTTAGCCATGGGAATAGCAAATCAGGTCTTCCCTCAGTAAAAGGAAAAATTCATACTCTTCATATGAAATCACCGACGGCACATAATTAATATAATATTCCATGTAATTTATATTTTTATAAAAAATAGATTAGTGCATCCTTTTTGCTCCCTGTGAACTCTTATCTTAAACTGCTTCAAAAGTAAGCTGCCTTTTCTGTGACTTCATTGATAAATCTCTTGATTGATGTGGTCTCTTGTTGATGTAACAAGTCAATAATGATTTATCAGCCTTTCTTAAATTATTGCAGCAGTTACTAACGAGAACTGTACTACTGGCAGGCCTGAGGTCTGGAGGGAACATAACTGGAATAGCCATGACTGTTAATTTTGTGCTCAGCTCTGAGGCACCTTTGTACTTTCTGTTTTCTGGGGACACTTGGGCTCTCAGGATTGGCCTCGTTTATGTTGAGCTGCCCCATCCCCTGCTGGGTGGTGGCAAACCAAGGATTGCTGGCATTGCTCCTTTTCCCACACTCTGCTTCAAGCACATGTCCCCTGTATTTCTATAGGAAGCCACCCAACCAGCCCTGTGCTGCCATCAACCCCCTTCTCGGGGCATTAGTCCCTGGAAAGGGCCTTTTCCATGGCTTTTGTGCTGCCCGTGTAATGCAAATGAAGTGGGGTGCCCTGGGGCAGCGAAGGTAGTGGGTACAGCACTGGAGCAGGGCTCAACATCCTTGAACCTTTTCTTTTCCATTTTAAAGATCTCATAACAGAAGAGTCTTTAAATCTACTCATTGTAATCAGGATTTGTGTATTTGGCAGTTTTCCCTTACTCCCTAACCAGCTTTACTATTTCTGCCAAGCCACCCCTTCCTTCCCAGGGCTGACCGAGTGCTTTGCAAGGCTGGACCCGAGACAGCTTGTCCCAGCTCTGGAAAACAGACCCCTGCATTTCTTCCCACAGATGTAACACATTTTGCAAAGTGGTTTGCTCTTCTTTGATTGTATTCATCACCTCAAGAGTGAAAGTCACTGTTTCAGTGCAGACTTGCATTCCTTCCAGAGTAGGTTAGTCTCCACTGTGTTATATGCTCCCCCTTCTCATCTCACAGGGAGGGCAAATGAGGAATCTGCAACTTCTGTATGGAGAAATCCCTGATGCTTTACTTGCTGGAATATATTGCATATGAGCATGATCTATTACACATTCTGTGGTCAGTTGTTTATAAAAAAGGTATCCCAAAGCAAGGGAGCTGTACAAGTTCTCTTATATCACTCCTGCCTTGTGCTCAGGGAATGTGTGGTGGGATTTTTAAAGTGTAGTAAATCTTTTTTAATCATGAAGCATGAGCTGAGACTTCACTAGGGCATGTATGCTAAAGGGAAATGGATGCATACATGCATGGCCTCACATGCCATTCTACACCCTGCATTGTGCATATCTGGCTATAGAGATTGTATTTAAGTAACCTTGCAAGAATTTGATCATTCAAATAAAGCAGAATAGTTATTTGCCTTTTGAATGCAGTAGGTGTTTGTTTATGCCTTCCTCATGTACCAAAGAGAAGCAATTAGTAGTAGTGACCTTGGCAGTTTGGGCAGAGGTATTTGGTTTGGGTTTTCTTTTAGCATAATGCTCTAGATTTCATTAAGAGTTAAAATCCAGACAAGGTGGAAACTGGCACATACTGTTTATAAAGATGGCCATAATTTCCTATTCCAACCTTACAGGTGAGATTATTGATAAATAAATGATTTCTAGTGAAGTGAAAGTATATGCATAGGTAGAAAGCATAGGCAGAGTTGAGGGTGGGATTTTTCTCTGCTCTGCCATGACAGTAATCTTTTGGTGCTTGGCAGGGCCAGATCTAGGCACAGGCAAAGGAGGCAGGGGTAGGGGTGGCAGAATGGGCTCTGGAGAGCCCTGAAAACCAGATTGGCAACTGCTGCTGCTGCTGCCAGGAGAGGGAATGAGAATGTATGAAATGGCAGCTACTTCAGGGAAAATGGGTCATGTGAGCCTTTGGATCCTGTTCACTTTCCTGTGGCAGAAAAAGCCAGCCCTGGGTGTAACCAGGCACTTCATCCCGAGGGCAGCATGGCTTAGTTTGCTTGTGCTGATCAGGAGCCTTGAGCCAGCTCTGGTGGTTGGTTTGAATTCCCTGTGCCTTCCAAACAGAATCTGTTTGGTAACTCAGTGGCCACTTCACAAATCAAACAGGTACTGCTTTGAAAAACAATCATCAGGTAAAACCATTGGTGAATGGAGGCAGACAAAGTGCTCTAAGCACATGAAATGAAACATGAAAGATTAGCAGAACAACTGAGGAGAAACTCAGATGTTCCAGCAGAGCAGCAAGCTGTGGGCTCCTACAAGGTCTGCAGACACAAGTGGCAAGATAGAGAAATGCAGGAGAGTGTTCCAGGTGTCAAAGTTGGGGAGAATGCTCTCCTGCTATTGTGAGCCTTTGTGAAGGGACCCAGAAACAGCCTGTTCTGAATTGGTGGAGGAAGTGAGGGATAGAGACAGTCTATGAATAATCAGTCATTAACAAGTGTTGCTTTTACTTTTCCACTATTTGATCCAAAAAGAACTGTAATAATGTCTCCAATTGTTTCTGAGTCCAATGAGCAAGTTTCTCCAGTGGCACACATCCAACCATTCTGTCTTCTGGGCTTTATGAAGAGGAATCCTCTTCCCTTGCCCAGAAGGGTGATCTCTTTTGTGGCCATTAAACGGGATTTCCATGTAGGAGTCCAGACTACAGATTCTTCCAGATATCCAGGTAAATATAACAGAGGTTTATTTACACCACGTTAGGTGCAGCCCCTCTGTGAGACAAATATTTATGGATTTAGCAGGAATGTTGCCATGGCAGGAGCAAAAATGAATAGTCCCTCTCTACTGCCCTTTGAGCAATGACAGTGCATTGTCCCAGTGTAGAGCACTCAGTATCTGGGTGTAACTCATCCATGCAATTAGATATGTAGTCAATTGATCTGCATGTTACAATGCTCAAAAAAAAATCTATTGTGTTTAATGTATTTCTCACAGAGCTTCAGTAACTATTGGCACATTTAGATCCCTTTCTTATTTGTCAAGATTTGTTTGCATTGCCTCTTTCTATCACTCTCTCAAAGCACTTTGTGTCACAGATTTTTCCCATGTCCGGGTTCAGCAGTTGGCATCAGGATTGAATGTTTCTGCAATAGCAGCATAGTTTGGAGTCGTGACTGTGGCAATAATGAAAAGGTAAAACCAGTGAGGTTTACAGTGGCATCCCTTTTCTTAGAGGAAAACCAGTTTCCTGGGCAAGGAGCAGTTTTCTAAAGGAACCCCCATCACCTGAAAAGGCCAATAGACCCTTTTGCAATTTTGAAATAACTCGAGTCCTGTGCCTGGGTCTGTGAAAAGTCTGTCCTTTACTGATCAATCCTGCACCTCTTGAAGTTGGTGACACAATTCCTGCTGAAGCCTTTGGGGTGGGATTAGGAATTCCCAACAGCACTAGAGCAGTGTTGTACTGACCAGGAGGAAGGACACAATGAAGTGAGGAAGCAGAGCCCTGTTCTGCAGCTAAGCAGCAACTTTGGGTGTTAAAGCCATAAGATGAGATCGTACCTGAACCCTGGCCTGCCAGACATCTCCTCTCTCTGTGCAAGCATTTAGGCAATCTTAAAAATGGCTGGCATGGTGTTGAAGCAATAGCTACATCACAGGATTAATTGTCCTGTTTTATCAGTGTTTTTGGAGAATTGGGAACTGCAACCCTTGTGACACAATGAGCTGGGCTTTTCCTTTCTCTGCTCCTGAGGCTTCCTGGATAACTTATGGAGTTAGGCAGTTGCAGTAATACAGCAAGAGGCCCTGTACAGTGCTGTTAAATGTATCCATCCTGCCTTAGGGATGATTTTGGCATTCCTTCAATAATATGTAACAGCACCAAACTAGAGATACCACACAAATTAGAAACACAGCTTGCCCAGGAATGTTTTGTATCCCTTAAGTGTTTAATTCGATTGTATCCCAATAAGAATTTACCCTAGCAGTTCTACTTGAATTTTGCTTAGGGTTACTTTAAACCATTTCAATTTTATGAGTATGACTATTTCTTAACCACCTAGGGAGGAAGAACTGTCTCTCCTGCAGGACAGGCTCTGTATTGTGCTTTCCACTGTCAGTGCCAGCCTTTGCCCTCAGAAGCTGGCATGCAAGCTTTGCAGGTATCTCAGGCTTTCCTGGGCAAACATGACTGTAGTTTCTTGTGTATCATGCATGTTTGGGGGTAGGGAGGAAGTGGAAAGGAAAAAAACCATACATTTTTCTTAAGTGCCTTGTTGAAGGTAATGATTTACTAAAAATGTGAGAGATTTCCCTACTTGTTACCTGCCTCAACTGAACTTTTTCATCATTGTCTAGTGCAGCCCAGGAATAACTGAGGTGAGGAAAGCATTTGTAACTGCACTTCATTTACAGGTTTAGGACTTTGGAATCCATTTGGTAAATATGGTACTCTAGGTACCTTCCACAGCCTTGCTGAGTTAATGTAGTTTTGTGCACTTCTCTTGCACAGACCCAGAGTGTTGAACAGGGGAGGGAGGAGGAGGGGGAAGGCTGTGAGGTGCAGCTCTGCAGCTACAGTGTGGAATCATCTGTGCCACTGTGGTAACTACAGATGTTTGTGCCCACCACACAGCAAACATGTAAATGACATCTGCCTTTTGCCTGGGAGAGAGTAAAGGGACATCACTGACACCTGGCAATTGGACATGGCTGAGCAGCATCTGTTGCACATTTGGAAAGGTTAAATCTGCTCTTTATGAGGCAGATAGTGGCCTTGCAGGCTTTGCCAAAAGCCAGAAAATACAGGTTGGTATTTGCTTTCCCAGTTGTAACTCCAGCAGTAAGTGAGCTGATGACTTTCCTTCTAGAACCCAGTCCCTTCCCATAACTGGGCGTGTTAGCTGTGAGCAGGGGCAGCCTTTCTGTGGTAAGGTTTACAATATGAAATCATCCTACACTTGATGTTCACCCCTGTTTTCCTTTCTTTTTATGCTTTGCACTTGGGTAAGACAGATTTCCATTTGCTCAGCTGAAAGCTCTCCAAAGCTGAGGCTGCAATCTGCTGTGAGCTCATGAGAGCAACCAGGGCCTTGCCTGACCGTGGTGCCCTTGTGGTGAGGCACTGCTGGGCACAGGACTGAGATAATGCCACCCTCAGACAGGAGGGGCAGATGCCAGGTCTTAACTGAGTGTCAGAAAATTAAGCATGACATGCAGCAAGGGGTTAATCCAGGGAGCAGCTGCCTCATGGCTCAGGTCACTATCGCTTTCCTCTTTGTAAGATGGGAAGTGTGTCCTCAATACAACCACCTTAGATGGGATAGTGCATCATTCCCCATCCTACAGACCTGAGATGCACATCAGGCCTCCAATGTGACTTGCCTTTCAGTTATCTGAGAAAGCAAAACCACAGTGTTGATTAAGTCATAAGTCAGAAAAAAGGGAAATGAAGGCCAAGTGGCAATGCAGCAGTGACTTTGTAAGTGCTTGGATAAAATGAAGATACTTCTGAGTATGTAAAGGACTAGTGTTAGTGAGAAAACTGGATTCCAAGATGCCTGTTGTACTGTGCCAGAATTAATGGAAACTAAAGTGATGAAGATGAATTTTCATCTTGATCAATAAAATAATTGGTAATTTCACCCTGAAGTTTAATTTTAGCTCAGCTCTGATGTTCCATGTTAGTAACTGGTTGTCTTACTGGAATTTAAGGAAAAACTAACCCTGTGCCACTTGTCACTTTAGTGGTAAAGCAAAAGGCTTTGCCAGGGATAGTCCCTTTCAGTCTCCAGTTCCCAGAGCCCATGCATGTGGACACATGAATTGTGGAGTCTCAGAGGTTATGCTGCTCAGATAGCAAGAGGGTTGAGGCCTCGGGCCTGAACATTCTGTGGCTTTCTGTACTTCCTGCTCAATGGCTGGAATTGATACCAGCTTACGAGGGAAGTTTTGGTGTCCTTTCAGTAACTACTGGTGTGACTTTACAATACTTGGATGGAGGAGGCTGAGTGAGGTGAAGCCCTGACTAGAAGTCAGAGAAGGGGATGGAGATGGCTGGAGCTGGGGAGATGGTTGGACTGAAATCAGATTTCTGCTGTAGATTTTGGTGAGAGCTGAACTGTTACGGGACTCAGCTCAGGAAGGCTTGTAGCTGCCTATGGAGATAGACTTAGCAGTGCAGACTGTAAAAGCACCTGAGAGAAGTGCAAGCCACATAGTTCAGATCCTGGTTAAAATCTCATTTCAGGAGACCCTCCTGAGTGTCTGTTGACATCACTGAGTGCATAAATGCATTTGCAACTCCGTCACTACACACTTTGATCCTTTGTGCTTTGCCTCCTTGAAAACAATCACGAGCACTTTTCATTGAGCTGCATTGCTTAGATCTTACTGAAGCAGAGCAGAAATTCCAATGAGAGTCCACTCAGGTGTGAAAACCTGCCCTGTGCCAGCCAGGTTGTCCCACTGCACTAGTACAGGTACAGTTCAGCCCATCACACTTGTGTGAGACTGGAGATGGGCAGCAGCACTGAGTGCTGGGAAAACAGCAATGAACTGGTTACAGTTTGAAATACCAAATACATTAGACAAGGAGGGGGAAAAGGGAGAGCATGACATTAGATTTTCTAGGCATTAGTGACTCTGGAGGGAGTCAGTTACATAATTTTGCAAGGAAATTTATGCTGCTTCAGAAAATTTGGCCACAGGGCAACAGTGTCTACCAGTCTCACAACTCAAAATCCCTGTCTGGCTCTTGGACAGGTTTTTCAGATGTTTCTTGTGTACTGAGACACCACTTCTGCCAAGCAATTCAATGAGGGAATAGTGAGACTCCTCCTGCCCAGTGCTGAAGTAGAGCCCTTCCAATAGGGGAGCTGTGCTTATCACCAGTTCGGGGGGGTTTTCATGTAGAATGTTTGAGGGGGAAACAATCCCAAAATAAAACCTAACAAAACCCATGAAGGAAGATGTTTTCTGATTATACTTACTAGTTAGAACCATGTCAACAGTGAACAGCTCTCAAGTCTTTGTGACTTTAATATTGGAGTACAGGGTAGATTCTGCTGCTGGAGCCCAGGTCATACATCTCAAAGCAAACCTGTGTTTGGGGAATGTCTCTCCCAAAGGAAGAGCCACTACTTCAGTGAGCATGGCCAGCTCTGTGCTCTTCCAACAGCAGCATTTTTTTCCCCTACAGTAACTCAGAACTGGGCTTGTCACAACATCAGGTAGTAGGAAGCTATGATTTTTATCTGCTTTTCTACAGCTGACATGACAAAAGATGTTAAAATTAAGCTGACACATAAATGCTTTTGCAAAAGTTATGCCCTATTATTGCTAAATTCAAGGATTGAATTAGGGTCAGTGAATTGAAAAAACATGTAAATGATGCACTGTGTATCTTTGTTTCCCTCAATTTTAAATGAGGTATTCAAGGCAGAGCAATGAGATTTTACCATCTCCCCTTCTGGCAGATTTTTGATGCATTGGTTGCCTTATTTCTTTTTCTCTTTATTGGTTAGTAAAATTTCTAGTTGCTTGGCTGGCTTTGTGCATATTGTTCAAACTGGAAGAAGGTTCAAAAAAACCCTGAGGGACAAATAGTTGTGGTCATGGGCCTGTATCATTTTGGGGACTCTGTAAGTACACTCATTTAATGTCTATTGTTTCACTGACAAGATGTAAATAAAACATTGATTACCTATGATTTGAAATTTTCTTTGGGGTTTGTTATGTGCCCTGATATCCTGCAGAAGAATTAAAGGATGTGGAAAGAAAACTAAACCCTCTCTTTCACTCTGAATTTGCAGAAATTGAAACCAGCAGCTGTTTCATAAGCAAAAAGAAAGAAAAAGCATGTAGCAGATGGTACCATGTATGTATGTCTAATTGCAACCTCACCATCTAAGAGCCACATACCACATAGTGGGGAGTGCAGGCAGGGAAGGGGAGCAAGGAGAGTGGGAAAGTGGGAGAAATGGTTTTGGCCCAGGAAATTAATATCGTTCTAGAGGAGAGTAATGAGTGTAACTAGGAGCAGTGAGTTGTGATATCCTCCTGGGTTTGAAATGTTGTCCTCTTGACTAGTCACTGTCTAGAGAAACTGGCTATACATGCCAAGATTGCTGGTGCCATGATGCCATGTCTGGTCCAAGGCTCAGTACAGACAAACCTGATGGACTTTGTCAGGTGAGATGCAGCTCCTGGTAGCAGTTGTAAGTTTGCTTCTGGAGCCCCTTTCACATACTCTCTGTGCATCTGTCCCTGCTCACACTTACCCTTGGAAGGATCCCTTTTCATCAAAGTTCTGATGGCAATTCATTTCAAGTGTGTGAACGGACTGTTTCTACACAGCTTCCTCCAGCTTCACTTCAGAAAATATTATTTGAGTTTCTGTCAATGCCCCTACGAATCACACTCTTCATTGCTGAGCAGTAAAGTGCTAAGTGTAATATTTTAATTAGTTAAGATCAGTTGTTCATCCACAGTAAATAGCAATTAAGAGCAAACAGCACAGAGTGAGGGTGCTGCTGCTTTGGAGCTCAATATTGGGAACAATCGAAGCCAGGGAATGTGCTTATTAGTGCCTGTGCCATTTGCTGCCCTTCAGTTTGCTGATGAGTTCTGTCTAATTAAAAGCAGCAGGAACGTGTTGATGGCTTCCTGATCCTGGCCCTACTGTCTGAGAGTGCTGATGAGGCAGGCACTGCTCTGGCACAGAAAGGAAGAGCAATCCCTGTCTGGAGGCCAGAGATGGGATTTTTCCCTGTGGAACAGCAGCTTTCAGGTGTGTTTTGCCCCAGAAACACTTTGGAGGTGCTGACCTCTGCCCTCAACTAATCACCTGCATAGAAACTGATCTGAGGAATAGAACAAGACTGCTGCCCAGAAGTTTATTTGATCATTTATCCAAGTGGGAGGAAGCTACAGAAGCTGCTGGATCACCTGGCTGGTTTCACACTCCGCCCTGGAGATGGTGCTGCTGATCATGAAGGAAGAGCTGTGCTTCCTGCACGTGTGGAAAAGGTATCCCCTCACGTCCTTTCTTCTCCTATCCATGCAGCTCCTTGTAAGACTAGTGCTAGAAGGGGCATTTTCCAGAGCTTTTATTGTATTTGCTATTTTAATTGGGGCAAATTAAGTAGCAAAAACATTTGTAAGAGCTAGGAAACAGAGGAAAGCATCTTTTACTTTACATGCCTGGGTGGCAAACAAACCCCCAGGTGTCTCAACAGCTGGAGTATTTGGTTCTGCTGTGCTTTGGGGTAATGTGAAGCCTCCAGTGAAATATGTGCTGCAAGGAAATTGCAGCCTGTATTCTCTGAAGTGTTTGGGGTGGAGGAGGTTTCCAGAACACAAGTGCCATGTGTTCCACACTGCCAGCTCCAGCAGGAGCCTGCTGGCCCTGGGGTGAGGGAGGGAGGGAGGCTGGGGCTGGATTCAAACTTGAGGCTCGCCTCAGGGAATGAAAGGATGAGATACTAAACAATAAAGGGTTTAATTTTGTCCTCCCCAGTTGAGCAAAGCTCAAACCATGAAACAATTTTTACAAAGTGCCAGAGAATCCCTTACAGTCACATGAACCTTCTACTTTTCCAATGGGAATATGTGTGTGACAGCAATAACTTCAAATTATTTTCCTTTGTATAGTAGTATCTGGCCATATGTTTAAACCCTTTGTGTTTGGGAGCTGTAGTTAAACTGTTTGTTTTCTCATGCCTATGGATTCCTGACTTGGAAGGAATTTTGTCAAAGAAAATCCTTGCCTTTCTCACACTCTTCCTGTTGTTGCTGTGAGCCAGTGTTGTTCTCCAAGCACTTCTAACCTAATTTGCTCTACATGGTTGTAAGCCATTAATGGCAGATATTTAACGGTGGGGGGCAGAGGGTGTGATCCACAAAATCCCTGCTGCTTTATCCCAGGATATAATTACAGAATCCTGTGGCTTTTCTTCTATTTTCTCTTTAAATGAAGTTTCAGACAATCCATTTCCTCACAATAACAAAACTGTCACTGTCTGTTTTCATCTTTTTTTGCTCCCAAAGACCAAAACCAGCACCTCTACAAAATCCTGAGCCTTTTCCCAAAGTTGCCTGAAGTCTCCAGAGATCTTTACATTGATTTCTGGAATCAGATTCTTCTTACTGGATTATCATTAATGGATTTCCCCCCACTGATAGTCCAAGTGACTTTAGTTCTCCAGATATTATTTGGGCATTAGGAGCTCTGAGATAAGGGAGGTAATCAGATCATCTGGATGAAGCTTTGCAGGGTCAGGGCCATAGCAGGCTTGTTTTCTAAATGGAAAGTAAAAGTGGAACATTTTCTCATTTCAGAAAATACTCCTGCAGAAACACAACAACTTAGTGCACAAAAGAAATCTACAATCCAGCTGCTGAAATGCTGAAAGTTCAGAAAAAGAATTGTCCTTCTGTACACAGAAATGCTGAGGACAGTCTAAGGATGAAGAGTCTGACTTTGAGCTTTGCTTCAAATAGTGAACTTCAATGTACCAAAAGAAATATCTGTTTCTTAATCAGGTGCTGCTGGTTAGTGATACCACTCTGAAATGTTTCCCACTTAAAGATGTGACTGTCATGACTCCATGTCCTACCTGTCAGGAGACTGAGGCCAATCCCATCAGTGTGCCTGTGCCACTTTCAGGTAGAAATGTTAACTCAATTGCTACTCAGAGGACACTCTTCATGAGTTTTCTTTTTCAATATTTAATTTGCAAGGACTAGATGAAGCTGCCTGGACTGGCTTGTGGTCTTAACTTGCTGCTCAGCAGGAATATTTCCCAGTCAAAATCTAGGTGAAGGCTGATACAACTAGAGATTCAATGTATATTATCTGGGGAGGAGGAAGCCAGCTGGAGGCCACTGTTGTTTATGTGCTTCACACACCCTGCATTGCAGCCTTAGGATCCCTCTACCTGGCAGCTCCTGCAGCAGAATTCCCACCTAGTTCTTGATTTACCTGCCCTTGCCTGGGAATGGAGCTGGGGCCAAGGGAGGAACATGTGGAGAGGCTCTCCCAGCCTCCTTGGAGCTGGGCTGTGCTCAGGGGCTCTCACAGTGTGCCCTGCAGGCAACTGCATTTCTCGTGATTGGGGCTGAACTTAGAAACTCTCCTCCTGCAGTGACACCTCCACCTTTGTCACTGCTGGCATGGAAGGTGCAGGGAGGTGCTGTCTGCCAGCACACCTGTGGTTCAAGTGTTCAACACTCCAATCCAGATGTAGCATGTTTTGACAAGGTGAATCATCCTTTTGGAGATGTCCTTGGCTTGCTGCCTCCTTCATTCTCCTGAGCCCTCTTTGTACCAGCAGGTTGCTGCTGCCACACAGCAACGTCATCTGCTGCCTTTAGGCTTCATACAAACTGTACCTGCAGGACACATTGCAACAGCCAGGAAATCCTGAGAACACGTCTTTCAGGAGCATTACAGATACATCCTGGCTCCCTTCTCAGCCTGAGGCTGTTTTGGATCTGTGCTCTTTGGGGAAGGACTCGGGTGTGTGTGTCTGGGCAGGGAGGAGGGTTATTGAGAGCTGCTTGTTTAATTAAACCTGCCAGTAAGTGTTTGGCAGTGCACAGATCAACTCTTGTACTTTGGGAAATCAGAATCACCTTTTACAAGTTATTGCATGGCCATGGGTGTGTGGTAAGGTACAGTTGTAAAGGAAACTCTCAATTTTGCTGTTTGTGCAAATCAGGGGCCACAGCACATGGTCTGTAACTTGACAGTCCTGGCCTTGTGTCTTGACTGAAGATGGGAAGCAGGGGAGTTCTAGGAGTTCCTCTTCCAGAGAGTAACTAGTGACATTGTGGCACCTGGTAGGGGTGGTAGTAGTAGCTAATTACCATTTGCTGACTCATAATCTTCTTTTGAGGCATAAAATGACGTATAAAATGACAAAAAATCAGCATATAGGTCCACAGCTTTTCTCAAATTTTATTTTTTGAGATGGATGTAAATATTTTATCAGTTTGAAACATGTTCATTCTATGGGCAAGCATAGTGCCAGGACTCTATGCCAGGAAACCAAAACTGTTTTCTTTTTCTCTTTAACCTTGATAGAAGCAATCCTTACCGATTGTAAGTTTTATGGAAACCTGGGGTTTTTTACAAAGCCTCTTTTCTTTTTTGAAAATAAAAATTATATTTAGTTTTCCTCTTTCATATTTAAATTTACTCTGAGCACAAAGAAGATGGAATAACTTTTCTCAGTATGTGTGATTCACCTTGCAGGTGTCAATACAACTTTAAGTGCAACAAATTCATGTAGGGTACATGAGAACTCCCATCAAATAACACAACATCAGGCATGGGACCAGACTGCAGAAAATGTTCTTCTACCGAGGCTCCCAGAACAGAAATAGTTGCATGAGGTGTTTTTTATGCTTTTGTTTCTGAGCAAGGAACCTGCAATGAATGTAGATGAGGAGCTGAGGACACTTGAAGGAGGCAGAGGGGTGAGCTCACTGCTCCCTGAGGAGGGGAAGCAGAGAGGGAGGTGCTGAGCTCCTCTTCCTGGTGTCCAGTGTCAGGATGGGTTCAGACTGGACAGTGGGAAGCATTTCTTTACCAACAGGGTGGTCAGACACTGGAACAGGCTTTCTGTAGAGATGGATGTTGCCCCAAGCCTCAGTGTTTTAAGAGGCATTTGGACAAGGCCCTTAATAACACGCTTTTAACTTTTGGGCAGCCCCAAACTGATCTGGCAGTTGGACTTGGATGATTGTTGTAGGTCCCTTCCAGCTGAAATATTCTGGTCTGTAAATTATAAAGCTGTCCAGCCTGATTTTATTTTAATTTTACCCCAAAGGAAACATTCTCACATTTCATTAAGGGGGATACATCCTGCTACAAGCCACAGCACAGGAACCCTGCAAAGCCATGAGATGACTGGAGCTCGTTACTGCTGTAACACAGCACATCTCTCAAAAGAGCTGGTCAGTTTGGTGGCTGTTTTTCAGAAAATCCTTAGAACCATTTACCTGGACTAGTGGGAGAGACCTGTCCTGAAATGGAGCTGTTTGCCCAAATAAAAAGTTAATCTTCCTCAACAGAAGAGTGAGCACATGAACACGTCAGTCAGTTCTGTCACTGTATCCCAGAATTCTTGACAGAAATGCAGGGTCTGCAAAAGAGAGCTGCAACTCCTGGGAAATGTCATGGGAATTTTTAGGTTTTCATCATATTGAGCCCTATAAAATCTAAGTGAAACATCTGCTAACAAGGCAGTTTATACACCAATCCCTTGGATACGAGTTCCTTCTGTCTCAGTGCAAGGCTGGCTCCCACCCAACCCACACACCTCTGGCTCTGCCATGCCTTCAAGAATGTCAGTTAAGGGCACTTGCAAAGCACTCTGTGGAATGTAAACCTTTGTTCAGAGGAAATTCAATTTCCATTCTTTGTGTCTGCCTCTGCATAACCTGGCTGTGCTCTTAGGACTGGCCTGTCAGAGTGAACTCATCCATAGCAACAAAGCTGCCAAATCACCTTCCTGATCAGACATCCTGTAACTGTCCTGATAACAGTAATTCACTGGAGGAAGATCACACACTCTCCTGTCACCCTTCAGAGTGGCCTTACAGATACAAGGGCACCAGCAGTCTTCTTTTGAGTACCTCAGGCCTTTTGCCCTTTGAAGTTTAAGACTTAATCACTGAAAGTCACTGGTGAGGCAGGAGTTTGCCAAGCCTTGACTGAGTCACACCTGCCTTCCAAGCTGGAGCTGTGCAGCACAGCTCAAAATCTCCCTTTTTCCAGAAGCAAGTAGAACAAGCAGTCTCTTTCTGCCCATCTTTTTTTTTTTTTTCTAATTAGATAATCTCCCTTTCTTCTGTCTTCCTTTCTCAAGCCAGTCCCAACCTTCTTTAAGATCTTTTCATCAGCTTACCTAAACTGCCCAGGCTGTGTGTTAAACCCTCTGATGGTGCCAGGAAATCCTCTCTGCTTTGCTGTTGGATTTTTATCCTGGTTATCTATGTGTAGAAGCTTCCTTTTTCAGGAAATTGCCTGAACTGAGCAGTGAAGCTTCTTTTGCCCCAATCAAGGGGAACGTAGATGATTAATTACCTGTTGTGTGATATCTTTCATGATCCTGATAGCCTTTAAAATAATTTTCCAGTTCTGTTCTTTTCTACACTGTTACATGTCTGCTTGATGAAGTTATTGGCAGCCTTGAGTTCCTTATATGCCACTGTTGTAAAAAATGCCTGTTTTTCCATGAATGCTTGAGGTGCTCTTTGTATGTAACAGCTCTAGTCCATTGCTCTGCTTATCAGTATCATGTTGGCCACAGCATTACAGCTACAGCAGAAAAAAGTCCTACAAGTCCAGTTAGAAATGCTGTTATTAAAACAACTGAAAAGAGACTTGAACAACAAATTATCACTTGAGTCTAGGCAATTCTGTAGATCCTAAGACAGTTGCAGTGTTATGTTCCAGAAAAAAAAAATGCTGAGATGTTTTCTCAGGCTGAGTTTGTTTCTTACTGGTATTTTACAAGACTATTCAGTGTTTCCAGCTCTCACCAGGAATATTTCATAGGGATTTTCCCACGATACATAATTTTTCACTTTCACTGGACAAAGACAAATCTGATAACCTGCTATATTGCATAAGTATATTGCTCCAGTTCATTGAATATTTGGCATTAAATTTTTATGTGTTCCTCAGAAAAATCCAGGAAGCTGCTATGTATATATATAATGTTTTCTGTGTTGTGTGTGTTTTCTATAACCCCCAAACCTTCTATTGTTTGTTTTGCCTGGATTCAGGTGCCCTAACTCACGTCTCTGTTGTTAGAGGTATACAACTGACCCACAGAGGAGAATATACATATCCAGAATCTGCTTATCCTGTTGGCCTCAATTTGTACTGGCTCTGTGGACACACAGGGAATACTGAAAAGCCTGTTCACTCTTAAAACCTGTTCCCCAGGCTTTGTTGACTGTAGGCACTTAAATCAGTGATGTTCATTTAAGTCAAACCTTTCAAATTTTTTCCAAGGGGAAGATCAATGATAAGCAAGAATTAATTTTATCACCAGTGAAATTACCTTCAGGTATCCAATCCATCCATTAAAGCCAGTTATCTGCTTTTCTTTGTGACCAAATCCTCTTTATAGTAGAACTTGCTCTATGCCTGGAATGCACTCTCTTGTTATGAGGGTTATAGAAACTGAACCTCCATGATAAAATACTACATTGTTTGTTATGCTTCACAAATAGAATAAGGCAAAATATTTCTGATGGATGATAGAATTACTGACTGCAGTGTTTCTAGACAAACTCCTATTTGTGTTTGAGAGAATTGAATCAAATGTTTCCCATATGATGCCATTTAAGCTTTAAAGGAGATGAGAAGTTTCAGAATGTTAGTCATTACTGGTAGTTTGCTAGAACACAGAAAATGCAAGAAAGACTTAATTCCTTTTTCCAGTAGAGCTATTGTCTCTTTTCTCACAGCTTTACAGATGTTCATGCCTGTTTAGAGGGTTCCTTTACACAGCTGGGCATGGGAATTGCTGTTAGTGAAAGTTAGACTCTACTCCCATGTTACAATGTGTGACAGGGCAAAGGGGCTGGAGCAGCTCATCTACTCCAAATTGGGGACCAAATTGTTGCTGGAGAAAAGATTACTTTTACCAGGTAAAATGCTAGACTGGCTTCTCCACAAATAGCATCTGAATCTCACTGGCCTTGGACAGCACACTTTATCTCAAGTACAGTTCATGCTGGGAGCTGGGTTTGGCATTAGGGGGTCTTACAACCTGGAAAGCACTCAGGGAAATTCTGAAAGCGCACACAAAAAGAGAGATTTAATATCATGCAGACAAAATAATGAAGGTATGTTTTCAGATTGGAAATAGATGTGAAGTAGATACTGCCTGGAATTGGGTGTTTTTCCATTAAACATGGAAAGGCATTTACAGGCAAATGTGGTTAGATTCTGGTATAGACCTATACTTTGGTCTGGAAGATTTATTTTTTGCTGACTGCTGTAGCAGTGGAATTAGGGACAGCATGCCTTTCTTGGATTTTGCATGGCAGTTCTCAGCTTCTCATCACAGGACCATGTGAAATACAAGCAAGAATGAATCCTATAGTTGGTACCCTCAGATTTGCACAGCTCCCACTGCTGTCACACAAGGTGCTTGAGATACTTTGCCTGAAGTGCCCAAGTGCCTGAAGGGCCCAGCAGCCCCTGTGCTCCTCCTGCCAAGCAGTACCTGGGCATCTGTCCTTTCATTTGTTCATTTAAAGCAGCATGGCCACTTCTTGTAAGGCTATGCAGAAACCTGCCTTGGCTGGTGAGGTAAAATATAACTCACTATATGATACTGAAAGAAGAAAGATGGAGTTGTCAGATTAGCTTTGCTGAACCTCTGTCCCTAGTTTGTATTACTATATAAGCAATGCAAAATTACTTGATTTAGGCCAGAAGTGGTGAGCAAACTGCTAAGAGATGTCTTTGACATTTGTCAAAATGACAGGAAGGCATCCACGTGCTGTACATTTGCAGTATCAGTCTCTAATAAAAAATAAGTGCCTCTCAGTTGATTGAGGTTTTCTTTCAAGAAGCTACAGCTGAATTACTGCTACTTTCTTTAGGAAAATAAAACCAAACTGGGTTATTTATATCCACAGAAGCCCGTGGAAATTTAGCATATTTTAGGTAATATAATCCACTGAGCCACTGCTGTTGCTTTAACAATGGCGAGCTGTTCTGTGCTGTCTCATGGGGCCTGTCTTTGACACCTCCCCCTTCACAGCAGGGCCAGAAGTTTATCTTTCCACCTCCCCTGGTGCTCATCATCCAAAGGCTGTCCTGAAGACCTCCTGCCTCTCTGCCCACTGTACTCCACTGGAAGGGTTCTTCCTGCACTTCCACACCCTTGAACCAGTCATTTCAAACACATTTTGGCCAATACTGGGGTGGCTGGACCTTTCCTAAGCCAGGTCCCTGTGCCGAGTGGAGTCTGAATGGCAGGAGGGAGAGAATATCAGTGTAACACACAAAGGAAAACTCCCAACTCCATGGTCACAGAACAGGAGATTCTGCTTTGTCACAGCTTTTCCAGCCCCTGGTCACATCCCAGGCTTCCACCAGTTATTGGTACAGGGGTTGTAATAAAGCCTTGCCACAAATTATATCCTTTCCGGTTTAAAAGTGGATTATTGCAGACACATTTTTTATAGCAACAGGAAGTCTTGTTGGCAGCATATTTTAATTATGCTCTGGAGCTAATCAAGGAAGGAGAAACAGCTTTGAACACAGGAAGCTACACACATAGATTTGAATGCCTATTTCCATGGGGGATGTACAAGTGCTTAAGCGTTGCTGAACTCCAGCACATCAGCAATCTGTTAAACGGCTGCAAAGCGCAGGTTTGCTTGGGAAGGGGAGGATACACCACCCAGTGTCAGGCACCTGCTCACTCTTTGCAGTCACTGGAGGGAGACAGGCAGCTGAGATCACGAGGCTCTGGTCACCCTCTGGAAAAGCCCCAGCTCTTTTCCCTAGGGAGCCTAAAGAGACTAAATAGAAATCAAGTACCTGTAACAGGGTAGCTATTTTATTTCACCACTGCCCGGTGCTAGCTCTGGACTTAGACTATCTGAGGCTTGTTGCCATGATTGCTGTATCTGAACTACTGTGATTTTTTTCTGGAGGCAATAAGGTTCCTGCTAAACCCTTAATTTCCTTAATTTTAGGAGTAAAACTTTCCTTTGGTATTAAAAGCAGAGGTGTATATATTGGAACAAACTCACTCACTCTTTGGAAGCTACGAGGTATGTAATGATGTATGTCTAATACTGTATTGCCTGGTCTGAATGGACAACAGGTATATGGTGCACGTACTGCTTCCCAAAGGAGAGCATCCCAGTGTCTCCAAAAACCCCTCTTACTCTGCTGCTGGAAAGTCTCATTAAATGCTGGAGAAAGCACGAACTTTCTCCAGAAGCCTCTAAATTAGACTGGAGATTATTTGAACCACACCCACATCAAGTAAATCCATTTAAGTCAATTACAAGAGCACTGACAACTGGAATGTTGTAACTTGGGGGTGTTCTGAACCTTTCTTACAAAGCACAGCGAAAAAATTTTCTCGGATTTTAATCACTAGAGCCTTATTGTGCAAGTGAAGCTTAACTGGTGTAAAACAAGCAGCAGAGAGGCAGAGCTCAAATCCAGATATGTGTGTTCCCCGCTAAATCTTTCAGCAGGTTCAAAGTGTTCCGTGCCCCCGTAACCCACGGGATTTGTGTTCTCCGAGCACACCTCATCTATTTCGAGCACTCAGTAAACATGAACTTCAGCTCTTCAGCAGGGAAAGGAGAGTATTATTTGTCTACTATCCCTGTGTTACAGGCTTCGACTGAGTATTTAGCCAACCAGTTTGGCCGGCCTTCCTGGCTTTGCAGTTGATGTTCCTATTTGCAGCTTTCGGGATTACAGAGTTCGCGGAGTCCGTTCAGGCTCTGCTGCATTGCAGAACTGTGGTGAGAAGGTGCCTGGCTCCCACCCGGCCCGGTGCAGCGCCTGCTCGGCCTCACGCATGCCTGTGTTTTTGACACGCTGGATTTCAAGGTGACTTGCCAAAGGATTTTTTTTTGCCTTGCTTTTTATCCTCACTGCATCTGCATTCCTGTTTCTGCTGTTGCTCAGTATCAGGGATAAGGACACCGGGTCAGGGCTCCGTTGTCTCGTGTTCTTTGTGGGTAATGAAGAGGAGGGGACACACATTCAGATTGTAGAAGGGCAGCAAAGTTCTTTACAAATGAGCTCGAAAACCGCAATCTCCACCTCCTAGTGCTCTAATGCTGGAAAGCTGCCAAGCTCTCCAGAAGAAAAGCAGCACAAAACAACGCTGCTTTTGTCCCGGGTTTGTTAGTTAATCTCGAAACACGTCGGGACGCCTCCGTAAATAGCTATTAATCAAAAAGACACTGGGAGCCGGGGAAGGACTCGGGGCAGGGTGCGGGGGCCAAGCGCAGCTGCTGCTCCGCTGGGGCACAAAGCGCTTTTCCTTTGGCAAGTCCGTCCCCGGTGCCCAGCACAGCGTCCGCCGGGACTGATCGGTACCGCCAGCCCTTCTCCTGCTCTCTCCGCATGAGATCGAGAGGCGCACCCGCTTCCTCTCCCTCCCTCTGGCAGACCCCTCCTCTTTTCCCTCTCCTTCCTTCCCTCTCTCCGCCGCCGGGGCGGGTGGGAGGTGCCCAGCGCCGGTAGAAAAGGGCCGGCTCGGGGCACCTCGGCGAGAGGTGTTTTCGGCTACTGAACGTGTTCGATCCCCGTTAACAGCGAGCCAGGACTGCCTGGAATGAACAAGTGTTTTGCACTCCACAAGGTACGTCCTCTGCTAAGGGAGAAACAGGGCGGGGATTATGCGAGACGGACGTTTTCCCCTGGTAGGGGCTCGATACTCTTCTCCTTTCAGTGATTTAGTTCCGTGCTTGTGCCATTTGACTTTGGTGAAGGTGCTTGGCAGAGGCTGTTTTGAACCTGCGGATTGAATGGGTTTGTGTTAGTCCTGCCTTGAATGGCATCTTCCATGCCTGGCTTGTCTGTAGTGTGTCCAAGGAGGATGTTCACGTACTTTTTCGCCTTTGTGTGTCTGCAGGTGGAGTTGTCCTTCTGTCTTTTCCCCTTTGAGGACCTCCTGCCCAGCTAGAGTGATGTGGTTCTTGGAAAAGATCAGAGCATCGCATGAAAATGGAAACTTCTCTAGCTCTTCCTTCCTGGGACTGCCACACGGCCAAAATCTGCCAGAAAAAGCCCGAGTGGGGGCTGCTGCTTTTCCGAATGTGCTCACCCCCGACACAATCCCTGAATTCTGCATTCCCCCCAGGCTAATGAGCTCTGGCTCCATTAAGGGCACTGGCTTCCAGCAAGATCAGAGTTCAGTGGATGCAGCTCTTACTTCTTGTGAGGACAGCTCGAGCTCTTTGCCACATCTCATTCAGGTGGAAAGTGTTGAAGAGGAGGTCGTAGCCCTGGAGGAAGAAAGCACCAACTCGGACCCCCAGTCCCAAGCAGCGCTGTCCCTGCCCCACTTCCCCAGAGCTCCCACTTCCTACGGCTTCTGCACTTTGCTGGAGAGTCCCCACACCAGGAGAAAGGAGTCCATCTTCCATGGGGACCCATGTGGTGCCCTGCCCAGCCTGGTGCTGTCTCGGTCCAGAGCCAACACCTTCAGTGGCAAAGCCAATATATCCAATCCCATTGCTATCAGCTTTTCTTCTGTCAGGCTGCCTCCCAAGCAGCTCTCTCTGCACAGGCAAGGTGCCTGTGACAGTGATACTGCCTCGTCCAGCGATTCCTCTCCTTTCAGTTCTCCTCTTCTCAGCAGGTCACCTCCCAAACCCTGCTCCCTGACCAAAGCACAAAGTCAGGAGGGATTGCTCTGCCGAGCGCTGAAAGCCAAGAGCAAATCCAGCATGGCCAGGAACAATTCTCTCTCCACAGAGGAGAGCAGCTCCACTGATAACAGCCCCAGTGCCATCAGGAGGGCCTCGGAGGGGCTGCTTGCCATGAAGAGCTTTAGCACATCCTGTTCTCCCATCTTTCCTCTGGACCTGACGTGCAGTCGGGAGCGACTGGTGGGAGAGAGCACTGTGGTGATGGACAAGGGAGGCTTGTTGAGGCTGTCGGCCGAGTACTGCTCCGAGAACGAGCGGCTGCGCCTGCGCCTCATCAGCGCAGAGGGTTTGTACGATGACTCTGTAGAGCCCAAACACATTAACTGCTGTATCACCTTCTCCCTGGTGCCGGGGAAAACACAGAAGCAGAGAAGCACTGTTATAAAGAGAAGCAGAAATCCCATCTTCAATGAGGACTTCTTTTTTGATGGCATTGCAGAAGAGGAGCTGTACAGCCTCTCTGTGAGGATGAAAGCAATGAATAAAGGGTGCAGTATGAAACGGGATTATACTTTAGGAGAACGGGAATTGTCTTTAATGAGTATGTTGTCGGTGTAATGCTTCAAATATTCAAACAGAAATGATCTTCTGAAAATTTTCTACTAAATAAAGTTTTGGGTTAACTTTATGCTGAATAAAGTTTTTTTTTTAAGAGTACTTAAAAGCACTGCCTTGCTTGGTATTACTGTCATGCTCTTGTGCCTCGTTTGCTGCTTAACTTGAAACTCTGAGGTACATGGTGTGAAAAGGTAGCTGTGGAGCAGACCTTCTGCCTGGAGAGTAGAACCAGAGGGCAGAAGGGCTAGTTTGCCTCCAGGACAAAAGCTTAGGCAGTTATCAAGTCAAGACTGTTTTTGTTTGTGGCTTTCAGGCTGTTGGAAGTGTTGATTTTCACTCACTGCGGTCCCTGAGTGAGCACACAGCATGTGCACACTGTGAACTGCACTCAGTTGCAGCTCTCTGGTACAACATCAGTCCAATGGACTGTTTGGGCAACACTCACATTTACACTAACTAATGTCTTAATGAGCCCTGTATTTGGGAAGGAGGGGAGAGAGAGAGTTTGGGAATCAGCTCGTCTATAACAGGGGTGGAGGATTTGGGTTCCCAAAGCTGGTTGAAATTTGTGTTGAGGATGAGGAGATCAGCTTCCATCTTTCTTTACACTGACCTTTACTATCACTGAACAGGCTCCTGCCTGGCTGATTGCAGCAGCATCTTCATTTCCCTTTCCTTTCCATGGCTGATTTCACAGCGCTCAGAATGAAGTTGCTAGGTAATTGTGTTTTGGTCAGGAATGTACCCTAGAGCTATAACCCTCAGCAATTCAGCTGTTGGATCCTTTCTGAACTGAAGCAGGTAAGGTATCAGTGCAGCAAGGGCAAAGGACACTCTGGGATCTCTGCAGTGAATTCTCTCTTCAGCTAATGACTGAGCCATACCTTGCCCAAGTCCTTGTCCTGCAGTTAGTGTAATCTCTCCTGCCAGAGAAACACAAAGGTGCAGAGCTCTTTTTTTTTCCCTTTTGTTTTCTGCTGAGGTGGACTGGGGGCTGGGTAAAACAGAGAAACTTGGAGAAAAATGGGGAGGATATAGAAACTCTGTCTCAAAAGTCCAGGCCCGTTGCTGCCTCCTTTGATGAAGTTGCA
This sequence comes from Calyptomena viridis, assembly GCA_013390005.1. Taxonomy (NCBI): domain Eukaryota; kingdom Metazoa; phylum Chordata; class Aves; order Passeriformes; family Eurylaimidae; genus Calyptomena; species Calyptomena viridis. Next base: position 422,844 of record WEIV01002255.1, read on the forward strand.
GGTTTCATTGTGTGAAGGTAGATCAGCCTTCCACACAGGCACGGGGCACAGAGAAGAGAGGTTTTATTTTGTGTTCTTTGGGAGGCTCCAGAAACAGGGTCCTTCTTGTGCCCAAATACACAGTTGAAAAGGTCTTGCACATTGATTCTAGCAGAACCTCCCACTGGCCTATTCTGGCAAGAATCTAGTTCACTGCAAATCATTGGACTATTCACGGGGAGATTCTGGTATTCCTTGGCTAAGGAATCATTTGATTCTATTTCAGACTGAAGTACTCCAGGAAGGACTTTTTTCTTCTGTTAGCAGAAAAAGCTCAAAGGATGTTAACTGTGACCACGAGTGCTCAGAAATGCCCACTGCTAATCCTTGATCCAGCTCATGTGAGATGCTTCTAAAAACAGAATCCTCGTACAAAGGACAACTCACACAGACGAATGGCTGGGTGTGTTCCCAGCAGCTGATTAAAATAAAATGGAATAGTAATCCCTTTGTGCTAAGGGAAAGAATTAAATGTACTGACACACTGCACGGATGGAGGTGCTGCACTGTTACTTGTATCCTTGAGTCTGGGCAAACTGACCATAACAGAAAACCTAAAGGAAGTGGGGAGAAGTGAAACTAAAAAATGTGACATGAAGGAAGAATCAATAATGCTGCAAAAAATGAAAACTATTTAGTTGGTCATTGCATGGGGTCTCCTCAAGAAAAGCAGAGGTTCCTTCACACTCATCCACCATCACTCTTAGTTCTTGGGGCTGAGGGTCTCTTCACAGGTGTACCCAGCAGATATTCATCCATACCAATGAGATGTGCCCTGAGTCTCCTCCTCTGCACACTGAGGGCCCTACTGTAGTTACTGCCATAAAGGAAATGTGCTCCTGAAGCCTCATCCTTCATCAGGCAGCAAAAGAGGTAAGTCCTTGAAGAAAGTCCTCCCTTCCTGTCATGGGAAAATAAGTTTCCAGCTGGGCTGATCTAGTTAGGTATTTAAAGAGGTCAAGACTGCATCTTTGGTTGGTTGAAAGGAAACTGAGCTGGTTTTAAGGCTCTTTAAATAGTGGCTTCTTTCTGAGGCAGCCTCCTCACAGAAGTTTGGTGATAGACCTGCAAGCCAGAGGGTGACAGAAAACAAAGCAGTAGAAGACTTGCAGACCCAAGTCAAAGGCAGAGTTTAAGCCTGGGAGGGACAGAAGGACTTTGCCTATATTTCTCTGGTAAATAATTTAACTTAAGGTTTTTCTGGATAATTTTCTTCTTTAATATAAGAACTTCAAATGAAGTACCTATTAAGTACATCAGTCAGACTGAGGACTAGCTGGGACTGTAACACTAGATGAAAACCAGTTTTGATGGAGTCCCCCCCCCATTTAAGTACATCTTTTTACATTTTGGGGTATTTGATCCCTTTGAGCTTTGGGGTGTTGTTCCTGATACAATTGGAACACTTCAGTGTGCTTGGCTGTTGGAGTGCATGGGACTTGTTTTGCTGTGCTCACAGGGGTCAACTAAGCTGTAAGTGATGAACTCCTACAATGCTGCCTGAGCTGCAGCTGCTTTCCGTGAGCGTCAGCCTTATTGGGCAATTACGTAAAACACCTGCATAAGCAAACACAAAGGCAACTGGATACTTCAGCCTGGAAAAACTCCTGATGCCTCAATGCTTTAATATTACAGTCAATAGCAAGAAGAAAATCTACCTCCTGGCATCAGCAAACAGCTACTCAGAGTTAAGAAATATTATCTTTGGAAGTTTTCTGAACTTCTAAAGTCCTGTGAAAATATGGGAGCTAAATGACTCTCTCAAGCAAAACTCCTGTTTTGGAGTAGTCTGGTCAGCTGTGTTCAGTGGTGCTCACTGGTTGGAAGATCACATCTTAATTTAAATTTTAAAAAAGTAGCCAGACAATTGTTTGAGGAAAAGAAGGTCTTTCTGCCAAGATCCTGGACTCACGTTTTGCTAAGCAAATATTATTTGTTTCAGTTGCACTGGAAGTACTACTTGTGCTGGCCTTTTCAAACCCAGTTATTTTGCCCATGCCTCTTCCATTCTGGAAAAATGTTACTGCAAAGAAAGTCTTATGTTTTCCTTCGCAGAAATCCACTCAGGTTATCTCAAATAGAATTTGTGTTGCAATATACTGAGGTATGGAAGAGTAAAATGCGATTCCTGTAACAGTGCTGGTTGTCAGGTAAAGTTCAGAAATAACACCAAGGAAGCAAATGTGACCTAAAAAGCCTAACAGGACAGACCTGTAGACTGGGGATTAGGCAGTATAGTGCCTGCAGTATCAAATTCTACTTATTGCACCACTTTTTCTAAGCTGCTGTTGTTTTTTAGATTGGCTCTAGAGAAGCACTGCTGAACACGGCACCTGTGCTGCTCCCAAGTCCTTCCTCCGAGGGGGTTTTTCTGAGAAGGATAGTGTTTCTATTCCTGGGGTTTGGCTTTTCAGTCAGCCATAATGACTGTGGTGAAAGACTGAACATATGATGGGGCCTAATAGGCAAAAATTTTCTGTTTTGCTAGTAATTGCTGTGGGTAACTCTTAGTTTCCTCAGAGAACTGAGGAAAGAACAATTAGATGAATGTATAAATCTGTGAAAAGCCTATCTGTGGGCTGCCAGGCTGAGGAAGTTGTCCTGGAGAAATCTGAGTGAATTGGATTGCTCAGTGTGAGGCCCTCTCTGCAGGACCACCACGGAGGTCACACCACAGGCCCCCTGCTCTCCAGCTGCTTCAGAGCTGGGCACTTGTCCTGCATCCACCTTAGAGATGGGGCTTGTGGAGGTGGCTCGGCTGTGGGCTGTGATCTTTGGCCAAGGTAGGGAAAGTACTGAGTCACATCTATTGATAGCTTTTTGCAGCAGGATGTTAGATTAAAACAAACAGTAGCCTTATGCTCACAAAATGAATGGCGTAATTAGAGCCTATCTGATTTTGATTACTGTGTGCCTTGGACAAAGAAATGCATGTCAGATTGATCTGCATATTTAAATGAGGCGGCATTTCAGGACAGACTTGATGCTGGTGACTGTCACTGAAATGTACTCAAGTATCATTATTAACAGTGTCTTAGAAGAAAAGACTAAAATGATACTGAGCAATCTGTCCTCATAGCAGGGGTAAAATGCAATTTAGTGTTGCAGAGTGTTTGTGGACTGCTTTGCATCGAGGTGATTGATGTGAAGCACAGGTGCCCCAAAGCAGACCCAGCCAGGGCTGGGCACAGTGTCATTCTGCCTGCAGAGCTGGGGAAAGGGCTGCATTCCTCTTGGGGCACTGGCCCCATGTGCCTCCGTTGGGATTGATAAGCAAGTTGTGTTTTGTGCTGCTGGTTCTTTGCATTTAAGGGATCCTTACGAGAGGGAAAGAGCTTCCAGTAGTCCTTTGTTCCTGTCAGGAACAGAAATGGCTACAGCCCAGGTTCCTGGGGAACCTCATTCCTCAGAGATGAGAGGAAGGGTCCCACAAACAGGAGTGAATAGAATTAACAGCCTCTTTTACCACCACAGCTCTGTCTTCTGATTTTGTTATTCCTTCTGCTATTACTTTTCTAGTTCTGGCTATAAACGTTCTAATGCTGCAAAATTAGCTATCCTGAGTGGTACAGTGAGATGCTGACCTTGTCAACCATTGCATGTACTAGACAGGAAAGCACTGAACAAGATTGCCCAGCTTGCCTTTGCTCTGTTTGATCTTAATAATTTTTTGACTTGCATTTCTCAGCCTCTTAAGTGCAAAATCAGGAAGCGTTTGAAGAAGCACAAAGTGAAAGAAAAACCTGAAAAACCTTAGAATTGCTTCTTTTTAGTGGGAGGACCAGCCAAAGTTCTGGGTCTTCATTGTATTGCTATGATGAAGAGGCACATACAGGGAAGCATGTCAGTCTGTCTGTTTAAGCTGTTCCTCTGAATTACAGGAGGTCATAAAGGTTTAGGTTCCCAGTCCTTGCATCCCTACGTGCCATGGGTTTCACATGGCTGTGTCTCACCATGTTCCTCAGTTGCCTGTAAGGAAGAGTTCTGCCCTGTCTTGACATAATAGGTGAGAAAAACACTGAGGAAAGCCCTCAGGTAAGAGGCCTATTTTAAGGTGCTCATTTGCACAGGCAAAGGATGAGATAAAGTAGCTTAGAATGGATGAAGATTGTATGAATATTCATGATTATTTCTATCATCCCTTTATGAAAGTGCACAGTTGCAGAAGGTGAAAGAATTGAACTCCAATCTTTTTTCTGGTTTGGGTGGGGTGGGTTTTTTTGTCAAATCTTCCTGTGCTAAACCATTGGCTGTTTCCAGTGAGCAATAATCCTGAACTTACCATACCAGTAAATACACCAGCAGTAACAGATGCTGTCTAGAAATGCCAGAGCCAACTGAAGTTTCTTTGAGGTTTCTGTGATTTCACCAGATTATTTAATTTATGCAATTGTGACACTAGAAGATGCCCTAATATCAAGCATGTGTTGCTTGATCTCTCTGGCAGCCCAGTGCCCAGAGCAGAGCTGTACCTGCCAGAATTTCTTCCTGCTGAGATCCCAACCTTTACATTTTGCAGGATTTGGGCACTGGGCACAGCAGTTTTTTTTTGCAGTGCTGGGTGCCAGAACTGCAGCTGAGCTGGAGGCCCCAGCACTGCTCCTGCCTGCACTTTGGCAGCATGACAAAGCTCTGCAGTTACACAGGCTCAGCAGGAGCTGCTGTGCTGGACCTGACACTAAACCGTGGAGCTCAAGTTGAGGAGAAAGGGGGATCACCTAGTAAAGCTTGTTAAAGGCAAATAACTCATGCTGAGTGTTGGCAAAAGCAGTGTCACAAATGGTGAAAAAGTGACTGTGGTAAATGCTGACTTTGACACTCCTGATTAGCTGCTGTCAAAGCTGATTCAAGCCAGTAATTCAACTGTGCAGTCTTGTATCAGTTGGCCTGTGGTGGAAGGAGAGTCAAACCTCCCCAGATGATTCCTAAGGGATAGGAAAAGTTGTGTAAAGCACTAAGTGGTGTTTGTCTGCCACGTGTGCTCCACCAGTGGTGGGGATGGCTGTGCTAGAGCAGAGGCATTGGCCAGTGGGGTTCTGTACAGGAGAACATCCAGCCACCTCCTCAGACAGGGCATTATCCCTGTGCCCTGACAGAGGATACACTGCACCTGAGAAACTTTTATTTTTAAGATAAAACTTGTGATTTTTGTTCAGAAAAGTTGCTTATTAACCCAGCTGTCTCTGTTGAGGTTTAATTTGCTGGAATGTGACCTGATCCAGAAGAATCTGTAAGAAAACCATTAGTATGAAAAAGTTGGTGAAACTGAGAGCTGTTCTTAGCCCAGTGGGAGTGTTGGACATTGTCCAAGTCCACAGGAATCTTAAGCATAAATCTAATTCAAGAGTGAGTTTCCTAAGACTCGTCCTAGATACATGTGGTGGAAAGGAATAAGCACATCTTGTAAATGTAGATAAAGAGGTATTAGAAGCAGCTGGAATATTTCTGTGTTGTTCTAAAAATGCACGTGCTGTTTTTAGCCATCTGTTTTGAAGATATCTTGCTAGGAATGAATGAGTTAAGGTTGCTTCAGGAATGAGACTGGATGGAAGTTATGGGACAACTGACTTGTCCAACTGACATGAGGTTTAAATGTCCAAGGGCCCAAAGGAACAGAACACCTGAGAATTGCACAAATATGAATGGAAGCAAAGGGAGATGTAATCTGTGGGACCTTTTAAAATGTCAAAATGCAACACACATTCTGGGAAGGTACTGGAAGAAAACCTGATAAAGTAGAAAGTCAAAATGCAGAACTAGGACTACCAGTATGAAACTAATCTGCTCCATTTATTTGTGTTTCCACTCAGTGCTTGTGTTGTAAAGAAATACTGTTCAAAGACTGGGTACTACCTGTATTTCACTTTTGCTTGATAAGAGCTCTTTTTTTCTAAAGAAAAACAGTCCTTGTCATGGCATTGGCTCATGACATTGGCTCATGACATTTTGTCACGTTTCAGTCAACTGAATAGTTGGTGCTGGCAGGGAGCCAGAGATCACCTGTCCAACTCCTTCTCAGAGCAGCATCAGCTACAGAGGGTTGCTCAAGACCATGTTCAGTTGGATTTTAAGCATCTTCAAAGGATGGAGACCACAAACCCTCTGGGCAACATGTCCTAGTTCTTGTCCACCCTCAGAGTCAGAAAGTAGAGTGTCCTCTTCCTGGAATTTCCTGTGTTTCAGTCTGTGCCCATTACCTCTTGCTCATTCTGATAGCACTGAGAAGAATTTGACCCATCTTTGCTTCCTCAAATCACACTACCCTGTTCCTTTTATTCAGTTTCACTTTCCAAACATAGGAGGTGACTTCTATTTGCTTTGCTTATATGTTTTGCTGATACCAGAAATGTAATAGATGTCTCACCCATCTTGGCTTTCTTTAAAAGTGCTACAAATATCTATGGTCTGATCCTGCTTACATTGCATGCAAGGGGGATCTCAGAAGAATATCATCAGTGCCAAGTTGAAAACATTAAATACCCATGTGAGGTGTAATGTCATCAATATAAAATTCGAGTGTTGGAAAACTAAGCAAGACCTAAGACCTAAAACCTGAAAAACCTCACACATTCACTTGTTTTGGATACTGAAATGTTGTGAGAAAGGTCTTAAACCAGCACCACCCCTGAACCTCCAAAAAAGAGCAGTGTAGTATATTTCTTACTAGATACTCAAATACTCTTGGTTATCTATTAGGAACCTAGAGCCCTGATCATAAAGATATATGCTTAGAAGGATTTGAACTTTTTTGGGTTTTGTGGATAGGCTTAAAATAATAAAACTAACTATCAGTGATGACTGGAGTGCACAGTATCTGCAGATGGCCTTGGGGTGATCTGCTTGGTTTTGACAAGTGAACTGATGGAGAAAAGTAGCAATTCATCTGGCACTTGAGTAAGTTTTATTATTCAAACTGCTGAAACTGATAGGTAACATATTTGTCCTGGGCTCTAGTAGTTCCTGACAGTGGCCAGTGGGAGTTCCCCTGTCCAGAACTGCCTTTTTTCACTTGCAGCTGAGTACCAACCTGCTCATGAGGAGAGCTTTGGGCAGCACAGAACAGTGATCTGCACAGAAACTGAGCAACTAATGCTTTGTCATGCAGACTGCTTCAACTTACTGTTTTACATATTGTACTGTCTCTGGGCTTGTAAGTCATTGCATGCAGACCCTGAACCAAATCTGAGGGCTGGCTGATGTAGAAGAGTTGATTGCCTTTGGGGCTGATGTTAACTCCCCTGGGCTTTCCAACTCTGCCTGGGAAGGCCACAGCACAACAAACCTGGTGCTTTGGTTTTGGTTTTTCCCTCCTGAGCCACTTGCTGCCAGAGCAGGCAGCCTGCTGCTGCCACAGGCAGTGTCTACTTTGCCTCTGCCTTCAGGAGCTTTGACCTGTTACCTATTCCCAGATCCAGAGCTTGAGCATTTGTCTTTGATGTTACAGCTCATTTTGTGCTGTAGCTGTAAAGATAAAAGATAGAATTCCCACTGGCCACTGTCAGATGGGGTTTTTCCTGATGGATCCTTTGAACCCCAGCATCTCCAAGTTTGGCAGCTCTCCTGGTTAAAGTATATTGATGAAAATAATTTGGCAGGGCTGAAAGTTTGCCTCTGATAAGTTACCAGTGCACAACATGGGATTCAGTCATGGTCTGTTTCTCTGCTCATTACACTTACATTAACAAGATTTTTCACTGCATAGGCTGCAGAAATAAAGGATGTCAAGTCAAAGGATGAAAAGTTTTGCAGTATGTGATAAAAACATACCACAGTTAATGTGGGATATAAAAAAGAATTAACCAATGTCTCATCTCCATTTAGAAACCAGTGCTGTCTAGAATACAACCAGTTTCAAAGTAAGAAAGGCTATAAAAATGCTGATGTATATAAAGAATGGAATGAGAAGTTGGATTTTTTTTTTTGGATAAAGCAGCCAAAAGTGACTGTCCTTTGAAAGGCTGAGGGGAGATAAACCCCGTTTTTAGATCTCTCTTCCTCATTTTCTTTATTCCATTATAGCAGAGAATAATGAGTTTTCCTTGTAATCATGATGCTGTTTATGACCCTGGCTACTGATTTTAATTCTCAATAAGACCTTAAGAAACAACTTAGAAAAAAGTCTTCTCTTGATTTTGAGCTCTTCTGTAGCTGGAATCTGTTACATAGGTCAGTATGTTGTATGTTTTATTTGAGGGTTCTGTAATTAGGTTCTTGCCCGTCAGATGCAGGAACAGAAAAGTTGTTGCTGTTTTTTAGCTTTTTGGGTTATTTTCTTTGGCACTTTCCTAAATTCAGTTTCTTTTTTAAGGTAATTCCAAATGCATAACCCAGAATGACAGCAGTTAAAAAGTGGAGACAGGAGTAATTTAATGTTTTTCTGAAGAGTGTCCCTGAACTCTCATGACAAAGCAATTTGCTAGATAAACATATATTATATCATACCTGTGATACAGCAAAGTCTGAAGTGAAGCTTTTGCCCAGGATGCATCAGAAGAGAAAATTCTTACTACCATGCTCTCAAATGTACCAGCCTAGAGCCACCACCAAAGTGATCTCAGGCTGACATCTCTGTATCTAGACTCAAGTGGATAAATCCAGCTAAGTAACCTGAAAATTATCTTATTTTCATCTATCATGTTGTACAGATTATGAGGAATAAGAAAAAGCAAAAGTAAGCATGTATGTGCCATGGCTGTCCCCCAAAAATGTGGGTATAGCAACAGCAAAACCAGAAATCTGGGTGTATTGAAGGGAGGCTTTGACCCTGAAATAAAACATGTAATATCTCCAAGTAAAATGATGAAAACAATTTTATAAATCAGCTAATGAGAAAAAGATACTTTTCAAGTGGAGACATCATAAGGAAAGCTGGAGATCAACCTCAGTTTAATTAACATTTAATGACATGAATATTTGGGGCTCTGCAAAGCTATAGGGATTGTCACCTACATATGAATATGACAGTATGAATTGTCACCTACATGTCTCACACTGGTGACTGATTTTGAAAATGTGGGTAACAATTCTGTGCTTTGGGAAGGGCTGGAACACACTGGTGCTTGGCTTGTCAGTGGTGCTCTTGGGGTTCGAGCAGTGGCAGGTGCTGGGGACTTGGGAGCTACATACATGTGGTTAAACACAGGCCTGTGCTGCCAGAATTTCTGTAAAATTTAGAAGAAGGACAGGCAGTGGGATGTAAATGGAGAGGAATGGTCCAGCACACCACCCAGAACTTTAGTTCTAAGTGTTTCTTCTACACCGTGTCCACTTCAACGTCACAGAAATACAAACAGTAACAAAAGCCTCTGACTTAGCAGGACTTGCTCGTGTGTATGAAGCAGAAAATGTTTAATGACAAAACTGGTGATATTAAAACAGAGTTGTTGACCTCCTAATTTAATGAAGCCTCACAGCTCATTGGAACAAGCAGTTTGTGCAACAGAGAAGTTTAGGAAATAAGAGACATCCTTATAACTGCCAGGAATTTAAAATGTTTCTAGAGGAAAGAGAAAAATAAAAGGCAAGGTCAGAGTGATCTCAAACTCACTGTCCAGGTGAGGAAAGGTGGTGGAGTTGCTGATTCATGATGCATCTTGATCATGGGAGGTTTTTTCCTCCTCTTGCCCCACTACCCCTCCAGTTTCTTAGCCTCTCCATACATGTTTTGCATATTAATGGCTGATATATGTGACAGAATTGTACTGTGTACACGTGAGAGGGGAGCACACAGCCAGCCTCTGCATCCCTGCTCAGTGTGTATGAAAGCAGATTCATAATTTATGCTGCTGCTGAGTAAGTCCAGGGACTGGTGCATTGCAATGATTAAATTCACAAAGCTTATTTAGAAATGACACAAGTGATAGCTAATGGCAGGTTGTTTCTCTCTTGTAAGTGCATATTAGCTGTTACTTTCAAGGTAGAACAGAGGAATGAAAGCCTGTTTTCCTGAGTTAGTCTGACAGATAAAATGAGAGGTTGCATATTTCTGACTTTTCCACGTTGGTACCAAACAGCTCAGGTGTGTGTCAGCCACCTGAAGCAGCTTTGGCCTGCAAAGGAGAGGGTAACAGCCTCCCCCCATGCAAGATCAGGGATTGAAGATCAGTGTAATGTACAATTAAGGTGAATATTTATCCCACTGGTTACAGATACAGCCTGGCCAAACTGGCAGCACCACCAGGCTTATGTGGTTTGTTTTGGAATTGACTGTTGCTTCACACCAGACACTCAGCATCCAGCCTCCATGGGCACCCTGGTCAAATGTCTTGAACAACACTTTGCAGCTGTAACTGTGCATGTCAACCACTTCATTCCCTGAGCTCTGATGTTCCTTGTGCAGCTCTGACTCACCAAACAGGTTCTTGGTTCACCAGCTCTGCAGTGCACGTACTTCCCAGAGTGCCTCCAAACTGTGGGATCATTGGACCTGCCACGAAAACAAATTAACTTGATATAAAACTGCTTTTAACCTGTAATTTAATGTTTTTGTGAGGGAAATTACTGAATCCTCATTTCACATAAACAGATATATGAGTCATTACAGTTGAGCATGTTTATTGTACATGGCAGTTCTTTTCAAAACACACATGTTTAAACAGATGGCTTATGTTGACTATTAATGCAGTTCCTGCAATTAAGTTCAGGCTGAACGAAGTCGACAGAGACTGACATTCTATTGACATCAGAGCTGCTGTATTGCATCTTGTCCTCATGAATGTCCAAACTTGGATCTGCTGCTACAGCCCCACTGAAATGTCAGCTGTGATAAGGCACGATGTGACTGAAGGGGAGAGATAAGGTACCTGCCATCTTGCTGAATTACTTTTTGACAGGGATTTACTATTTGCATATTCATGCTGTTACGTTTCAATGGTAAAATTCCATGTTTGATGGAATTACTGTAAATAAACAGAGCAGTAGGGAAAAACTTGTTTGTCTCTGTGGATGTGGTGGGCTCAAACCACAGGCAAGTCACCTCCCACCCTAAGGGGACCCAAATGCCCAGTGGGGCTGTGCTGTGCTCACCATTCTGCCCCCTGAAGCAGCTGCACAGCCCACAGATGCTGCTCTCAGGCTGAGGGTCCTGCAGGCCAATGCCAGGAAACAGGAATGGCCACATACCTGGTGGAACCCAAAGCTCCTGCAGTGCAGTGTTGTGTTGAGGCAGGATATGGCAATAGTGACTGGCAAAGGAGGTGTCTCAGAGCAGCTCAGTTGACACAGCCCAGACCACAGAGCTGAGGCTGCTTTGGGGCTTTCTGATGTGCAGCCCATTTTGCTGGGTTTAATAGTGCCAGACAGGTTTCTCCTCTAAGAATGTGTTGTAGAGTTTTTTGAACTGTTATAAATATTCATTCCTGTAACAAAGTGTTTCGTACTTCAGCTGTGCATTATGGAAAGAAGTGTCTGCCCTTCCTTTGAACTTTTTCACTACCTTCATTTGATAATGTGCAGGCCTTTCATTGGCAGAAACACTGAACAATTGTTCCCTATTCACTGTCCTTATGTCACCCATGATTTTATAAGTCTGTTCTATCATCTGATATGTTTTGCAGCCTGAGGGGTTCTATGTTATTCCTGATATGGAAGGAGATTTTTTTTCTCTCTTCATCTTTTTCTTGTATTAACTCATCAGTATTTGACTTACCTACCCCAGTCATTTCCAGATACACATCTGCAGCAGGGAATGTCTTGGCCCTGAGCTGGACTCTTGTGGCTGCAATTCAGCAAAGAGGGTCTCCAGTCCCTTGTGATCCATTCAGGATTTGTTGACTGCAGCTTTTGGAGTGACAGAGAGGTCCAGGTGTGGTTTGGCTTAGTGAAGCAGAGTAACTGAAACAGCTTAACAAGCACATCATGTCTATTAGATGCTGCTTACCTTTTCTTCCTTCCTTGGTACTCTCCTAAAACAAATTTCAGCTTTACTGCTTCTTGTATTATATTCTTCACTTTAATTTAGTAATGGAAAAAATGAACACAACATCCACTTTACATGTGTCTTTAGAAAAAGATGTTTTCCAATATCCTTTCATTATTCAGCAGGAACTCTTTGCCTGCATGGGAGTAGCTTTATTCCAGCACAGAGCTGTGTAGTAGTTACATCATTTTTCATATCTGCTCTAGCAGGGCCTGTGACACACTTGAAAGACCTCCAAGTGTCACTGCATGCTGCTGGACAAGGCTGAGGTTGAAGCAGAACAAGGTCCCTTTTCTTCCCAAGTCTGGCACATCTTCAGTGTTCCAGGGCTGGCCCTGCACAGCAGTGAAATGCTGCCTCCTGAGATCCCCCCATCTGGAGGAGCAGAGCTCATTTTCAGTCACACTAATGCAAATACCCACACAGCCACATTCAACAATCTAATTAAGCCTGAACAGGAGGAGAAACTTGATACATACAACCAAAAACATAAGTAATTATTGTTATTTGAGTGGTCATTGCTGGAATTAAAAAAGCTCCACAGTATTTGTGGGAAAGCCTTATGAAAGCTCTTTGAAGAAAAACATGCAGTGCTTGAATCTCTTCTGATTTGGTTTTTATTAGCTTTAACAAAATGAATAAAAGGAGTAGCTATATGTCTCTTTACATAAATTCTCTGACCTTTCATTTCAGTAAATATACTATAATAAATAAGAACTTTACAGAGTTATCATTTTAGCCCTCTTGAATTGTATTCTGTAAAACACAAACAATCCCCCAAAAACTCACAGCACAACCAAACTCCCCCAAAACAACTCCACCCCCTCACCCAAATTCCCAAAAAACCTAACCCAAAAAACTCTTCACCTCAAACCTCAAAAAAACCAAATCCACCCTTTCACAAAGCCAGTGAAATAGCCTGACTATGGTAGATTTAGTCTCTAAAATACTCTACTTAGCATTTTAGTTGACTCAGAACTCTAGGAAGGAAGTCTTAAATCCGAAGGGAGAACAACCTGGATGCTTTTCCAGTAAGATGTAACTACAGCAACCACAAGGCACAGCCATCAGCTCTTTACAGAAAGACAGGAGTCAAGTTGTGCTGCAGCTTGATTAAATATTTGTGAAGCTGATTTAACATCCTTGCACCAAGTGAACAAATAATGCTCTAAACAGCTGTGTAAAAATAACCTATGAAAACAGATTATTTTTATAACTTTTCTTGAAAAATGGCTCTAGACAAGTACAGGTACTGCACAGGTACCAGGAGCATTAGGAAGCTGATTACAATTGGAGCTCATAAAGCTGGTTATTTAGACTGCTTGACACTTCTTGTCATTGGAGCTGGGTTTCAGTAATTTGCAACTTTGTCAAATTACAAATGTTTGGTCTCATGTTTTCTAACCTGAACATTAACCTCAGACTGTATTTTAGTGAGAAAATTAATTGTTCTTGTTTCAGATCAAGCTGTGTGCACGAACCCTCAGGAGCAATTAAGGCTGATTCAGCCCCTGAATGCAAGTGGAGTCAGACTTTGCCCATGAGAGCTGCTCTGGCCCCAGCACAGAGCTTGTATTTTGTGTGCTTACATTGATCTCCTGCTAGACCCTACTGGATGCACAAGAAGGAGGAGTGAAGGCCAAGAGGAGGAGGGGTCACCCCAGGGTGCTGGCAGGCCATGGCAGCTCTCTGCAGCACTGGGGGGACCAGCCCAGCTGCCAAGGACTCCAGCAAAACAGCTCAGGGAACTTGGCTCTGAGAAGACAAAAGAGAGGAGGAAGTAAATGAGAAGAAGTAAAGCAATGGAGATTTGGGAGGGACTGGTCAAGGTAAGAAAAACTCACTAGCAGCAGTTTCTCAAGAAGCAAAACCAGTTTATTGGTTTTGAGGATAAAATATCCCAGGTTAATAGAATTTATTTTTTTTAATGTGTGTTTTCTGAAAGTTAAGTTTTAAAAGAAGTTATTTTAAAAGAATAACATTAACTATAACATGACTGGTGCCATCACAGGAAGCATCCAGAGCTTTCCTGGAGCAGAATTTTCCCCAAGTTATTTCTGAAGGATTTTGGGAGAGGGAAATGGTTGGTCAAAGTGCAGGGGATGGAGGGGGGAGGCAGCCCAGGTAGTCACTTAGAGTCACAGAAAATCTGATGAACACTGTTGGTTAGCAATGAATGCCTGCAGGGAACATGCATTCATTTAAGAACTTCTCAAATCCAAAGAATGGAAGAAAGTGAAGGAAAAATGATGACCTATGGCTGCCAATATTTCTTTAATCTTACTCCCTACTGTGTTAAACAAATGATATATTTATGTTGGTGCCTTATTTTTGGCTTCCTGTTTCTAAGCTTACTGGCATTTCCTCCTGCTACAAAAAGGTAAAACTAATTTACTGAGAGATTATAGAGCAGATAGTTTGTGTTGGTTTGGGTGGGGATTCAGATCCTGTCTGACAGTAATCTCTACTTCCTTTTGGCTTGTGGATAAATGTAACAAACTTCCCACAGTCACAAAGGTAAATTAAGGAGCTTTAGAGACAAAGCAAGAAAATTAGAGGGCTCCTCTTTGAAAAATTGTATCATGCTTCAAAACAGCAGCACTCAGTGTAACCTTGTGATTGTTGAGCAACAGTGGGATTCCTGGGCTGTGCTTCCATGTCCTGTGTGTGCTGTGAGGGTGGGGGGTCTTCCTGGCAGTGGCCCTGGTAAACTGGCAGCCCATAAGGCTTGATACTCACAAACAGATGGGAATGGTGATCAGATGTTTGTTTTGTTGTTTGTTTTGGGTTTGTGGGTTCATCCCCCCCCAGCATTTGCTACAAGTGAACAGATTCTGCTTTTCCCATCTGGAGGCAATCTGTCTGCATGTAACAAAGCACCAACAGGTTGTTCCCCTGCTTGTATGAGGGGCAGGAACCAGCGCTCAGGGAAAGACATCTTGTCTGGCAGCCTTGCCATGCTGGCAGCTTTGGAATACTGGAGGTGCCCTCTTTCTTCCCTGTCATTTAGCTTTGGCAGCTGAGCACATACAAAGAGGTGGTGCAAGCAGGGCATACACACCTTCAAGGCACAAAGCAGTTATTTGTTGCCTCATGCACATAGTCGAGAGTAACAACTGCCCAGACCAAGGAGAGCTGGCAAGGACCTGACAGTGACAGGGGATGACCATGTTCTCTGGTACAGACTCACCCTTAGGGTTGCTGGTTTGCCATCCTTCATTCCCTGTTTTTGCCTTAGGACTTTATGCCATTCCAGGAAGTGATGCTGCCCATCCCAAAAATTTTGCCTCTGTAACTTTTTATCTTTCTCACCTTGTCCAGCTTTAGCTGACACACTGTCTCACAGCTCTTGCTCCCACTTCAGTGGTTTTCTCAAAGCCAGAGTGAGGATTGTGCTGCTGTGCCCCAAAACAGAGCCTCAGACTATGGAGAGCTGAAACAAAAGGACAGTAACCCTGGAGGGGCTGCCATGAAGTCTGAATTTCTGTGGTTGTGCTGAGCACGTTGGCTGTTCTGGGGGGGGCACACCTCCTCCACTCTGCTGGCACAGAGCTAAGAGCTTGGATTAGGTACAGAAACCATTTCAGAGCAGCATTAGTGAAGAAAAAAAATCTTTCTCTCAATTGTCTAATATTGAAACAGCCCTATTTATCAGGATCTAAAAAAACCCCACACTGGTACCAGACAGTTTCTGTTTGCATTAGAAAAAGATTTATTTGCAAGTATCTTCCAGGAAAGTGCACATCCAGTATTCCTGATGGGGGAGAGAACAGAAAGTTTTCATGGCTAAGCACTGCAATTTAGGGACAAATCTGAGCTCACAGTGAAGGAAAGGCAACCAGAGGATGTTACAGGCCTGTTAAGGACTGATGAGAACATAAGAAGAGTCCATGCTAAATATTTCAAACTCTAGTTTGATGTTATAAAAATTGATGTCTTGTGGTTTTGGTTTTTTTTTCCCTTTCTGTGTGTGTCTTGTTTTTGTTTTCTTTTTTAATGCTAAATATGTCAGCACTGGAATTCTATGAATTGAAATGCTATGGTTGAAGTGAGGGGAATCGAGGTAATATTATCCATCATAAAATCTGAATGATGACCATGAAATTTTAACAGATGTGAGACTGAGAAACTCAAACTGCCTGGACATACTGAGTAAACGCCATGCTGGGACACAAGGCAGAGTAATTGCTTGGTTCATCAAGTAGCCAGAGCCCCACAGCATGAGAAATCAGTCCTGACATACTCCTGACTGGTGTGCAAGATATTTAACAATGAATGAATAGTTGGGATATTCAGTAGAGACCATCATGTGCTCAAATATCAGTCTTGGACAGGAAAATAGAGATTCACTACAGTAGTATATAAAAGCAGACAAATGAAGAGTTTTGCTAGAAGGAAATTTAATTTAGGTTGTGCTGAGAGGATTTAAAGAACTCTTATCAGAGACTTGGATGTTTGCCCTCCTATCTAATGTGCTTCAAAAAGAGCAAATCCCAAGGAAAGTGGTGTGGTTAAGCAGGAATGGGAGTCTGGTTAAAGTGAACAAACACCCTTGAAAAAAACCACATCCAAATTACAAAAACAGAGAAGAGCATAAGCTCTGGTTTTAAGATTAACTTCCCCCCAAAAGGAAGCCATGAGAACTCAGATGTATCCCCACCATCCTTCAGTTTGTTAGCCAAGCTCTTGTATTATTCTCCTGTAAAATATGTTCATCTCTCCTCTGCTCATGCCAGTGGATACATTTTAATTCATCTTCCTTGACAGGGGGTGACCCATTCTAATGAAGGCCTTTGTTTTTCAAAGTCGTAACTTGTGTTACATGAGAGACTTGCAAAAGGCTATTAAATGTGAAGGCATAATCTAGTTCTGTGTGCTTTTGCATATTTTATTATTTTAAATGATAAAGGTAAATATTAGCATCACAGAAGCACATCACTTCAGGCTCAACTACTGTAAACTTCAAATGAACAATATTGTAATGAAATCAAAATGACAGTTGAGATTAGATTGTGTGTTACCAACTCTATTGACTCAGATCACTAGTTTATGAAGTCATAAAGTTGGTCCAGCTTGTAATCCCAGTGTGTGCCCAACAAAGAGAAGAACTGCTATTTGGTAATTGTGCATCAGGTGTTTGAATAAGGAGCTGTTTCCTTTGGGAAAGGCCCATCCCTGAGGGAGGACTTGAGCAACCTGGGATTGCCAGTGCCAGGGTTCACTGAACCCAGGGTACTGCCTGGAAAAGAGGATGAAGCCTCTTTAGCCAGGCTTAAGGAACCTCAGAGTCCTAAGCAGGCCCTTTGCCATTTTCTGCTTCAACACTTCCTCCTGAAAATGTCATTGCAGTTGCAGAACTGCTGTTTACCCTCCTCAGTTATTACCTGCCTTTTACCCATAAGAGCACAAAGTTTGCCAGGAGTTTTGCAACAAGGTTCATTTTAGGACTGTAGGTCAATGGGGCAGACTTTCAGATCACTCTTTTTTGATCTCAACTTAAACAACAGGATTATGAGCTGAGGTTTGCTTTTCATCTGACCATGGGCTGTCTCTGCAAACCAGGACTGTCTGACCCTTCTGCACTGGCTGACAGTCAAGTTCCTTGTGCACTTGGAACACAACCTGTGTGACCCAGTCCTCTTCAAGTGGGAAATTTAAAATTTAAGTCCTGCTCAGAGCTGGTTTTCATCACTCCATGCTACAGAAGAAAATCTCAGAAACGACCCATCTATCTATTTTAGGTTAGGTAACTGAAAACATTCTTTTTTTTTTGTTTTAATTCATCTGAGAACATACAAGAACTTTTGTGCCAAATGTATTTTTCAAGATAATTCTTCTGTGTCCACTGAAGTTTTCCAGTTTCTGGGTAATCTGAACACTCATTTTCTTTCATAAAAAAAAAAAATCTAATATGTTGTCAATGCATCTTTCTAAGTTGCCATCTCTTGTCTTTACAGTATGTAAATGGCTTGTATTTTGGAGTTTGATCTATTTAAATCCCAGTCTAACATTCTGTGGTTACATATTCTTAGTGCTTCTTGCATACTCAGTAAAAACCACTGTTGTTCAAAATATTTTGTAAGTGGAAAAATGTATTTTTATACAGCTTGTTAGCATTGGCTATGGAAGGCAAAAATCGGGCACAAATTTTTCCAATCACAACCTGAAAAACTGATATATGATTGAGCTGACTGCTGTCATTATTAATTATAATATGCTTTTATCCTTTCCTGACTACACTGATTCCCAGAAATATTGTAAGTGGTGCTTCTGCACACAGTCAACTCCCTTGTAAACACACCCATCTGCTCAGTGTTTTCCTTCCTGCATAACTTCTCCTCCAGTGTTAAAAGCAGCTGACTGAGGGCATTAGGCAAGGAACACATCTGTTCCTGCAGATTGTCTGGTTGTAATCAAATTGGAAATCAGGTGATGTCAAATCTATCAGACCATACCTCTGTTGACAAATGCCAGCTAGAGTTCAAGGATTTGCATGACAGGACACTTCAGTGCCTGCCCTTAAATGCTGAAGTGTCAAGGAACATTTTTGTTTCTCTCTGGATAGCTCTGCCCTGGAGGGGGTTACAATTTAATTTTTTTTTTTCTTAAAATTGTGTATTCTCAAAGAGGGTAAAATTTGATGTGGTTATGGGCCAAACTGTTGTGTCATGGAAACCATTATTGTTCCAAGGACTTCAGATATATTCTTGGATCTCGAGAGAAGTAGCATCATCTTCAGATTTGACCATTTTAATGGCAGAAGGATATAGAGAGTGTCCACATGAAGATTAGAATAGTGGAAGGATCTCTCCTAGAGACTGCAGAGGGGCTCCTTTCATGCTAGTGACAAGTTTCAGCAGTAGGATCCCAGCAAAATTGAGCTCACCAAAGCTACATATACTCACTGGCTGTGTACTTGGTACACAAAAATCTCAAGTTGCCAGTTTTACTCCATGGAATTTTCTGACAGCAAATAACTATGGGTTTCACAGGCCCCACAGGGAAGAAAATTCATTGCAGCCCACCTAATTTCAACAACACAGTCATGGTTTGCAATGTTATTCTTGTGCTGTGTCACTAAACTGCTGAACACAGAGCCTTGTCTGATGGTTGCTGTAACACGTGTTTGTTGTGCTCTCTGTCCTCAGGAAGGGAAAGCAGACAAACCACATGGATTGTGTGTTTTTTGGCCATCCTACCCTCCCCAGGTGTGCTCAGCTGCCTTGATCCTCATGGCAGAGCACAACTTACCAGATGAATTTTGCTCGGAGTCTGTGCATCTCCATGTTTGCTCCATCTTCTTCCATAGGATCAGGAGATACCTTTCATGTTTGGCAGTCCTTGGTTTTCAAAATGAGGACTGGCTGTTCTAGTCTTACTAATTGCTTCCCAGTTAATTGGGGATATGCTGTTGAAACAAAGGAGTGTCTAATTTTAACTCCTGGTAAATCTTATTCTGTGAATTTTAGAGAGAAAATAAAAATTGAAATGACACAGACTGTCTGCAGGAGAAATGATTAATGCTGAGACAAAACACCCAGGTGTTAACCAGGCCAGCATTTGGTATTATCTAAAGGTGAATAAGTTGAATAAGGGCAGCATAGACATGCAGGCTACGAGATGTGCTGGAGACTAGTACTTAGAGGTTTTAAGAACCAATAGTTTGGTATTTAAAAGCATTTTAAAACTGAGACTAAAATAAAGAAAGTTTTGAACACGAAAGGTTTCTGATCTGGCAGTGGAATTCAGAAGGATCCTGTGCCCAGGCAGTGAACCCATTTATGTGACTAGGATTTGGTATAATGTGTAAGGTAACAGGGCTCTTGATGTGTCTGTAGTTCAGGTTTGCTACTTTGAATTCTTAAAATGGATAAGCCAAGAGAGTTGTCATTCAGACAATCTGATTTGCACAGACTCCTGCAGCACAGCATGTGAGTGCCTAATTCATGTACATGTTTGTTATTTAAAGAGGGCTTCTTTGTTTAGTAACAACAGAAAAAAAAAAAAAGCAGGTATGGTTCATTGCTGTCAAAAATAAAGATGTAGAAGCACAGCAATCAGGGGCTCTTAATTTCTTTCTCATCTGCCAAGTACAACCTTTCACCTAAAAAACCCAATCACCCGTAAAAGGCAGTTGCTATGCTATTATTTTTATTAGGTATTATTAAATAGCTTCCTCCTGATAAGGGACATCTTACAACATGTGCAGCAACTTAAAATGCAATTTGTATCCATAAGCTTCAGCCTTTCCAAGTCACGTAAGCTGACTGTTCAGAAGGTTAATGTTTCATGGCAAAGGCAAACTCCTGAAATCAGGCTAAATCTATAAATAGCTTTATTATCAAGTGCTGGTGTTGAGGCTCTGGAATATGCTGGAAATTAAGGATTTGTGTTTCCCAATATTTTCTACACCTTGTTAACATTAGGTTGCCTTTATTGCCTCCTAAGCAGCAAGAGGCTGTGGGGACAATTCACTTTTTACCTCAGAGGTCAGGAAAACCAGAATACAGTTAGAAGTGTCAAAAAATTGACCTAAACTGGATGTTGTCAAAGAACTCGATTCTTCTCTCTGTTTTTATGGAAAGCTTTGTATTCCTATCAT
Source organism: Calyptomena viridis (assembly GCA_013390005.1). NCBI lineage: Eukaryota > Metazoa > Chordata > Aves > Passeriformes > Eurylaimidae > Calyptomena > Calyptomena viridis. The sequence goes on from WEIV01002255.1 coordinate 443,402, forward strand.
AATGAAGGACAAGGAAAAGGAAGTGGCACTAGTTTGTAGGAGAGTTTTAAGAAACAAGGAGTCCCTCTGCTGGGAGGTTGACCATGACACACAAGTGCAGCTTTCTGATTTGGCACTGTTCTATTACAGCACTGAAAAAACATGGGTTTAGCACAGTGTCAAACCTGACATCTACAACAATGTGATGAACTATGAGTGTTGAAGTGATTTCCAAGGGAAATAAAGTCAGGATTTCACTAAAGCAGGATCAATATTTACATCAGTCTCCTATCTGGATGTGGCAGTGCAGAACTTTCCCATTGCCTGTGGGGAAAAAGTTGCAATTCCTGGGTACAACTTTAAGTGTCTGAAAGTTAGAAAGAGCCAAAGAATATCAAGTTTTAGAGAAGAGGGGAAGGCCAAATATAAAAGTCAAGGCAGACTCTTGCCCTTAAAATCAGGCTTCAGCTGCTCAGTACCCTTTATCAGGTGAGAAAAACAAAAAAATAAAGAATTTAGGGCAGAAGTTACATGTTTGAGTTCAAGTACAGTATTCAAATATGTTACATGTTGTGACCTAACCTTCACGTGCCTTACTTGTGGAATAACTGATAACTTGGTATTACATTCAGCTATGTACATACTTCTGTGAGAATCCTGGTACAATGAACACCCAGATTATGCACATAAAGCAATAAAGTTGGAATGGTAAGTGTACTTATCTTCAATTGAAATACAATAAACTCTGAATAGATAAGCTTTAAAAATGCTCCTCAAAAGTTGGTCCTCATATGAATAGTAGTTTCAACAGTTAAGTGGGAATATGAATAAAAACCATGTTCTTCTGTAATGAGAGATTATAGTGACCCTCAGGCTGTCTTTGCACTCTTGCTGAGGTGTGGAGAAAAATGCATCTCCAAAAGTGGCAACTTACCCACCCTTGAGTGTGGCCCTGCAGGGTCTGGAGAACACACACCCACGGGGGAGAGGCCTCGAAGTTCAGCTTGGAAGGGTGGAATTTGCATCCCTTGCAGAACGTGGTCAGTGGGCAGCAGGTTAAAGGAGAAAAAGAACATATTTGCATTAAAAATTGTATTTGCAATAATAGAAGAAACACAAAAATAAACCTGTAAATATTAGTAGTAATAGTGTTATAACTTCTGAGATTCCTCCTGTGTTACACCTGTGCCTTGAAATGGCTGGTGTAACAAGTTGCTGCAATCTGGATTTGGACTGGCATTCTCTGCAGGCTTCTGACTTTGTCTTTCCTGCTTTTACTGTCAGGGATTCAACCACCAGGAGCAACTGATAGGGCAACCTTCTTTTTCCTTGCATGGAAATCTCTCTCTTCTTGTTGCTTTTTTTCCTACCCTGTCCTTCCCTCTTGTTTGCCTGTCCTTCCTTGCCCTTTAGAACCAGATCAATACATAGAAATACAGACTATCAGGTCATATCCCTCAACTTTTCATGTAAAAAGACCTAACTGAGAATTTATTGTGTTGTGTGACTTGTGTAACTAACACTTTGTGGGGGTTTAAAATTCATTAATGTATTTCTTTGGGATTTTTGGTCGTTGTTGTTTTCTGTTTGCAGACTTTTGAAGACATATGGGTGAAATTGTGCCTCTTTATACAATGAGAAATATCAAATGAAAAGTCTTCTTGATAAGTGCATAAATCCCCTCTGTCTCCAAGAACAGTTTTCCATTAAACACTCCCTTTTTAGGACTGTCATAATGGCCAGGCTCAGTATATTTTCATGAGCAAGTCATCATGGAGTACATTTTCATAATTTTTTTTGAATTTCTAACAAACAGGTATCTGAGTCCCAATTTCTATTTGATTAGTTAACGTAATAAAATAATAGGATTAAAGAAGCTACTTGCATTGTTATAAAAATGGATACAATCAATATATTGTATTAAAAATAGCTTTGCTAAATTGAATTGTATGTGGAAAAGCAAAATCCTCCAGTAATCTCTTTAACCATCTAGCAGTCTATCAATTGTATTAGCATATATGGTTCTCTGCTATTGCTCTAAATGTTTAATACCAGCTCTTCTGCAGAATACTAAATTTTCTTTAGAAAAGGCCAAATGGCAAAATGATGTATACTGATCTCTTCCATCTGTTAGATCCAAAAATATGTGCCTTAACTATATAGATACCTCTGAGACTGTAACAATCAAAAACTGGAGCAAGGGAAATCCTCAGTAGCTGGAAGTAATAACCCCCCCCTTATAGTCAGAGATGATAAGGAATTGGCTGTGGCACAAGCAGCTTTTGGAGATTTTCAAAAGGTTTCCAAACGTGGCTCTTGCCAACCTGATGTGACTGATCAGAGTCCTCTCACCCCTATGGACTGTGTGATGGGAGTTGATGCAACATCACCTGGCTGATAATGGGTATACATTGTGTTTGGGGAGCTACACTGGACAAAATCTGCCATCTGTTCATCTGCCAACAGTCACATGGCAGGAGCTGAGAGTTTGTAATATTAATGCACTAAAATAGGGGAAGAAAGCTTGGCTAATGAGCTCTCAATCCAAGTACCCACCCCAGAACTGCTGCATTAGAACTGCTGTGACTATTATTTGTTGTGTAACAGGCAACACCAAGCAATATTTGTTGTTGGCAGTGTGTATTTCTATTCACACAACTGAAGCTTTAACTGATATTTTCAGTGCAGATTTCCTGTCTTTTTTTAGGCTTCATTTTTTGGTAAAGGTTTCCCTAAGAGCTTCCATCAAACCTTGCCACATAAATAGTAAACCCACAAAGTGTTACAGTGTTGTATTTATGTTTTCTATTCAGTAAACTTGTATGCAGTGATGGAAACATCAGATCCTCTTATTTAACCAAGTGCTACAATAATACACAAGGAGCCTCTATATATCAACCAGAACATGTTTTTGATGACTTTGAGTGAGTAAAACTAATGACTCTATTCAAATTTATCAAACCAATCATGTCTATTCAATGTCGGTATTTAGAAAAAACAAGTAGAGTACATGGGGTTTTTCCTAGGGTGAATGAGCATTATCTGTGTGTTCAGTGAATGGTAAGTAAATATTTCTGTTTGTCCTGTATCTTTTTCCCAGCACAGAACTCATAGGTGATGTAACTGTGGGTGAGGGGTTTTTGGGGTGTTTTCCCTCCTCCCCCATTTTGGATTGTTTACTTTTTTCATTGACAAAACACAAGGAATGGTACCTAGAACAAAGCAAGCTGCATTAATGTCATTTTTAAGTGGTGTCCCATCTGCAAGGGAGGCTCAGGCAGACTAACAAGGGATTGGTTGGTAATAGAGGTGCAAAATCATGTATCTTTATTTTCAAAGATACCTGTTCACAGGTTTTCCATTCTGAATTCTGTTTCATTTTGCTTTCATTTTTAAAATCTCTGTAGCATTTACTGAGAGGGATATCTGACACAAACGTGCTGAGCTTGTTTTCCAGGTCAAATCCCATTACTTCAGGAGCAATTTTTTGATCCACTGTGTCATATACTTGTATTTGCTAGGAAAGCAGGGAATCATTTGGGTTGGAAAGGACCTTTAAGATCATTGAGTCCAACCTTTCACCCTGCACTGCCCAGGCCACCACTAAACCATGTCCTTTAGAGCCACATCTCCATGTATTTTGACTCCACCACTCCCCTGGGCAGCCTATTCCAATGCCTGATTACTCTTGGGTGAAGAAATTTTTCCTAATATCCAACCTAAAGCTCCCCTGGCACAAGGTGAGGCCTTGTCCTCAAATTTCGTTTACTCAAACAAGACAATTTTAAAACTGTACTGATTTATTTAAGTTCTTTAGCCTAACCCTTTAGTCAATCAGGATATTATTTAATCACATACAAGCTATTTTCTTGTGTTTTTCAACATCATTTATAATTGTGATTAGCTTTTCTTTGGTTTGGTTTTTTTTTTGTGCAGAAATTATGACTTACAAAAATAGATGTAAAATTAAATGGGTATATTTTTTAATTGTTACAAAGAAAATTTAATACCATTGATTTCCACAATTGTTCTTAAATTTATGTACACTAAGAGCATGAACTGCCACTGATTAGCCAGTACTTTTGCTCAAACTTTAATTTCAGCTGTTGTTTGTATATACAGAAGATAAAGTCTTTCAAAACTTCATGTTAAAACATCACAAATTAAAATTAATTACCTAGTAGGATGGCAGCAGGAGCTCTATTCACAATTTCCTGGCATGTTTTCTTCCATTGTCACTTCCCTATGGTGGGAATGGCTTTGAACAGCCAACACTGTATAAAACAAGTAAACAAATAAATTGAATATAAAATGTAATTTATATAATTTCTATAGTTTACCTAAATAGCAATTAGTCTACCTGAACCTAAATAGACCACAAAATGAGAATCCAGTCATTTTTTTCTTCTACTCTCTCCTCAACTTCAAATACTAGGATATGCAGCAATCAATTAATTGGTGAAGAACTTGTATGCTCAGATGATTTTGAGCAATGCTGTGACTATCAATAAAGTATCTGATGGTGCTGGTGCAAGACCTGCCACAGTAGATGGGAGGGAAAAGGCTCTCAGTGTGCACTGATCCATCCCAGCAATTAATGTGGATTGCTTATGGAAGAGCACAAGGAGAGAGAGACCTTCCACTGCTGAACCTCCCGAGCATTTCTGTGCTTCCCCAGCATTCCATCACCTTCCCCAGTCAAATCTGATGCAGACCATTGTGTTTAACAGCTCCTGCATGCCTGAGCTTTGGCCTTTGTGGCATAAGGGTCTGACTTATCCGTTTAATCTTTGATGTTAAGAAATGCTTGCAAGAAAGGTAGGCATATATATATGTGTAGTAATGGGGTACAAGTGTGCCATTTGTCTCCTACAGTGTGTGAAAAGGTGATAGATCCTTTTGTGCTGCTTGCTTGCTGTGGACTGGACTCTGGCTTACCACTGAGGGTTTAACAAGCAGAAAATGCATTTGACACGTCATTATTTGGGTGATGGTGTTGTCAGGTATGTGTCCACTATTCAAATAAAGGCAAAGGAGATCCCAGCAAACCTCTCTGAATTTACCTCCACCACAACAAGAGGGAGCTTACAAGCCTAAAACACAGGCTGTAACAGAACCAGAGTGGCAACAGTCCCTTCCTATCAGTTTACTGAAAATTTTTCCTTCAACTATTTGTGGTTCTGTAATATCTCCTTGCACTAAGCTCCACAATATATTTGTATGCTGTTTAAAGCAGTATTTGTCTCACCCTGATCATATGCATGTGGTCTTGATGCATTTTCATATACTTTTGAGGTTGAAACCTACCACTAATATTGATTTCCTTTCTCTGGAATACATTTTTAGACTGAATGTGCCATTTTGAGCTACAAAATGCTGTGGTTGCATAAATAATGAACCTCCTATGAGTTCAGAACTTTACAGAAGCAGTGTGAGATTAGTTACCCTGGTGTTTAAAAACGTGTCCCAGGGTTGACCTGCAGGTTCACCGGAGTAGCACGCCCTTACCTGCTGTCTCTGCCGTGCTATTAACTCTAAAATATCTGGAGGTGCGATTTTTTCTCATTCGTGTTCCCTTCGTCTGTGAACTGCTAGATGAACAGTTTTAACAGTTCAATTAATAGTTTTCAAATAATAAACAGTTTTCTTAAGAACCATAAGCATAAGCCGCGTTCCATCAGCTCCGGGTGAACGGGCACGAACAGAGGATTCACCCCAGGACGGCCCCAGCCCGGGCACAGAGGGGCGACCCGGCGGTACCTGAGCGGCGTTCGGAGGGAACCTCCTCAGCGGGCTGGGGGGAACCGGGCCCGGCGCCTTCCCCGCACGGCTCCGCCGGGGCTGCTGAGGAGCCGGGACGGAGCCCGCAGCCG
>WEIV01002255.1:449759-464661 GCA_013390005.1 Calyptomena viridis
GGGCGGTGGGTTTGCGGCCCCCTGTGAGGAGAGGGCGAGTTGCGGGGCCGAGGCCCGCAGCGAGGGGCGGTCGGTCAGTGCGTGGCCGCGGACACCCCTCCCTTGGCGGGTCGCGGTGTGCCCGTGGCCTTTGGCCCCCGCTCCCTCGGCTCGCCCTGTGGGGCCGAGGTGTGCGCTCACGGCGCTGCCCTCGGAAAGGGGAAACCGCCCACATCGATAAAACCCCCCTGTGTTCTCCTCCTCCTCCTGCCGGGTGCTGGGTGGAAGCACGAGGGTGCTGGTGCGGGTGTGGGAGCCCCGGCTGTCGGTGCCGCTCGTGGGGTGCTGCGGGAGCCGCGTCTGTTACCTGCTCGTTTTGGGTGTAAATAATGTGTGCGGAGCAGCCGGGACGGTGCAGGAACGCGGAGCAGCTGTTGGCAGTGGTGTATCAGACACTGAGATCGCTGCCGCGTGTAAAGCAGCCGAAAGCACCGTGTAGACAAGCTGCCTGGTTGGACATTGCTCGTGACATTGTTTACACTCTTGTCATGGTAGCAAGCTTCTTAACATTTCTGCAGCGTATTAATACATATATTTAAAATAAATTAGAGCTCTAAGGAATGTGGCATTAAAGCATTAAGGAGGTATATTTATTATATATGCTCTGCTTGGGTGTAATTCTGTGCCAGTGTTTCCTTTGGAAGTCCTGTTTTGTTGACTGTGTCAGGAAAATTTAATCTGTTTGTGAAAACAGGCAGGTGCTTTTGTGGCTCTATGATTCATGATTTTTCTCTTATGTGAGATAATGAAAAACAAGATACAATTTCCCAAGACTACCTACATTGTTAGAACTGTAGTTATCATTAACAAGTATATGAATAATAAGAAAGCCTCCCTGTTATTGTGGATGTATTTAATAGAGTAGAAACATGCAGACGTGAAACTGGTGATATTTTTGTTATTCCTTCTAACTGAAAATTCGTCTACTATCAGTGTTTAATGACTGTTACAGATAACAAATTTATTGTGCTATTGTGTAACTGGAATAAGCTTTTCAGATTTTATTAATGTTTATTTGTGAGGGTTGTAGTTGTGTTCCTTTTTCCAACTTACACAATACTTTAAGTCCCTTGTTCTATACTTATCTCTTTCTTCTAAACAGGTAATGTAACACTCGACAATTTACAGATAAAGGAGAATGCATTAGTAAGTATATTAATAACTTTAAAATAGTTTTTATGGGTCTAAAGACTGGGTTGTAGGATAAAATATTGCTGCCTATAGTTTTTACTGGTTATTGGAAGTAAGTTCCTGGTTATCTGCTCATATTACTATTTTCTCATATTACTGGAACAGAGAAAAAAAAAAAGAAGCTACGGTTAAAAAACAAATAATTTGCAGTAAGTACTAATATTCTTGTTTGGAAAAACAAATGACTTGGCTGATTTTCATGTGCTTTAACTGAGCTAATGAACAGCTCCATTACTGAATCTTACTCCAATGTTTAGTGTGCTTCAAACTTCACTAAAGAGAACTGTTACTCTTCTGTGCATTGAAAACACATTCAGTCTTTGTCTGATATAATAATTAGTTTCTCTTTGTTGTTCTGTACTTGCCCATTTTGTCTGTTGCTGATAACTTTGTTGTACTTTAAAACTCTTGCTACAAATATCTTGATAGATTAAAAAAGGAAGTATTAGCTACTTTGTGCACCCTTTCCTTCTTATGGGGTTGATTAAGATTGTAGCAGTTCTGACTTAGAAAAATGCAAAGTCACGTTGGTGGCTGCCCAGAGCTGACAGAGTGCCAGGAGAAATTCAAGAACTTAGAACAAGGGATGGTTCTGGTGGGTTTACAAGTGCAGTGTGCTTGATTCCTATGCAGAAGTAATTAAAGGAAGGTCAGTATCTTACACCATTTTTAGAGAAGTAGCCTATACCTTCTTTTAAAAAAAAAAACCAAAAAAACAAAAAAAGGGATTTAGAGGAATGTGAATGGTCCAACTTTTTTTTTTTTCTTTTTTGCCTAGTTTGCCTGTCTGCTGCAGTCTGGATTGTTTTTGTTGTCTTCTTAAGGTTTTCCAGCACAAAAGAAATAGCTTTCAGTTTCTGTATGTAGATACCAGCTTATCTTTAAGCACATGGATCTGTTTAATACTTTGTTTTTCTCATTTACAGAGTGAGCTGGATGTACCTTTTAGAATAAAAGTTGGTCAGATAGGTAAGTTTTAGTTCAAATACTAGTACTGAAATGGAAATTTTAATGCAGGCTTTAAGGTCAGTCCTGCCCCTGAATTTCTTTTATCAAGCTTTCTAAAGTGTAATTGTAGTCACTGCTGTAACTAGCATTGAAATTCAACATGACTGCTGTGGGTGTTATCTGGCAAACCCTGTTTGTGTAACTTTACAGGTTGGTATGAAAAACATGGCTGAGAAGTTCTTCCCAGATACATGAATGATCAAAGGAACTGTTTAGTATAGACAGGATATGTGTGGCTCTTTAAAGGACTATTAAGACTATGAAGAATTGAAGTAAGATTCTTGAAGCTGAAAAGTATGCAAAAGGTTTAGGAACTCTTAGTCAGATTGTTTTTTAAAAATCCCTTTCTCTGGTGGTCAGCATTGCTTTTTCACACAAAGCATTTGTTGGAGATGTATGTGTGTTATTTTTCCTTCTGCTTCCCTGGCAAAACCACATTCATTCCAGTGAATTGAACTCCAGTCCAGATCTCAGGTTTTGTATGAAGTATTCTGACTCAAACTGCAACTTTTTGCTTAAAATTATGGGTAATGTTTCCTCTGCCTGTGCTTTATCACTTGAAAGGCTTTTTCAGCCCATACAGTTTCTTCTTACTTTCTAAGGTGTTTAGGACATGAAGATTTAGGGCTGATGCCCTTTGGTGCCTGAGGACTAAGCACAGTGTGGATTTTTGTTTTGATGGAACTGTATCTGCTTTGTTTAGATAAACTTACTCTGAAGATTCCTTGGAAGAATCTCTATGGCGAGGCAGTTGTTGCAACTCTGGAAGGCTTGTATCTTCTAATAGTTCCTGGAGCAAGTATGTAAACTCTCCAACAACAGTTAAATAATGGAAAAATATCAAAGAGAACCATGTAAATGAGTCTGTAAAGCAAGTGGCTCATGGAAGCTGCCATTTTTACATTCAGTTCCCTCAGGGAAGTTTCTATACAAATGTTGACTAGTTAGTAGAAGGAGGGTGGGGAAAACAACACCTGTTGCTTTTAGGGAGATCCTTGATTGTATCCATTCCAAGCTCAATTCAACAGCCAAGTTTCCTCTAAAATGTACTTACCCTGAATCGAGTTTTCTGGCATGGTTTAGAGCTTTGGCTGTTGTATGATATAGTTTATCTGCTTCTAACTGGCAACAGCTGAAAGTACTAATTCCATTAGTACTGTTTTTAGGGACTGGGAAGAGGGTCAGAGAACTTGATTAGTTTTCTCTGACATCAGAACTTCCAGTATGTTAAGAAAACTTGCAAGTTTCTAGAGTGCCAAATATATGTGTAGAACTTAGAAACCTGTGCTATATGGCCACAGACCACACTTAAGGGTCTGAACTTGCACAGAAAGGTTCTCCTGTGAAGTAATGCTTAATTGCTGGTATGATCCCATTGTGTCTTACTATATAAAATATAACACTTTCAGAGGCTGGATGCAGCATTCAGCAATTAAACCTGGAAGAGCTTTTGTCTCAAACGAGGTGTTTTGGAACATAATATTGCATATGGTGTGCATTGCTTGATAATGTATTTATATAACTTAGGTTTAACTTAGGGCTAAAGCTGTCTCAACTTGGCTTACAGGTGTCAAATATGATGCAGAGAAAGAAGAAAAATACTTGCAGGATAATAAACAAAAGGAACTGGCAAGAATTGAGGAAGCCTTGCAGAAAGCAGCAGAAAAAGGTACTGAGTTAATAATGCAAATCTCCACTGGAATTTGAGGATTTAGGCCATGTTTGAAAGAAAAGTCCGGATTTCTAATTGACTTAGCAAATTTTGTTTTTTCAAGTGTCTAGCTAATCTTACTACAGTGTTTTGAAAAGCCTTTTTCCTCTAAAGCTTGAAAGGTGTTATTTGTTTGTTTAACACAATTTTTCTGGCCAGCTTCTATGGGAAATAGGAATTTGATAATCTGGTGTGTATTTTTTAGTCTTTTTTTCTTTACCTTAAAGCTTTAGGGGAACAGGACCAACAACAGAAACTACCCTGCATGAGGCTATTGTTGTCTTGCTTTAGATAATAGATGTTTAACTATGTGTTTTAGAGGTGCATGTGATAGGTTGTTCTTTGCTGAAAGGAATTTTTGCTTCAATGACAATGCTTTCATTTCAGTTTCTGCTGTGCTTTTATGATGTATTGAGTTTGGACTGGTTTGAGAAATGAGACTCTCTTGAGAAGGAAATAATGACACAAGAAAACGGTTGAGCATGAACATAGGAAACTTAAATTTTTGCTGTAGGTCATAAACAATGTTAGGCTCTCAATTGTACTTTAAAATAATTGATCATTTAAGTCCAGTTAACCTGATTGGTGGTGTTTTCTTTCTTTTTCTGCTGTTGTTTGCTTGCAAATACCTTTATAACAAATACTTTTAACAAAATTATGGTATAAATAAGCTTGTTTGGACAGAAGGCAAGCTCAGAACCAGGTAACTATATATGTTGGGGAAAAAACTTATCATTTTGGTTTTTATCTGAAGTGAGACCTTTGTGGACTGCTATAATGGTTTTTAAGATGCAGTTCTAGGATAGTTGTAATGCTGCAAGTCATGGAAAAGTTACTGAAAATGAGATGGTGCTCTGAACACTTGGAAAAAGATAGTTTGAGTGTAATCTCTCTGCTTATTTAATTTTCCAGTTATAGCAAAGTCTACTGCCTTTTTCCTGCTTTGCCAATTGGAGATGTGTGTTTGCAGTTTGCTTTGAGCAGCAATCTGACAATCTGTTTACAGTGAAAAAAGCTGCTTTGCTTTATTTCTTGTCTTAAAAATGCCAGAGACTTGATGAGAGCCAAGACAACTTGAGGGAATGAATTTTGCAGCCATTAGTTCATACTGGGACAAAGGAAGAGGTTACTGGGCAGAGGTTTAACCTTGGTTATTGTAGCACTTGGATCCTGTAAGGCACTGGGGTTTCTTTGCACCAGTAGCAATGGGATGACAGAATAATATAACAAGATGAATTGAACCTAATGGTCACTGCTTGAGAAATTGCAATGCTGGAACTTCATGGAGTTAAGAGTGAGTCTGTGCACCTGTGGTAGCCTTCTCTTTTTGAAAGAAACTTGCTACATCCAACGTTTGTAAGGCTTTTGGAAAAAAAATCATTGTACAAAAATAATACCTCAGTAGCCAAACTGATTATACAAGGAACAAGAAAAAGATTGTCATGTATTGTAGTTTTCAACTTTGAGCCTTGAGAAGGAAAAGATGGAGGAACATTTACATTAGATTATTTTAGCCTCCAGCTGGAGATGTTCTGTTGTTCTGTGATGATATTTCAGTGGTAGCCATTTGTGTTTCTGGTGTTGTCCTACAATATTGGACTCAGGAGGACTTGTGTAATTCTTACATGAGCAGATCCTTTGCCTTTGCTAGATACAGAAATCTTAGGGCCTGAGTTGCCCTACTGTACCATAAAATTCTAAGAAGTTCAAGTCTCTCTTTAGGTTTTTAAGAGCACCCAGCAGCTGCTGAAAATCTAGGAAATAGATTGAATTGAGAGTTGTCAGGGTTCATGAATTCTCAGCTGTATTTTCTTTTCTGATTCATACTCCATTTATAATGACGTGTTTAGAATCTTGATTCAGTACTTGGATAAATAGTCCTGGGGATATTTTCTTTTGACATACTGTTCAAATATTGGGCAAAATGGTCATGTTACTGTGGGGGTGGTATAGTGTGATGGGGAAGTGGAAGCTGGTGAGGAAACTCTTTTCTGTTTTCTAAGCTGTTACAATCTGTCTCTATCAAACCTCATGATCAGAGAGCAGAGTTTGCAGGTTTTGTCTTTTGCTGGTTATAAGGAAAAATGAAAATTGCATAATTTGCCTGTGCAGTAATCTTTGAAGCTCAAGTGTCTTTGGCTGTCAGATACTATAATGGAAATACTAACGTGTCATACAAGTTTTGTGAATTTAACATTAAATAAGGAATTGATGTCCTTCTTTCAAACCAAATGCATTGTTTTGGTTATTTGCTGCCATGTGGACCAAGGCACTCATTCCCAGGATTCCTTGTATGGATTGGAGAGTCTGGTTTACAAGGACCCCAAGCCTGGTGGGTATGCATGGTTAGTTACATTTTGCACATGCATGATGAGTGTGCAGGGAGATGTTTAAAAGCACTGCCCTGCAAAGCAGCCAAGGGTAGCAATGAGAAAACTGGCCTTCTTTGGTAAACATGCACATATTTGTGGCTCTAGAAATGAGACTTTAATGAATGTGCATTCAAGTGGAATCTTGCAATGACTAGTCCTCTTTTAATTGAGTGGCTGTTCAAGGCAATGAAGAGACCACTTAGATTTCCATCAGTCAAATGGAGCTGAAGAATGCTGACAATATTCTGCTGTAGTTTTACAAGACTGTCTTCAGCTGTTTTGAGAATAGAGGGTAATAACCCTTACTTTAATGTGTCTGGGCTTAAGATAATGCAAGTTCAATCTGTCTTGAAACTGTGGACAGGCCAAATGAACCCCAGCAGATTGAAGGCACTGGCATGTTTTCCCCTGGTTCTGTTTAGGTGGATTGCTTTCAGGTCAGGCAAGGAAACAGCTTCTATTAAAATTCAGAGGAACTGTTGTTGCATCTGCAGTATTTTTATCTTCTCTAGCCAGATTTACAGTAATTTACACTTTAACAAAATTACTTAGTGGGCTTTTATCTTAGCATGGGTTTAGAATGAGCCTAAAACCATACATTTAGTTTGTCCATAGTAATGGATGTGGGTAATCAAGAGGAAAATCATGTGGCCTTTGTTTTGTCATACTTGGGAGTGAAAGCCTGAGACCTCCAAACTCCATAATAAGTGAAGGAAGTCTTTTTAAATTATAATTTGTACTGTTAGAAGGAGCTATCCAAAAGAAAACATTTTTATTTGCCATAGTTTTTATTATTTGTAGAGTGATCACCTTACCTGCAGGCCGGGTTGGAATCTTTGCAGGCAATTTCCCCTCCTTTGTTTGGACAGGCCTGCAATGCCATGAGTTGTTTCCCACATGGAGTACAGGGTTGCACTTGCTTCCTGCTGCTGTAGTGGGATACACCCTTGTGCTACAGCCTCATAAAGATAAGCACAGGCACCATTGCTGAGTTCTTTTCTCTGCAACACACCAAACTGGTTTTCTCCAGAATTGTGGAAAAATACAAGCACTAATTAATGAAATGATTGTGGTTGTGTGGGTCATAATTTGGGTGTAAATAATGGAATTTAATTCTATGTAAAGCTTTTGGAGTCATCAGTTTTGTATGCCCTCCTTGCAGTTACTGGAATTGTTTTAGGTTGCTTTCATACCATACTCTTTATTACCATGAGAATCTTATTGAAAAGTGCTCTTTGGGTTTCCACATATATCTCAAATATCTGAGCTTGATAGTTATGCCCCTGTATGGTAGAAACCTCTTCTGGGTTTCTGTCTTATGCTGTAAGAAGTAACTCATTGCTTCCTTAATACATCTGAAATTCTTGAAAAGCTTTTAATGAGACCTTACTAAGGCTTTATTCTTTAAAACAAGCTAAACTTTCTTCCATATTCTCATATGCTTTCTTACATTTCTGCTTTACTAACTTCAGTTTTATCCTTTTCCCAAAAAATTGCTTGCACTGAAAAAGGACGTAAGCGTAAAAAATACAAAAAGCATTTTAAGAGACCCTTTAAAGGTCATGATCACTCAAAAGGTGGGTAACAGTTATGGCTTTTTAACTTTAAGGCTTCTTTCTTTNNCTGTTGGACAGAGAGGATATAATTTGGAGGGAGCTCTTTTTTTGCTGTTTATCCATTCTCTGGATCCTGTGAGACTGAGGACAGTCCTTGATTCTCTCTGCTTGGATAGTTCTGCCTTTTTTTTCATCAGTATTGTTTTAATTTCTGTTAGCAGTGTGTAGGTGTTGTGAAAAAATAATTAATAGCAGGAAATGTGAGTTGCATGTAAAAGTGATATATTTTGGTTTCCTCTGAGTTGCCAACTAGTTTTTTTGAAATGGAAATCAAATGCTCAGTTGACTAAAATTGTGATCTATCGCACTCAGTATCAAAATTTTTTGTTTTTAAATGGATTTCCTGAACCTCTTTTAAGGGTATTTTGTGCTGGATTACACTGTGACCTATTTGCTTGTCAACTTCTGGTTAATCCTTGACAGACTTGCAAGAGAAAACCTTTTACCTTGGAAAGACTGAGGAGAAACATATTAAACCAGAACTTGCTGTAAACTGAAGTGTTTTAACTGAAACTTAGACGTGTGTTTTCTTATGGTTGTGTTATGCACAGGGAGCTTATATCACATCTTCAGAATATGGATGTGCAGAAAAGGGAAAAAATGCAAATATGTAATCTAAATAAGTGAAAACTTAAATGTTAAGTTATAAGAGACATTAAATTTGCATTGCTATAGTTGTTGGTGTGATTAAATTCAAGCTGCAGTTTCTACACTGAATGCTGACTTTTTCAAACTTCTATTCTAGACAAACCAAAGGAGGAGAAGAAGGACACTTTCTTAGAAAAGCTTGCAACTCAAGTGATAAAAAATGTGCAAGTCAAAATCACAGGAATTCATGTTAAATATGAGGATGATGTAAGTAACTGGAACCTACTCTTCATTTTAAATTGGACTTTAATGCAGTCCTGATTGTTTATTCCATAGAGGGAAACTGTTGTTTCCCACCTTGAAAAAGTTGCTGTGGTTTCTTCTGCTCATCTTCAAATCAAGTACCTCAGATATGACTGAATGCCAGAAATATGGATGTGTGAAATAGATATTCTCTCTTCCCCTTGTCCAGTGCAGTCTTGCTCACTGGGTGTGGTGGCTGTTGTCACATCTTAGTGTGTTGTGCAGTTGATTTACAGTTTTCCAGTGCCCTTGGTAGAGTCCAGAATGGCACAAACTGGTGGGTTTATGGATGAACCTGAAGGCAAAGGGTTGAAAACACTTAATTCATAAATGAGAATGTTTATATGAACCAAATTGGTATTATTGCAGTCTGGTTCCAGCTTCCTTTTGGAAAATGATAAAGCAGTTTGTGAATGTAAAAGGAAAGCATTGGATAATAGTGTTTCTCAAACCTTTTTGGGGACTGTTTTCAGAGGCACTAAAGTTAAAAAGGATGGAGGACTGGATGTCATAAAATGATATAGCTGCCTGAGATGTGCTACTCTCTAGTTCTTAGTTCCTTCCTGTATGAAGATGTTAAAGCCAAAAGGCAGTTTGCAGTTGGAATTGAAGCCCTACATGTTCACACTACAGCCATATTAGTCTTTGGCCCATCTTGGGGAGTTCCAGGAATGTTTCAGCTACCCTAACAAAACAAAGGAAGATCCTCAGAACAGTTCAGAATTATCAACTTTAAATGATACATCTGCTTGCAGCAAGAGAATTAAGTATCTGTTATTTTTCTCTTTTTGTAGATCACAGACCCACAGTGTCCCATTTCCTTGGGAATGACACTGGGCGAGCTCAGTTTGCTGGTAATGTGTGTGTGAATGTTCTGATGTTTCCAAGTCTTGTGTCTTTGGTGCAGCAGAAAGGAAAAATAACATATTAAGAAGACACAGTGAGAGCATGCAAACAGCTGGAAGCCAAGACAGTGTCTTATTCATGCCAATAGTACTTGCAGTTTGAGCAAGCAGAGGGAAGAGGGTTGAGGAACATCACACTTTTCAGGACAAGTGGCTTGTTCTCCTGATCTGAGTGATCTTGATAACTGAATATGCTTACTTTCATAGGGCAGGTTATTTTCAGGCCTAATAAATTAGGCCAAACATTAAATCATGATGATAAAGAATGTGATATTTTGCCAGCCCTTTTGAGAAATGGGGAGGGAAAATTTCAGCTGTTTGCCTTAGTTGTTTTAGGATTTTATGGGTAGGATAAGGAGTTGAATATCAAAATATACTGACAAATTGTTATATGTGATTGTGACTTGGGTGTATGTAGTCTAGAGAAACTGGCATTTATAATCAGGTAGCACCCAAATGATGCTTTTTTTGCTTGAAAACATAGGATAAAACCCCAGATGTGTTAATTAAGATATACAAAATTATTTCTATCGCTTTGAACTTTTAGACAACAAATGAGAACTGGAAACCTTCTATTCTGAATGAAGCTGCAAAAATAATATACAAGGTAACATATTTTGGTTTTTTCTCCACAACTGAAGGAAGCAACTGATCTTGGAGACAGTAATCATCTGGGGTTCTAAATACAGTTGGAAAAGTAGTTTTCCTTTTTTTCTTAATTTTGATGTGTGTTTAAACACAAGTAGAGCACAAATAACTGGCTTTATATAAGGCATAACTTTTAAACTCCATAGTTGAAATAATTTCTGTGTGTGAATGCTCCCCTCATTGAATGCATTATACAGCAAGTCCGTGTGGAAACTGATTTCAAATAGGTTGTCAAATTGCCATTTCCCACTCTAGATTATATTCCTAATGTAATTAGGATTCTGATAGCTAAGCAATCTCTTTGTTCTCCCTGTCCACCTTCCCCCCCAAGCTTGTGCTGAAAGAAGTATGTGGAAATCTAAGGCATTATAGGAATGATATAGGAAGGGCTTAATAGTCCTGGCTCCTTTATTAGGCTGATTATCAGTTTTGTGCACCCTCACCCCTGTAGTCAGTCATGTTTAACAGATGTGCATGAGCTTGTGCTGTAAGAACTTGCTTTTTAGCAATTCAATTTTCATTTCAAAGTAGTGTTGTAAGATTAAATACATCTCAATGCTAATGGGGGATTTCACCAGTGGAAAGCTAAATTCCTGGAATGGGTTGAATACAGAGTTGCAATGTGTTGTATGTTTTCTTTCCTGTGCAGCTTCTGTGCCTGGACAGCCTCAGTGCTTATTGGAACATTCAGAGCAAAATGTATTATCATGGCTCCCGTGAACAGATACTGGTAAAGTAGAAGAAAATGCATTAAACAGAACTCTAATTCTGTGGCTCCTGTAGTACTCAAAACTACACCACACTGATCTCTACCCCACTCCTTACACTTATGGTCGACTGTATTTAAGGTCATGTGTTGATCCATTGCACTATTGTCAACTAATATTTTTCTGTTATCAACCCCTAGAGGTTTTAGCAATGATACATTTTTGACCCATCATGGTTATAAAGGTTACCCAGATGTTCTGTGTGTCCTTGTACAATTCTTTTTTTGTGCTCATCTTATACAGATATCTTTATTTTTGTTTTATCTTGCCCTTAACAAAAGCTGCACTTAACCCTGGGAGCTTGATTCTAACATGCAAGGTTGAATCAAAACTGTGAAGTGCTTAAAATTATCCAGTTGTTCAATAAAACCCCGTTGTTTAATAACATCTATGTTACTTTAGCATTACCTGTCTGGATGTTTTCTCTTTTTTCCCCTCTGTATCTCAATCTGGAGTGAAATGTAAACACCAACTGACACACAGCTTGAATTGCCAGCAGCACAAGTTTTACTGCTGCAAATGTGTCATTGCAGCACTGGCAGGCAGATGTTTTGTGAAGCAGTCCTTGATGTGCCTGTGGACAGATGGCTTTGGGGCTTTGCCTGGCACTGTGTGGCAGCTCAGATCTGTCCTTCTCAGGGGGACTTCCACTGGCTCTTGACTAAGCTGCAAGTGAAACTGCTGCTGGAGTTTTGTTCAACTTAAGTTTTGCCTGTCAGGAAGTACCACTTCCTCTTATATCATCAAACAGATTTTTAAGAGTTCTTTTTGAAAGAATTGGGAGTTCTGCCCTTCATGACTGTAAAATGAAGCTGCCTGTTTACAAAGCCTGTGGCATCTTCTGAATGTAAACTTTTCTGTGGGTGCTGAGGCAGAGCAATTGCAATGTAGCACGTAGTATCCAGTGTTCTGACCATGTGTTAACTTGAAGCATTTCACTCCTTGGTGATTTTCCAGTTTTTGAGGTGCTGAGCAGTTCTGGTGCTGTATACTGGCATCACTTGGTATACAGGCATCATCTCCATGGTTTGGATTTTGCATCTTTTGGCTGCTTGATGACTTCTGTCAGTTTAAATTTGTCAGTTGTGATTAGTCATCGTTGTGCCCTTGTTCATAAAGGTGAGATAGAGCAGAAATAAGTGCAAAACACACGTGATCAATGTAATTCATCATGGGTATAAAATCACTTCTTTCATACTTGTCAAGTTCTTTCTGCTTCAGAATTTTAAACCCAATTCAGGAACTGAAAAGATAGCAAATAACACATCTTTTTTTAGTAACATTTTAAATGTTAAGTGCCTGAATACTTTTCATATATAATATATATATATGTAATGTAGTTGTACTTGTTTTCTAGAAAGCTAGATCTCCCATTCAGACAGGCTGTTTTGGTCTTATTTTATTGGCATTATGAGGAAATCAGATTTGTCATAGTAGCTAATTGGTACATGTTGTAGTAAAAATAAGCTGTGTAATCTACAGCAATCTGTTACTTTCATACAACAGTTGTCATATTTAAATAACATGAGGATATGCCTGGTGAGGAGATTAGCTGTTATACTTAATCTCATAGAAATGTAACTTTTATTAATATAGATCAGCAGGTGGGAAATAGGTTGAAATACAAATATTTTTAATGAGAACTTGTACCTTTTATAAGATATAAACTAGTTTTTAAATAGGGAACTGGGAAAAGAATTAGGTTGAAGAAATTTGTGGTTACAAAGTATTTTCCTTATCAAAGCAGCTCTTAATATTGATAGTTTTTATAAAACATCATGGGAACAAGCACTTCATCTGCCTTCATGTAACAGTTACTTTGTACATCTTCCTCCCAGCAGGCTTCCTGCTTTATCTGATTGTACCCTTGCAATTCTGAAACTACATAAAATATTTGGGTATGAGTAAAGCATCCTCAAGAAATTGCTGAAAAATTACAACATCAGACAGACCTCATTTTGAATTAAGTCTCAGTTTTAGCATGTTTCTTAAGCTTCTCAGACTGTTCAGTCATTTTCCTGACTCTGTCTTTTAATTCCTCTCATACCTGCAGAATTCCAGAAGGCTCAAGAGGCTCCTTATGTGCTAAACATGAGGAAGAGTAGAATGTGAATAGGTGCTCCTGCTACCTACAAGGGGTTTAAAAACTAACTAATGCTTGATCCATTATGTTACATGTTTGAATGCACACGTTAACACACATTTATTGCAAGATTTAGAAGTTGAACAAAAACTGTACTAACATTTCACTTTATATGAGAAACTTGGAATTCTTTTTTTATCTAATGTATTTAAGCCTTTCACTCTTAAATGCTTGTGTTATATTAGTTATCCCATACTGGGGGAGGAGGCAAAATCTATGTGAACTGAAGTTGGTCTAGTTAAAGGTTAGAGAAGTGTAAACAAGTAATGCTCTTCAGCATTTGCTAACAGTGTCACATTCCTTTGCAGGATCAGCTGAAAAGAGGAATTCCCTGTAGTGGTAACCAGCCTGAAGACTACCAGTACAGTAAGTAAGCTGGGGATGAGTGAACAGAAACTGTCCTGAACATGCTAGTGTACAACAGCCTCACCTGATTTTGCAGACATACCCATTCCAACTTTGATTTTACAAAAACCCAAACATACTAGAGCACATTAGGCCTTGTATGCTTTTTGACTACTGCTGGGTTATCTTAATTAATTCCTGATTCCGTGGGTCTTGAGCATACATGTTATCAGTACAAAGAGGTTGATCTATTGCTTCCCACACTTTAAATGCAAAATCCATCTCAATGTTTTTATCTTTAAGTTTTTAGACCAGTGTCAGCCTCTGCAAGGCTGTATATCAACCCATATGCAGAAGTAGAGCTGAAAACTCCCAAGGTTGATTGTAATGTGGAAGTACAGAGAATTGTCATTGAATTCACTAAGCCACAGGTAAGTTGGGTTGCTGTTTGTTATCACCCATTTGAGTTTGTGGTGAACTGTAGTTTTTTTTTCCATTGAAAAATGTTCTTAGGGAATTTTCTGCTCATGTGCAAGTAGAATGTCTAAACTGTTTAGCAATACCTGTGGGAAAGGGGTAGTGTAAAATCACTTTGTGGTGCTAAATGCTGATACTCTGACACATATCTGTGGACCCTTGGAGCTCACCTGATCTGTATTCAGCCTTTTCAATAGCATTCCTTTCACATAGAGAATGGGATCAGGAGTAGCCCTTATCTTATTAAACTCTAAGCCAATATTATAACTGCAGAGATGGCAAAACACAAGCAAGGCTGGCAATGAATGGAGTATTCTGACTTAGGCAACAAAGCCTGCTGAGGGATCAAGGAACTTTGGATAGGTCCCCAGCAATGATAGTGTGGTCAATTATTCAGAGTTAATTTAGAGTAGGTTGTCCAGGCAGCTTTTGACCTCTCACTGGTGTTTATTGAGTTCAGACCAGCACTGGTAAGGTTAACTAATGCCAAGGCAGTTCTAAAATTAGGGAAACTCTGCCTTAACAAATGAATATGGTTGTTTGAGAAAGCCTGAGCAGGCTGACAGAACTACAAATTGTTCCTCCAGGGAACCAGGAGTTCATTTAGTGGTGTCCTTTGAGAACAATGGCTGCAGTTGGGTCCACTTTTATGTACTAATAAAAATGCACAGGCTTCAATTTCTGGGTAGCTTGAGGAATGAAAAGACCACAGTATACAATGCAGTTTAAGCACTGTGCAAACAAAGTCTGAACACTACTAAGAAGCCTGTTTTCCTGATTTAGTACCTC
>WEIV01002256.1:0-16060 GCA_013390005.1 Calyptomena viridis
GAATTCTTGGAGGTTGAGTGATTTAGCTCAGTGAAATTTGGCTCAGTTGTCACCAACAGGTGGCACTGGGGCAGCTTGAGATTGTGATGACTTCTGGTGGCCAGAAGGGGCACTGGAGGAGAGTGAGGGACCCGGGAGAGTGAGGCAGAGGTGTTTCTGAGGAAAACCGAGGGTTTGGGAGGTCTTGGGGGTGCAATCCTGGAGAAGGGAGACCCCCACGGGGTCTGGAGGGATTCTATGGGAGCAAGGAGGGGAGTTCCAAGGAAGGGGAAACCTTGGTGGTGTGGTGGGGGTGCTGGGTAGGTGGGCAGGAGGTGATGATTCCCAGGAAAGAAGCTAGGGTGGGCCGAGGAAATTCTGGGGACTGGAGCGGGCCCAAGGGGTCTGGAGGGGTGCCACAGGGGGTAGGGACAGAGGGTAAGCAGAGGAAGGGAGGCTTCTGGCCAACCAGAGACCAGCTGTGGAGAAGTGGTCAAGCCAATGGCTGGGAACAGCCGACTGCTGTTGGAACCATCTTGAAGTCCCATCACGATGGCAGTGGTGAGGTAGCAGCAGCAGTCATGGGTCCTCCTTCTCCTGCTCCAACGTGGTCCCAAAATGCCACAAGGGCTGCTGGCAGCTAGTCTTTATACCATTTATCCCAGAGTTCCTAACGCCTTGAGCAGGGGCAATTGCCTGGGTTTGCTTCTTCTTCTCGCCCCAGGGAGGTGTGATCTCCTCTTCTGCTGTTGTTTCTGCCCACTTCTGGGGTTCATTCGGTGGGAAAAGTTCTTTATCTGTCAACAGTGGCAAGCTGGGTGGGACATAGTTGCGGAGGACTTGTTGAGATGGGGATAGTTCTCAGCTTTCCAGGATTGTCACAAGCTTCCTGAGAAGGAGGAGGGTTTCTAAAGAAATAAGATATTTTAATTCAGATACATGATCAAAGATGGTGTCCAGCCCTTCACAGGGTTGCCTCCTCACGCACGCCACCTCTGCTGAGTCTGTGCCTAATGGTGGGATTACGCTGACTCCATGAAAGGCTCATGCATCAGCCAAGTTTAGACACAAAGCAGTGTCTAGATAGTAGTTATAAGCTGCTGCACTCAAGCATACAGTTAAAACCTACAACCTGCCTCTACCTAAGCTACTACCACTATGCTTCCTATGCTAAACCTACTTACCTTTAGCAGACAACATGTCCATGTCACGTAGACAATATGTCTGTCTCCGTAGACAATATGTCTGTCAGTGTCTCTATGCAAGCAGCAGGTATATAACACAACTATATTTACCTTAATTACCCAATGACCTGAGGGTCAGCTCTCCTGTCCAACCACAGATGTCAGCTGCAACCTCTCTGCCAAACATGCCCTGATCCCAAAATGTGCCTTGATCCTTGCATGCCACACATGCCGCCCCGGGACGGTGGCCAGGCAAAGACCCAGGGCTCACGCAGGCAGCACCAGTCGCAGCAGCTGCCGGCTGGTGGCCTGAATCACCCCACTGGTTCAGTGCTGCCCCAGGGGCCGAGATGGCAGGAACAGGGGCAAGCGCCATGGCCAGGACCACAGGGCTGAGCCACAGGGTGAGTGGCATCCACCTGGACTGCAGTGCCCCTCAGCCACTGAATTGGAGCTGTGTGGAACTGGAACCAGCATGACCACCCACTGGGACTCGGCGGACACTACACCCCCTCTCCGTGCCACCCCAGCCCCAGCGGTTTTGCCACTAATGGGAAAAGCGGAGAAACTTGTGCCGGGACAGCACCACCACTCCGAGCTCACACATGGGCGGGCGCCAGTAGGTAGCCACTGGGCTGGAAGCTGCGGGGGGAGGGACAGGGGGTCCGGCAGCTGCAGCAGTGGCTGTGGCCAGCAGCAGGGCAAGTCCTCCCCAGTGCAGCACGCTCAGGCCTCTGTCTGTCGGGGACCCAGTGGGATCATCGTGGGCCCTGCTCCCATCTGCGAGCTCCCTCACTTCCCCCTCCCTCCACCCTCTCCCCACATTATGAATCCATTTCTCCAGTAAAAATAAAAGTTTTTGAAACATGTAGCCGAACAATGACAGGCACATAGCCGAACAATGACAGATAAATAACTATAACCAAAATAAATACTTTGAAACTGTTTATGGTAACTTTTTTATTGTTTACTTTTCAGAGCTAAAGGAAAGCAAAATAAAATTATACTTAAATAAGAAAAGATGATGGGCTTTTGTTATGCAATGATGGTGCAAGTTATTCTTGTTTGTGGCAGAACTTGTAACCCCTTTCTGAAGTCCTGAGATGCTACATTTAAGCTGTGGTGCTTCTTGCTGGCTTTTGTCAGCACTGCTTACATCTTAGAATACCAGTTTGACTCAAAACTGCTGCTGCAGCTCGCATGTTTCTCTGCAAATTTCAATAGACAGACAGACGAAATCCAACAAAAGTAAGTGTCAAAATTGTTGGAAGAAAAGCTAACATGTAGACTGGACATTTGGAAATATTCAACATACAGAGAATGCCACTGTGTTTCTCATACCCAGTTTTTACAAAGATATGAGCACACTAGGGGTTAAATCCCTTGTAAATCTGAAAATGCAGATGTGGATATTGACATCAGACCATGCCTTGAGCAATGATCTTTTGAAAATCTAGTCCTTTACTGCTTTAAATTCACTTTTGTTAGTCTGGAGAAAGACTAAAAACTCCAGTACCATAAATCATTTGAGCACCCTATTTATCTTAAGCAGGACTTTTAAATAATTCACTTTTAATCTTTTTTTTGTCAACACTGTGTTTGATGCCCAAAAAGATTTACTTGAAGTGCAAACATTATCAGATACTTACTGTTCCTCTGTAGTACCTCTGGCAGGATTCAAAATCAGCCAGCTTAGATCTCTGTACTTCAAAGAATTTCCCCTGAAACCTTGTTTACAGCATAAGCAGAAAAACAAGGTCTCTTTCCCCTTTTGTACTACCATTAAACACATTAAAGCACAACACTCCGCTGAATAATTCCACAACATACAGATAAACTCCACCACCATCTGTAAGACCCCAGGCTCTGAACTACAAGCTCATTGAAGGGGTTTTACTTTAAAAACATTCAAGGCTCTAAAGATTCACCCTCCAAATTTATTAGATGAGCTTTCAGTTCTTTTAATACCTTAAGAGAGAGTGCAAAGAAGAAACATAGCACACATTTTCTCAGGTAGTACTTTTACTTTAGAAAATAAGGGAACTTTGCAGAAGTTTAAAAGGCAACATTCAATCAAAATAAAGCATTCCACAAAGCATTGACTTAGCAATGCTAACCCACACAATTCAGCAAAATCTGAGCCATCTGGCCTCAAGCTACCCAAAATATTAAGAAAGGAGATTAGGAGAAAAACAAGTAGTAAAGAAAGAGAGAGAAAAAGAGAGGATTATATCTACCACTCCTAGATCCAGCGTAGATCCAGCTAGTGGCGGTCCAGAAGATGGCAGGTCCAAACAACATGGAGACCACATGTTGCTGATTTTATTTGCTTTGATCCCCTCCTGTGGCCACACCCCCCACTCTCAAGAGGGATTTCTGGCCCATTGGCCATTCTAGAGCTCCAGGGCAGCATATGGGCCAGTCCTCCTGGTATGCCAGGCAATCTGGGGCTGGGTTAAGGACTTCGAGGTGGGGCATGGAGCAGTGCTCCTGGGCTGCTTTTGATGACAGCTGTCCCAGAGCTGCCCTAGAACACTCCAGAGGGCTAGGGTATTGAGCGGAACATTACCTCATATTCGTGTGACTTGACCTGTCCCTTTTCCTGTCACACAAACTCTTGAGTTGGACAGAGCCAAAAAGTAATATAATAATCCAGCATCTCACAACACCCCATAGATTGGAACAACCTTTGGTCTGTCAGGGCTCTCCCCAATCACTTGCCCAGCCCCAGGCCTCCTAGCCTTGTCCAGGAGAAAAGAGTATTTGCTTGATGCTGTGTGAGCACTGCATAGCAATAGCCAAAAAACTGGCGTGTTACAAACACTATTCTAGGCACTAATGCCAAGCACAGCACCTTCTGAGCCCCTATGAGGCAAACTAACTGCACTGTAACCAGATCCAGTACATTATCCAACAGTATCATAAAGTATGTTTCATTTTAGCAACAGTTTGATCCTTTTTGTCTGCTTGTAAAATCCAAAATTATTCTACTAACTGAGATTATATGCTGGTGTATACAAATAAGGTAATTTATAAGAGCAATGCAGTTTACATAACTACTTTTATAGAAGCCTGTTACAACCTTGTAAAGTTCTAGAAACATGGGAAACAAACTTAAAAAAAAAAAAAAGTGTTGGTTTCCACAAGTCAATTAAGTGGAAATTTACATCTGAAATACATTCATAAATTTCCCTTGCTGCTTACATTCTTACACAGCTATTTTCCCAGTTGCAAATGTAAGCATAATTTTAATGAATCACTTTGCTTTAGCAGTGCACAATATCTTCATATACTGCATTTAAAAGAACCAAAACCGTTGAAAATGCTGTTAAACTTAGTATTTCTGTTTCTACTTTTCAATTTTATACTTGATCCATCCTTAAAAAAGTATTTATTATACCAAGATGTATATCTGTTGAATTTACTTGGTTTCCTTATTTTATGAGAATAAGTATTGTTACATCCATCAAACCCAATGAACCTCTCTTACAGAACACATGAAAAACTTGATTTCCAAAAATGAAGTTAGGACAAATGAGTAACATTTCTCAGTGTTATCCAAAATATTATTTAAAAGTTAGTTTCTGCTCTTATGGGCATAAAGAGAACTGTAAAATGGAAATTAATGCATTCTATTAAGCAAAATACCATGTTGCATAAGTAAAACAAGTGACAGAACTGGAATCCTTTCCCCAACATTTACAAATCCTTACACAGGTTACTGCCAAGTAAGTCCTCTCATAAGACAACCTTATGACTCTTCTAACAGGAAAAAACTGAAGGATGTGTCTCCATGTCATTTTTTTCTTCACTCACAACTATGTATGTCTGACCTAACGTAATCAAGAGTTTGTGGTCAGTTATTTGTTCAGTTGTTCATTTTTCCTAGAAAAAGTTCATTTTAGAATGGCTGTTTCAACCCAATACTATCCTATCTTTCAAGTATGATCTCCAAATTATATTTCAATTCAAATTTTGTATTTAAAAGTAATTTCTCTAGACATCTTCTGTTTACAATACTCAATATCTTTTTCTTTAAGCATTCCATGTAAGGTCTACTTTAAGACTTTCTTGAACAAATTTAATTCTCCACCTCTATTCTCTTGTTTTATTGTGGTTTGATTGGGATTCTGTGGTTGTTGTTGTTCAGTTATTTAGCAGTGCAATTTTAGTTTTGTTTTTTTTCCAGGCAAGAATGTTGCTTTAATGGATTCAGTTACATACTAGGGGAACTATCAATAGGAATAATAGTTTGTCATGGCTGTAATTTAAATCATGAAGGAGGAAATAAAGAAAATAAAAACGATCTTTTAATTCTCAGTCATGAGAAGACAGCAGGCTATTCTTGTCAATTAGAAAAATAATTCTCACTAAAGAACAGAAAATTATTTAGTTTTGCTGAATTGGGAGACATACCATGTCTGTCACTCTCAGTGAAATCAATTGAATGTCACATGGCACAGTTCAGGATCTCTTGTCCCAAAGCTTCTGAATTAATGACAGTGAGAGAGGTTTTGCACTTGGGAGAGCTGATGCAAATTTTTAACCAAAGTTCTCACAAATGAGAAGCAAACAGGGGTTAACATCTTGACTTCATCCACTCAACCTGTGCTCTCAAACCAGAGAGGGTCTCTCACTCACTTTGCAACTATAAATTGCTACTAAATTTTGACAAAACACATTTTACCAGTCTCAGTAACACCTGGTAACCGCCTCCTGTTGACAGTAGTACTGTGTTTTAATGAACAAATAAATGGCTTACATACCATTCTTGGCAAGAAATCCCAGCCACTGAGGCAGAGTACCAGCTCTCCCAGTGTTATGTGGCTAATTGACTCGTTGGATGAAGTTCAATCACGCTATCCCCAGTGGGACGTACGTTTCCCAGTAATCAATAGCTCTACAAGATCCACATGGTAGGTAATTAAGTGAAATGTAATTAATACCAGCCAAATGTTTCATTAACTATTTGCTATTCCTTTACTCAGAAGTGCCTGTGTACTATAAATAAGAAACATAAAACCAAAAACAAAACTAAAGAAGCAGCACTACTAAGAAATGTGGATGAAAATTGAGGAAGGGAATTCTCTGTAAAAACTGCAATCATAGTCAATGTGTTCCTTTCAAACTTGACTCTCCCATAAATCTCTTAACATAGGTAAAATATCAGGTATTTCAGGATTGACCTTTCTACCAAATTTTTACAAAGGTGAAAAATTCAATTGTTTGCAGGTATCTTATAAAAAACTAAATGTTTTTTACAAGAAATAAACTTGTTTTCTTGGAACTAGATGTTCCGTAGCAGCTATTTCAACTGCCACTGCTGCATCACAGACTCCTTAAATGACGTTTATAATGGCTCATCCTCATCAAAAGCATCTTCATTTAATCTGTTTAAGGATTCCAAACAAGTATATTTATACTAAAAATGTTTTCTNTTTAACAAATATAATAAATATATATATATATATATAAAATACTGAAAATATTGTGTTCCCAGATCACAATCTCATTGAAACAAGAAGGAAGACATAAAAAAATTTCTGTCTAGTGACAGAACTAACATCTTAGGTTCACTAAGGCTTCAACTGGCAAAGCAAATCTACTTTGGAAGCAGCCTGGTGCAATACTACATTCTGTAAATTAAATTACAATGACTAGCTGAAAAATGTGTGCTTGAGGTCTCTTTCTTCATCTGTTTTAAGTATCAAGATAGGCATTCTATTTAAATGACCTATACTTACATAGCAAGCACGCTTTTTTTGAGTGATTGTGTTTCCACAGCTGTATTTCAAAATGAGGAAAATCCAACTTGAAGCAATCCACTCATAGGAACACTATTCAAGCCTTAAATGGTTTCATTTGATGTAGAAGAGCCCTGTGAAGGGACTATTTGTTAAAAGATACATATATTAAATTTTGATGGACCCATATCCAAATTCACTTTCAGCAGCATTAAACCTAAGTACCTTAGCAAATGAATAGGAAGCTCAGTCTTAGGTAGTGGGAAAATAAAAGAATGCACATTGTTTCAGGTAAATATTCATATGCATCTGGAAGTGGACAGTAAGAATTTTATGGTGTCTTAAGGAAGATTAAATAGTCCTCTGCAGATTATTCTGTCTCACCATTTAAAAGGCAACAACATATACCCTCACGGCTGTGAAAAAAGAAAATATTAATGGACAATGAAGATACAAAAAGGAAAAATTATTGATATGTCACCTCTTCAATGATCAAAAAAACCCGAAAAAGAGAAGTGTTTATGTATGTGATAGTAAATATCACAATAAACTGTTCAGGTTTAGTTTCAAACACATTGAAAGGGGCGTGCCTAAAAGAGAAGTGTCACTTCCTGAAGCATTAAAATAGAGTATGTTTCAGAACACAGTCACGGTGTCATTACAAAGATCTGAGTATGTTAAACTACTACTTTGTACCTGTGTTTAGTCCTCCAGTCAACCATCAAGACTAGCAGAATTGAATTGTCACTAGTGAAAAGCAATTCCTAACTGACAAACACCCCTTAATACTGAACACTGTTTTTAATAAAATCTTAGGCAAAATAGAAAAAGTGTATGTTAAAAAGATAAACATTTAAAAGCTGTCAAACAATTTGGTCTAAAAGTATGTGGGATAATTGCATACAGTGCTACAAGTGATAGCAAAAAATGGGCAAACAAGCCAAGAACAGTGACTCTTCCTGTTTATTTGACAGTTGGAAGACTGCAATAGTTTTGGGCTTCCCAGTAGGAGACATGGATATACTGGAGTGAGACCAGCAGAAGCTACCAAACTGTTGAGGATGATGTAGCATAGGATATGCAAGGAGTTAGAGCTAGGCTGGTTGGTCTCCAAAAGAAAAGAAAATCACAGAATCACAGAANAGCTACCTCATGAAGAGGACATAAGGAGAACAAAGCAGGAAGCTTTGTTAGGAAATGCTGGTTAAATCCCAGGAAAAACTTTTTTATCATGACTAGAGACCTTGCAGGTCTTCAAAACTCAGTTGGGCATAGCCATGAGCAAGTCATGAGCAAACCATGAGCAAGGTACACTAACTGGGCCTGTATTGATCAGGGTTTGGATTAGAGCCTCTTAAGTGAATCTTTGGGGAAAAAAAGGTTGTAAAGGTTACTGGGTTTTCTTACCATTTTGCAGAATGAACAGTGTTATCAGGTTACAATACCAATCCTAAAAGTAGGAATGAGCAATAAACGTCCTATTAAATTTTCTCACCTAAAACTTGCCCTAATTTTTGTATGTTTACAAAACTAGACTGTCTTTCCTGTTTTTCTGTGTTTTGTTGTTGAAACACATTTCCTCTCCTTGGAATATGAAATATTAATATCCAGCTACTGGTACCCCTTAATAAAGATAAAATAATGTGCCCACGCATACAGACAAAAGTATATTCCCTATGAAAAAACCCCAAATCAGTGGGTTTTTTGTAGGTGTCAGTGAAGTTAAAAGATATTGGAAGAATATGTCAGAGTGAAAAAAGTTTAATAAGTAGACTATTCTCTATTTTGGTTAGCATACAAGACATTATGAAGTTTTCCCCAAAATTACAAAGCTAGAATCTTTTTAACACAATTTGTTGTCTTCTTTTAAGAGAAGGTCCTCCTGTAACCAGGCTTAAAACGTTGTAAATCATTAGGAGTTTTACATAGATGTTTCTTAAAAATTTCTCAAGTAAGGGGACCTTGACAAAGTGATTACATGTTAGATTCTTCCATATTTATCCCAGTAGGATGTGAAAAGTGAAAATATAGATATAGAAAGAATATAGAAAGAATATAGATATAGATATAGATATGGAAAGTGAAAATTATTTGCAGGTGATTCCTGATGGAAAACTCAAGCCCTTATGCAGTCCAAGACCTACAATCATGTCATGTCTCTCCCCTGCCCTCCCCTTTTCCCTTTTCTCTTTCCCCTTTTCCCTTTTTCTTTTTTAGTTAGGTGCAGTAAGAAAGAAGACTCAGAATATTTCTAAATCAAACAGTCCTGACACTTGATATAGAGGTGAGCACAGCATTACAATTTGTGTTTTCTCAGTAACAGTGAGTTTGACAGTAAGAGCAGCAGGAGGAAGCACAGTGGAATCAAAATCTATTTCAGATTCTCTTGATGTTTTAGAAGCCTGTGTGGTATTTTGTTTTGGCTAATTTTCTCTTTTTCTGATTTCCTCTTGGACTCCTTAGTCGTCTTCTAACCTAGTCACTGACCTTTGGTGTAGACCTAGAACCAAAAGTTCTTTTTTCTTCTGTTCTTGCTCTTGATTACTTTCAAATCAGATCAATATATATACTGTCACAAAAAAAAAAAAAAAAAAAAAGAAAAGGTACAAAGAGAGTGAGAGGAAAAAAAAAAGAAAAAACTTCCTTTTTATTTTAGATATTTTCTGTAAGAAAAATCTTTGGAAAATATTATTTTGAGTATTTCCTTTTATGAGAGTTACTTACAGTAAGTACTTTTTTAATAGTGAGAAAGCGTAACACAGTATTTCTTTAGGCTTTGTGTTAGCTGCCTTTTTTTCCATTTTTTTCTGTGCTTGAAAAGAAAAGAATTTTGTTTGGGGGTTCACCTGTCAGCTCTGACTACATGCTGCTGTTGTATAAGATGAGCCATGGCATACAGACTACAGGTAGTTATCAGCCATCATAGAGAGCAGGAAGAGGAAGAAGATGAGGAGAAGAAAAAGATCATTTGGGTTTTAGTTTTTTTGTTTGTTTAAGGTTTTTTGGGGGGGGAGATGTTGATTGGTTTTGAATGTTAAAACAGAAATAGCTGGATTCTTGGAATTTCATTGGAATTATGTATGGCAAAATAAAAATATAAATGGTGACAAAAAACATTGGTAGAAAGCTCTCTGGCTCTTTATGTTAATAGTTGAAGATGAACAAATGTACAAAAACTGAGACAGATCTCACAGGATTTCCAAGGAGAAGCCCAGCTTGTGTTAGGAGATTGAAATAGAACTGAAAAAGTTATGATAGGAGAGAGGGAGTAAGTAAGAATGATAATTCATTGTTTCAAACTATAAAACTAAAAAGACTAAGCTGCAGTTTACAATTACAACAGGTAGCTTTCAGAACAATTAGCTTCCTCCATTATACCTTTTTCTGGATTCACAACCCTCCTTTTTTATAATACAATAGACTCAACCTTGCAATATCAA
This sequence comes from Calyptomena viridis, assembly GCA_013390005.1. Lineage (NCBI taxonomy): Eukaryota > Metazoa > Chordata > Aves > Passeriformes > Eurylaimidae > Calyptomena > Calyptomena viridis. The sequence goes on from WEIV01002256.1 coordinate 10,348, forward strand.
AATAACTAGAAAAATGTCATATTGCTTAGACGCTCTTGCTCTTAACATTCTTTGCTAAGAACTAGTTCTGTTGATTTGCTTTACTGTTAATGCAAATCTGGCATTATTATTATTATTATTATTGTTGTTGTTGTTGTTAATACAATTACTGTTATTATAAAGTAAGAATTATGAATATGTACACTTTGTAAAAATTGTTATGGTAAAGAATCCACTAGGTAAACATTAATGACTACTCTTAAGTATGGAATAAGAACATTACATTGTCTGTTATCACATGATAAGGCATCTGTCTTCTGTTGAAACCTTTTATTCCTAACAGTAGTTGGAAATGCTTCTGTTAAAAAATATGGTTCACAAACCACTAAGAAACAAATTTGTTTTAATTTTGAGTTTTGAATTTTTGAGACTTTCTCACCCCTCTCCCTCTTTTTCCCAGTAAAAATGCAGTAGAAAGCACAAGGCTTTATAATTTGCCTTTACCCAATTGTAATTTCAAAAAAGAAACCCTAAGTTAAGGATATTAAAAAAGAAAACTGAAGCTGTTTGGTTTTGCTTATGTTTCTGCTTTTTTCCACAGATATACTAGTTCTGTGAAGAAAATAAAAAAAAAAAAAAGACGCGGGAGGAGAACAGGAATTAAAAATGGGGAGAATTTTGTAAAGAATTTGGAAATATGAAAACCAGTGCCATTTAAAAGTTAGGCTCAATCTTGAATAATTATACTGAATTCATGTTTTCCAATTTTATAGACAGGGTTTCTTTTTAAAATAACAGCTGCACATTTTTTATTGATTAGAGTCATGCTTTAGCAATACCAGCTCTCCACAATGGCAGACTGTTCAAATGAATACAGAGGCAATTAAAATGGAATTAGTCACCAAATTTATTTATGAGTTCTAATAAGACTTGTTAAAATATACGACTGATGTCATATATATTTGATGCCGAAATTTTTCACTCATTTACTTTTATTCCCCTGACTTATATTTAATCCCTTATGGCTAAAAGATCTTGAATTTCACTTTATTTTTCTTTACCATGGTATGCATTTTAATTTTTTACAAGACTGATTGTTTGAAAAAAGTGATGGTCAAAAGTCATTAGGAAACCCCCTGTGTAGATATTCAGTAGGTCAAAAAGGTGCATTCAGGGGAAGGCTGAGAACTTCTATTGTCCCAAATCTAGACTGCTTTTCATCTTTATAAAAAAATGTATGTGAATTCTTAAGAAATTATTGTACCATCAGAACCATATATTAGACGCTAAAGACAAGTGAATGTAATGGATAACTGTCTCTGTTGTTCTAGAAGGGAGAGAAACAGAAGAAAATAGTGATAGAAACAGGATATGAGGAGTGTGAAGAAAAATAATTTTTTAGATTGCTTTTTAGTATTTTGTCTTAGCTATAAAATAATGTAAAATTTTAGCTGAAAAAGCACCATCCTGGAAGCAATCATACAAATAGCAGCAATTTTCAAATGCTCCTTTTGTAATGATGTGTCATCTCGACGCCAAAATGTCATTCTTGTATAAGCTTTGTTAAATGTTATTTACATAACAGTAGGAGACTGCTCTTAGGTTATGACATGCCTTACTCCTAGTAGGAACAATCTGGCAACCCACACAAAGGTCCTCAGATGAAACAGTGCAAAGCAATTAATTACTATAAAAGCATAGCAAAAGACATAAAAATGCAGAAATTAGGGGAAAAGTGTGGTAGGAGATGGCTTCCATCTAGTATTTTAGAAGGCTATAGTTTGCATTAGTTGCTAGTCCTAATGATTATTTTTGTAAACCTATGAGTCTTTGTGCCATACAGATTTTGACAATTCCCATAATATAAAATTGGCTCGAACTACCATTACAATCAACAGCTATTACAATCAACTGCAGGAAATGGTAGGAAGATGCTGAAATGTCTTTTCTGTCAAGTTGTCATTCACTGAAGCTGACCTCAGGCCATTTTTTCTCCTTGCTGATTAGACCATCTCTTACAGCAGCCAGGACTCCAATTTGATACACAAGAATAACATGGTAATTCTTTATTGCTAGGATTTTTTTGTTGTCTTGTCATTTTATGCAGTATTCTAAAATTTTCCCAATGTAAAGAATGCAGATAATAGGTGTTCAGGGTGTCACTATAGCCTTGCTTCTAAAAAGATGCACACAAGTACTTTCTACATAGGCACCTGAAAAAAAACAACAACACAACTTCGCCCTCCTCCTCACTGCCCCACATTGCAAATATTTCTGTTGTTGTGTCTGAAAACAATGTAGTAGTGACAGTCTCATTTGTCTACACACTCTGGTATTTCGTTTGCTTACATGTACTCTCACCTTTACGCCCTTGAATGTAGCAGGCCAGGCATAACACAGGACAGAATGGCACAGTGTTTTCCTAAGCACTTGTTGTGATTTTAAGTAGCCAGAGTTTTTTTATTAGCTGGGGGGGGCTATGAGAGAGGCTTCTTTAAGAAGCTGCTGGAGATTTTTTAGCTCCAAGCTAGTCAACGTCGACTGCTACCACCTCTGTGACAACATATTTAAGAAGGAAAAGAAAAAAAAAAAGGCTAGGCAGAACATCATGGCCACTTAAGAGAGTGGAAAGCAAAAAGTTTGATTAACACCAAGGTCAGAGAAAAGGAGAAAGAGAAGATGCCTTAAACACTGAAATAGGGCCCCAGCAACCTGTGGAAACCATAGGAAGCGAAGATTCGCCTGCAAACCTGTGGGAGACTATGCTGGAGCAGATAAGTGCTGGAAAAAGAGAGGCTGTCATCCTGTGGGATGTTTGATGTCCATGTCTGGAGCAGAGGGGCCTGATGGAGTCCTGTGGGCCATGGGAAGAAGAGACCCATGCTGGAGAGGACCAGTAGCCCAGGGAGGCCCACGCTGAAGCAGCCAAGCAGCACGTGAATGACTGCACCTATGGTAAAGTGACTTACGTCACTCATCTTACCTGAAAAAAGCTGTTGTTAGCAACCAATCCACTAAGAAGCAGTCTGTAACAGACTGTTTCTGTGGAGAAGACCCCACAAGGAAAGCTAGGGTGGGACTCTCTCTCTTCTGAACAGCAGCAGAGAAAACATGTGACTGTAACCCCCCCACTCCTATCTTTCCATGCTGTTGGGGGAAGGTGAAGGATCTTAAAAGGGAAGGGTGGTGGGGAGAAAGGTGTTTGTAACATCCATCAAACTTCTCACTCTTAAACTCTTAAGCTCTGATTTTAGTAGTAGTAGTACTAGTAGTGAATACTTAATATTCTAAGTTAGAGCCTGTTTTGCTTGTGGGAAGTAGTTAATAAACAGCTGCTTGTAATCCTTATCACAAAAGTCAAGGGGTTTTTTTCCCTCCTCTGAGAAATATTGGATCTGTGTGTGGTCAAACCATAACAGCACTCTACAGAAGAGTAATAACCCACCAAACAAAAACTCATTACAGGCTGGAGTGTGGGATCTGGTGCTTTTTTAATAACAGCAGAGTTATACAAATGCAATTCTGTTGATGCCAGGGAGCTCAGAGGAAGTTGGAACAGAACTGTGAATTTCAGCTTTAAAACCAGGGTTGGCTGCTTTGCCTCTACAGACATTGTGGTGGAGACTTCTCTGGTGGTTATTCATTGCACATTAATAACCATTATGCTTGCCATTGGATTAGAAAAAGCAGTTGGCTTGAAAGAGCAGCATAATAATTTGAGATTATGAGAAAAATCTGAGTTCAGTATTTTTTTTCATTTACCTTCCAGTGAATTGTCAGTCATTATATATCCTGTAACTTGCAGGAGTGGGTGCTTGTTTATCAATATGTGGCAAACAATATCTGAATACGTATTACAAGTAGTTACGCTGACTTTCTCACTTCAATGCAAAATTTGAAAAGAAAAGAGATGGATTACCTCAAAAAAAGACTCGCATATCTTTTTAGGGGGCAGAGAGCAGGGGTGTTTTGCATATCCAGAACACAGACAGACAAAGCTGCATACCTTCCTCACAACTCCAGTAGTAATGTCAGCTACATACTTTCTATGGCTTTATTGGCACCATTTGTCTTAAACTTGCTTTCAAAAATGCAGTAAAGTCGTAGAATGACAGACACCCCTTTCAGGAGTTTTCGTCTCCATTATGTAATTTTTTATTACAGTTTTTCTGAAAAGAGACATCAAATGTCATGAGATACAGTTCAATATCACACTTTTATTCATTTGGTTTTTCTGTTGCTGAAAGATCATAGAGTTAAGATTCTTACAGGATTAAATGCAAATTAATTTGAAACATCTTCCCTGTTTGTTAGCAGCTGCTGACATGGAATCATGGGAGTGGTCATATTTCTTCAGAGGTAAAACATACACTCCATTTAAAAAATTATACAGTGGTTATCTCTGGAGTGTATGTGTGCAACTGAAAGGAGTGTGAATTCCAGAGTAAAGGCTGGACACTGTAGGAGTGCAAGGAGGATATAAAGAAGATTTCCCATGAGTCCAGAACAAGTGAGAAAACACAGCCCCTACTTTGGAAATTGCTTCAAATTGCTTCAGGATGTGCTCTAAAATTATCAGCAACCTATTTGAAAAGGTGAGTGAAATAAGCTAAAAGACATATCAAGAGCCATACAAGGCTCTTCTCAGCACTTTCCTGTGGCCTTGGCCTCAGCATCAGTGCTTAGCAGTCCTACAGGGCATGTGGTGTCAGTCTTCTGTATTTTATGGATTTTGGTATCCTCCTGTATCCATTAATATTTCCAGTGAAAAGAAAGCACTTACACTTTATACATCACACAGCAAGCAATGTGCTAAATGGCTTCATTATTAAAACTGTGAGACATTTTAAAGCACGGATTATGGAGGCTAATGAGCTGGCAAGACTTCTGCTGGGGAATTATAAGGACATTCCTGTGTTAAATGGTTATTGATAATCATTTTGTGGATGTAATCTGTAATTTACAGTCAATGGATAACTACTGCATGTGGATATGTGCTTAGATGTGTTATTAAGACATCTTGATACTGTGTAGTTGTGCTGATATTTCTGCTTGTTTCTTTTACCTGCCTATTCCAATGTAAGAAAACTATAAACTGTAATGTGAAAATAGATTCTTGAAAAATACTCACTTAACAGAACATGGTAATTTCATTTATGATGAAGAATACTAGTATTTGTAAAAAATTACATAAAAAGAAAAAAGACTAGTTTTTATTTTGCTTAAAACATCATAAAGTCTATGTGTACTGGCAGATGAGTCTGTGATGAACACCAACAGCCTTGTGCTAATTTTTTTTTTTTTCCCTTGTGAAGCATTTAAAAATTTCTGGGGTCTAAAAATGCTTTTCACCTACCTGAAGATTATTAGGTCTGAACAAAAGTGATGTATGTGGCAACAAGATATTTGAAACTATATAAGGAAAGCTCCTGTCTCAGTTGCTGAAAAGGGTAGTGTAGCTTTGTAATTCAGGACTGCTATTTGAACTTGGAACCTGTTTGGTTCCTCATATTGAAAACATCTATCCCTATCTCACAATCTTCTAGTAAAGATCAGGCTAACCACAGTGGGTCAGGCACATAGAAGATGAAACCACTTTGGTACTGTCTCCGTTTGAAGGGGAAGACAGTTGAAACAAGTTAAAAGTGAATCCAATATCAAATTGTTCGAGACTTTGAGTATAAGGATAGAAAGGATTTTATTAACAACAAACAAACAAACTATATATATGTAT
>WEIV01002258.1:0-52966 GCA_013390005.1 Calyptomena viridis
GGTTCCCATCTTCCCTGGAAGGTCCTATTCTAACCTAGGACACGTATGATCACCTACATGGAAATACATCAGTATATTTACCAATTAATTCAGATGACTCTGTACTAGTAACCCTTTATTTTTATTCTTTACCATTCCTCCTAGCTGCTTGTTGTACAGAAACTTTTACTACCAATGATTCTGTATTTGTTTCTGTTTGTTGGTATGGATTATGCTGGAATCTACTTACATCTGACTACTGTAGAGTCATCTCATCTGCCATTACACTCAGATGTTAGTGATCTGATCAGTTTTAAGCCTCTTACCATGTGCCACATCAAGTTTGCATTTGAGGGGCTGCCCATTCATCACCGAGTTTATTTGCATATGTCTTTACCTGTGCCAAGGTCTTCCTTCTGCCAGACCAACATGTGTCTGGGAAGATGTTTGAAGCCACGGGATGGCCATGGTAGGTGAAAGAAACACAAAGACTGAATGGAGTCAGGCACAGAGTGAGAATCAGTGTCCTGGAAAGAGAAGCTGGGAAGGCTGGCTGATGCTGAACAGCCAGAGTAGATGTGTGGGCCCCAGCAGTAACTTGCTGGTGAGAAGAAAGCTGCCAATAGGTGTTGGGAAGGGAAGAAAGGTTGTATGAAGAAACCAGTCTATAAAGCATCATGGTAGGAGCAAGAGAGATCAGACCATGACCAAATGGAGGCCTACAAGAGGAAGATTTTGTGAATATGTTAGAGAAGTAAAGGAATATTTTGATCATTGTGGTAGGTTGATCCTGGGTAGATGCCAGGTACTCACTGAAGCTGCTCTGTCACAACCCTCCTCAGCTGGACAGGGGAAAGAAAATACAACAAAAGGCTCGTGCGCCAAGATAAGGACAGGGAGAGATCACTCATCAGTGACCATCATGGAAAACAGACTTGACTTGGGGATCTAGTTTAATTTACTAATATAAAATGTCACAAAAAGAGGGTGACTTTGCATGACCTTTCAAAAGGGGAGATTCTCTCAACCCTTAGTAATTTGTTTGGCTGTCAGAGTCCCTGGGAAATTGAAACCCTTTAATGCCCAATCAGTCTGTCAGCATCCCATATCCTGGTGGGGTGGGGGGAGAGGGGACAGGGACAGGGATGGGCACGGGGGAGTACGTTCACTGATGAGATTCACCAGTTGGAGGGTGCGTTGCATTTATCCTTTCAGGGGGGCCTGTGTCAACAGAGGAGGGGGCCCCCTCAGCAGACCTTCCCAATGTGTTATTCCACCATCCACAAAAATTGTTAGCACCTTTATAACAGAATCACTCTTAACAGTTATGAGATAACACTTTTTATTAATCCAAATTGTGGCAAGTGAGGGTTCATGGTAGTCTGCCTGCAAAGACACATTAAACAGCATAAGACAAAGCATAAGCACAAGTTCTAAAGCAAAACAGTCTGTTAAGAAGCAAAAGCAAGTTTTAGTTTCTAAAGCAAGAAATTAGTACACATACAAGTTACAGCTTACCCATACAAGCATCCCTATATGAGATGGAGAAGGGAGGTTCAGCTCATCAGCTGCCTCAGCAGTGTGGTGGAAAAGCTTCTCCCAAATTTCTTCTCATTTTCAACCTCTGGCATCTGCTTCTTGCTGATTTTCCTCTGTTGCTATTTGTTTCAGGATATTCCAGTGCCAGCATGGGTCACTCATGGCTGCAGTCTCTTTGCTGATATCTGTGCTCTGGCATTGTCAGTCCTGGGCCTTCTCCCACACAGCCACCTCTTCGACTGCCACAATGCTCAGCTCGGGTGCAAGGGTCACCCTTTGTTAGTCCTTGGGCACAGCCTGGAGTGATGCAGCCTGCAGATCCTGGCTCTCTCCCAGCAAGCTCAGTTGGGACATTGCACAGTATCAATGCTGCCTTGATCTGCTCTGCTGCCTCCTTGTTTCTGCATTGCACTCCTCTGTGCCACGCAAGCAACCCCAGGCTTGTAAAAGCCTGTCAGAATAACCCTCTTAATCCTCAGAGGAAGGATTTAATTAAGTTATTCTACTCTGGCATACATACTGCATGTTGGACTGTGTATTCGATGACCTCATCTACAACTTATGAGTGTCAGTGTTTTAGTGAAGCATATTAACATTTCATTGAGAAAACTATGTTAAACCAAGCAGCAGGCACAAATAGAGAATCAATTGGCTGAATGGTAAAAAGATTTTTCTCTGTAATTATGAATAGTTCCTTCTTTTGTTGCCAGCTCTATAGAACTGTATAGATTAGGAGCAACCACATCTGGAGATGAGCTTGTGGCATGGTATTGAGGTGACATATATTACTGAATAATGTGAAATGCTGCCAAGATAAACTGACACACCATTGTTCTTTTTAAAAAAAAAAAAAAGAAAAAGAGAAAAGAAAATGTTTTGCTATGCAGCTCAGATATTTGCTGGTCCACAGAACGATCAGACATAACAATACCCTCTGTAGATCCTTTACAATCCTGCAATTGCGTATTCAGACTTTTTTTAATGCATCTAAATGTGTTGACAGGATTTATTTACAAGTGCACATGGTTTCCCTGACACAGATCTTAATAAAAACAGAAGGGCTAAAGGCCACTGAGTCATTAACTGGAGCACCAACGTTACAAACTCTGTGATGGCTTTTCCCTAAACCTTATTGAAAATACTTGCAAAATATAGTTATATCTAATCCATGTTCTGAAAATGTACATGGTGCAATGGTATTTTTTTTTTCCACAAGAAGTAAAATTATTAAAAATGTTTTTGAGTCCTGCCTCCTCAGAATGTGCAGGATACCATTTGGTGCCATTTGGTACCTGAGCTGTCCTCAGGCAATGGCTGAACTCCTTCATGCTTCAGCACTGAAACAGAGCAGTGACTCCACTGTTTGGTCCCTGTTATATCCTGATCATTTCATTGCTTCATATGAAGCACAGAGACAACAAGCAGAGTTCTGTAGGTTTTGAAAAGCCTTCACGAGCATGTTTTGGAGGGTAAAACAAACAACTTCCCAATAACACCACCCCTAAATCTTTAATTTGTGTGAGCTTTTGTGTGGATGTCAGCACTAAGACTACAAAACATGAATAAATTACTGGTTTGCAGGGAAGAAAAGCACTGCCTGCATTTTATCAGCTCATGTGAAAGTAGCACAGCCTACAGACATATGCTAAATTCCATTACCTGTAAAGAGTGCATTGATTTAAATTTTTTTCTGTTTTGAAAACCATGACATAAGAAATGATGGCTTTCCATTTTATTTGTATTAATTGTACACACACTTTGGAAGCTGATAGGGCAAGATTGACTTTAATTGAGCCATAAATTTAGCATTGAGAAATGCCATCCATTTAGCTGGACAGTTCTGTGATGAAATACATTTCTAAAGCAAGGATTGTTGGCACAGTGTCTGAGATAACAAAATGATAAATGCTTTATACCTACAGCTACAAAAAGCAAGTCCTCAATTAAAAACAAAGTGTGTAACTTCTCAAAGAGCTACCATAAGTTATTTTCCCTTGATTTTGCACCACAGGAAATTTATTTTATTAAAATATGGTTTAATACATTATTCCTTTTATTTCATAAAAACTCACAGAAGATACATTCTGGAATCTAAAATACTGAGTATCCTGTCATTGCATGATGTGTCACTAAATCCTCTGCTCCACAGGAAAATCCTTTTACATAAATCTGATTAAATAAATCAGACTCTTCATATCTGTACACACATGAAAAGGCAAGTTCAGGAATACTTACATTCATATCCCTAGCTATTTTAGGCTGCTGTAATTCCATCAAAATCAATAGAGCCTGAACATTTTACACAAGACAAGAATCTGCTTCAAAGAGTGGGCTGTTACCAATCATACGAAGTTCAGCAAAACAAAGTGCTGTATTCTACACTTGGGATGGGGAAACCCTGGATGTATGTCCAAACTGGGGAATGAGAGGCTGGAAAGCAAGGCAACATGGTTCAGGAAGTGGATTTGTACTGATGCAAGGAGGTGCTCACTAGCATATAACATTCTGCTTGCATAAGATGCATACAGACCCGGTATTTTGGTTTATTCCTGACACCTAGAATAATAGCTCACATCTCCTGCCAGAGATGAATGACTGCAAATGAGTGTTTAAGACACTCAACTTCATCATTGATTCTATAGGCTTTTTTTTTTTGCCGCTCAGTTTCCTCTGCCAAACTCAAACTGCTCTCCAGTTTCTGCCCCTTTTCATTTAGTTTTGCAACAGAAATATATCATCCAGTATATGTTTCTGAATTTATAAAATACATAATAAGTAGTCAGGTTTTCAGCACCAGCATAGCTCTGGGGAGTTTTGAGGCACTAAAATTTCTGCAGTAGTACAACATGCTGTGGATTTGGAAGTGTTGTCTTTTTATTTGTTTTCTTTGTAATCATAACTTTAGTCAAAATCAGCAACACACTAATGCAGGTGATTATCAGAAGGATTAAACAGCTTGTGCTAGGAGACGGATAGCGTGACATGACCTTCTGGTAACAAGAAGTGTATTCTGTTTGTCATTTGACATTTGTCCATAACCATTATGTCTTGGACTTCAACAGATTTCCCTCTTCTTTTTCACCAGCTGAGTTAAATCACATTTTGGGATGTGTGTGCTGTCCCAGATGATGGATTGGTGTGTGTTACACCTCTGAGCACACAAGTAGTGTGAGCAATCTAAGGAACAGAGAGCTCCTGTCCTTCTGTGCTTTATTTCATGTCTGATTCTCCTGTAGCATGGACAGGCAGGTGTGAACGTGACACCTTGTGCAGGTGACCCTTGTGCAGGTGATGTTTCTTTTACCTTGGTAGGTGGCCAGTAACTTTTAGTGAAGAATTCCTTCTTTTTTGTCTCTGTGGTAGAGTTTGGTTCTCTTGTCTAATTTATTTCTTCTGTTTCTACATCTGAGTTGGTGGCCCTGTAAAATGCAAGTGTTCTTCTATATTCTCTTCCCATTTTTATATGGTTTTCCTGCTTGTGGAACCAACACAGGAACTAGAGGTCTTGTAGACTCCTTGTAAATCACTTTTCCGTGCCCTTTTACTTATTGCAAACTTTGTTACTGCTTCACAGGGCACACAAGTAAGACCAAAAGCTAATTTTCAGTGCTAAGGGACACTTCTGTTTTAAGGCAGCTCATTTGAAAAATCCCCTATGAGAAGATAAGGTTTATGAAAAAAGGGCCTTGCATGTATGGGAAGGTAAACTGTGTCAATCATAGAGGTGCAAGCTGTTTTCCTGACTCCTCATAGCAGTACTCTATCTGGCTGCTTTTCTTTTCAGCAGCTTCTCCTTATTTACTATTTTTGTTTCATAGTTCATAAGTTCATCCTCTTCTTCTTGAGTCTCAGAGCATCCTATTTCACCTCCCTCTTTAGTGTGCTGCAAAAAGAACTCAATATGAATGAGAATCAGGAAGCTCTCCCTCAAAAAGAAGAGGCAGAAAAGAGTTGGATATAGAAAAATTAATACAAATAGCCTTAGAAATTATTATTACCATTTTAAGAATTTGACTTGTTACTGACTACTAAGTAGAATGAAAATGGTAGTTCACATATATGTTGACAGAACAGGACAGTGAGGTTGTAAGAATACACATATTTCTGAAAAACTTCCAAAGCATGAAATGTTGAATCCTTTCCTGATGTTGTCAAAACTTCACTGACAGCACCAAGGCCAGGCATTTGCCATAAATACTGCTTTGAAATTATGTGGAACTGGACCATCCCTTGTAAATGTCTATAAATTCTGGGCGCAGAGTTCTTACAGATACCACTCGTAATGAATAGGGTGTGCATTCATTATCACTCAAGGTATAATCCTCAAAAAAAATTCTTTAGTATTATTAAATTCCTGTCATAGTTTTAAATTAGTGCCAGTTTTCACATTGGTATGTACAACCAGTTTAACAGAATGCTTACAGGTTGTATTCCTGGAGGTAAAATCTCAGGTTATTGCACTTGAATTTGCTCTGAATTATGGGAGGATATCTTTTGACTCCTGCATATTGAAGATTTGAAACTTGGCACTCAAAGTCTGTAATTTTCTTGATGAATATTAATTCTGTATTAACAGTTCTCAGTCTATGCTATTTACAGAGGACAGTTTAGGTTTATTTTATTCCTTAAGCCTTTTTCCCCTCCAGCTGGAAAAAAAAGAATAACTAGTTGGGTAACTAATTTGCAACAAGATTTTCTTTTCCTTTTTTTTTTTTTTTTTTTGCAAGAAGATAAAGGGTCATCTGTGTTTCCTGTGCACTCTCTGGTCTTACGCAAATTTTCAATCTACAGATTCCAGAAAAGGCCTTTAATGGAATGATGTGTTTTAGCAAATTCCAGATGTTGTCTGTACACATGAAGAATAAACTTACATGCCTTTATTTCAGCTAATATGCCAAAGAGCATAAGGGATAGCAAATTGCTGCACTAATGGGTAAATCTCAAAGCCTTTCATAGCAGAATTTTCTTGGCAGAGGAAAGGTCATGATTATGGGTTTTGACAAAGAACTCCTGAGAGTCTCTCTTTTCTTCCAAAAGTCTGAAAGTATCTTTCATCTCGTATCACTGTTCAAATACACTGAAGATCATCACCGTTCTAAGCAAAATCCTGAATAGGAGATGTGTCCAAATGCAATAGTTATCATTCATCAAGTTCATGACACAGCAATTCTGCAAACCAGAGAAGCTGATACACTCATTGTGCACAGCTAGCCAGGAACTGAAATTGCTGTTTCTTTGGAAATGCTGACAATTCAAGGAGGGAAATGCAACTCATAAGAACAAGACACTATAAATATGACTTCTGCTCTAAAATAAAAATAGGTCTGAAAACATATTTGTGGAATCAAAGCATTTTATTTGGTAGAGTTCAGAAGTTTTTATTTTACTTAAATACTTCTACACATTCTGTTTCAGTTCCTTATTTGATAAAAACTTCAAATGTAAACAAAAGCACGAACAGATGAATGATATTAAAATGAAAATCTAAACATAAAATATGCAGCACATACAAAATAAATACTCAGTATAAACACATAAATACATGTTTATATACATTGTGCCAGTCATTCTGCTTTCTAAAATGCTGTCTTTAAACTGCCCTCCATGCCACTGTACTTTTAATATTACCATAGAATCAGAGAATAATGGAATGGTTTGGAAGAGACCTTAAGGATCATCTAGTTCCAAATTCCTTGCCATGACCAGGGACACCTCCCTTTAGACTAGGTTGCTCATAGCCTCATCCAACCTGTCCTTGAACAATTCCAGAGGTGGAGAATGCATAACTTCCTGGGCAACTTTTTCCAGTGCCTTGCCACCCTCATAGTAAAGAATTTCTTCATTATATCTAATCTAAATCTACCTTGTTTTTAAAATTTTTACCCTTGTAAAAAATACCTCCCCTTTTTTTTTTTTATTGCAAAAGGTCCCCTTTATGTACTGGAAAGTGTTATAAGATCTCCTTGGAGCCTTCTTTGCTCCAGACAGAACCTCATCTCATTCAGTATGTCTTTGTAGGAGGGGTGCTCCGTTTCTCTAATCATCTTCGTGGCATTCCTCTGTACCTGCTCTGACAGGTCCATGTTTTTCCTGTGCTGAGGACCCTAGAATTGGATTCAGCACTCCAAGTAGAGACTCACCAATAGTAGCACAGAAAGAATCACAGAATCAAAGAATCACAGAATCACAGAATAGATAAGGTTGGAAGGTACCACAAGTTGATCACCTGGTCCAACCTCCCTGCTCTAGCAGGGTCATCCTAAAGCACAGTGCACAGAATTGCATCCAGACTGTTCTCGAATATCTCTAGTTAGGAAGACTCCACAATTGCTCCTGGCAATCTCTCCCAGTACTCAGTCACCTGCACACTAAAGAAGTTCTTTCTCATATTCAGGTGAAGTTTCCCGTGAATCAGTTTCTGCCCATTGCCTCTTGTCCTATTGCTTGGCAGCACTGAGAAGAGCCTGGATCCATCCTCTTGACACCCTCTCTTCAGATACTTAGAGACATTGATGAGGTCCCCTCTCAGTTGTCTCTTCTCGAGGCTGAACAGGCCCACTCCCTCAGCCTTTCCTCATAAGAGAGATGCTCCAGTGTCCTAATCCTCTTTGTCACCTTCCAGTGGACCCAATCCAGGAGGTCCATGTCTGTCTTGTCCTGAGGATCCCTGAACTGGACACAGCACTCCAAGTGCAGCCTCATTAGGGCTGAGTAGAAGGGCAGGGTCACCTCACTCGACCTGCTGGCAATGCTCTTCCTGATGCACACCAGGATACCATTGGCCTTCTTGGCCACAAGGCCTCACTGCTGGCTCAAGGACAGCTTGTTGTCCAGCAGGATCCCCAGGCCCTTTTCCACTGAACTACTTTCCAGCAGGTCAGTCCCAGCCTGTACTGGTGCGTGGGGTTATTCCTTCCCAGGCGCAGGACCCTTCATTTGCCTTTGTTGAATTTCAGACAGTTTTTCTCTGTCCATCTCTCCAAAGTGTCAATGTCCTTCTGAAGGGCTGTACAGCACTCTGGGGTATTGGCCACTCCTGGCTTTGTGTCATCAAAGTATCTCCCTCGGCCTTCTGGCCATGCTTCTTTTGATGCAGCCCAGGTTGACTTTCTGGGCTGCAAGCACACGTTACTGGGAATATTCAGTTTTTCATCCACCAGTCCCCCCAAATCCTTCTCTGCAGGGGCATACCACTGGGTATGAATAAATGGGCTCAAAACTGTGATGAAAGGATTTTGGACTCTGAGATTAGATGGTGTTACACAACTCAGGGGCATTGCAATAACTCTTTCCCTCCATAACTGAAAAACCATATGCAAACGGACAACATTTGGTTGCAAACCAAACTTTCTGGTTCACACCAAAACTGTTTCTACAGCTTTAGCAGCCATCCAATGGCACAGACAGTCAAAGGACAGTACTTTGGCCTATGCTTCAATTCTTTCTAGTTTGCTCATACAGATGTGGTCATAGACATTCTTCCAGGAGAAAAAGGCCCAAATATGCTTCCTAAGCTGGGGAAGAAATAGCTTAAATCCATCAAGAAGAGATGTATGGAAGTCCAGTGAATCCTCAATGCCTGACTGGAACTTATCCACCCAACTCAGGAAAAATATTGAAGAAATTATTTGGATTTATTTGACAATAAAGAAGTGTGAGGTAGCCAAAACCAGCACTCAGACTAGGGATACAGAATTAAATTCCCAGCCAAAACACCAGAAAGAAAAGAATAGTTTTCAGACTAGCTGCATATTCATCAATCTTCCAGACTTTAAGTCAACTTCTATGAAATTTACTCATTCAGCAATGTTTAAACATGGAACAGTGTTCTTCTTTTCAGAGTATAAGAGTATGTATTAAAGTTACCTGATGAGGTTTTTAGCTCCATTGTAATAACATATACAGCAATTTTGTAACATACCCATTATCACATATATATATAGCACTCAGCCAATGATGATATATGCCTCCCACTGCTGCTGTCAATCAGTTATGACAAATGTCCTTGCTTTAATGTTCAGGTCTATAGTGTAGCAGCCTTACTGAAAATTCTCCTGTTAAGTTGATGATGGTAGGAGAGAACACACCAGCTGTTTCCCATCTGGTGGAAACCCTTGTAGCAATACTACCCTGGCATTATCAAAACCTATGCAATTTTCCAAAGCAGTAGCCTTTTTTACTTTTTGAACCAGAGCAGAACTGATGCAAGCATGGGCACTGATGGAGTGCCAAATGTATGTAGAGATGATAGGAACCCAGGTTTTCATTCAAAAAGATCATATAGGACCTCAAGTAACCTGGAGGTGCTTTCAGGGTTGGTTTATACAGTAGAGCTCATTGTCATAGTTACAGGAGCTAGGACTGGTTTATCACTATGAGGGTATAACCAAAAACTGTATATTCTACACCCTCTATGTCATTCCTGATGGGCTGTTAATGATAAATCACATGGTAATGATTTACCCAGATGCCCAGAGCACACTTCACACCTCAGGCCACAATAGATAAGGAAAGAGATCTGGGGAGACATTAACACCTCCACACCCAGCTGGAGGGTCCTCCCTGCTAATGGGCCCAGCTGCACTGACACAATAGGCACTTACAACGGCCCACATCATCAAAGGATCCAAAAATATCCCAGGACTCACAGAGATAAAACAACCATTGTGAACTCCGTGCCCTGGGGGAGGTACTGGGGATATATAATCCTTGGAGTTTGAGACTGGGAACCATCTCATTGGACCCAGAGAGGGAACAGAACTCCAGCAGGACTGTGGCTGCCACTCTTGAGGAGACTGCTACCATTTCTGCAGCAGACCATCATCCCAACTACCAGGGCTTTCCTTTCCTTCTGCTCTGCACCCAGGGGCACCACGCAGTGCTGGGGCAGGGTCTCACGAGCACTGTGCTGTTCCTGTCCCAGGGGGGCTGGATTGTACTTTGTTTTCATGGGTCAAAGCAGTTTTGTTATCTTGTGTCAATATATGTATTGTGATTTTTTTGGTAAAATTGTAGCTCTGACTTGTGGTCTCTCCAAAGTGAGTTAATTTCTCCCACTGGTTTACTTCTAAACCAGCATGCTCATAAAGTATTCAGTGACAGATCAGCTCCACCCTTATTATAATTTAAATGGAGATCAGTTCATAATTAATGATCACTAAATGCAAAACTTCTCTTAATATAGCATTATGACTGAAAGAGTATGTGTAGAAATAACACTCTTCCTCTCTATATCACCTTTTCTTTCACTTCTAGTCACAGCTGGGTTTCTTTCTCCCCTGCACCAGCATGTCTCTGGGTTTGGTCCAGTGATGAGGCTGTCCAAAATGGATACACAGCAGTGATAGGTATTTTTGTCACATTTTTTTACCAGGTAGCCAGTGGCTTACACTTTGTCCATTTGTAAAAACTGATGTGGAAAGTCAGGCTTGCCCAGCTGGCAAACAGGCCAGATAAGAGTGTAGGACTGTGACAGAATATGAAAATATCACTGGTACATGTTTTTACGGTGAAAGATATCTTCTTACATGGCACAGAAAGCAAATGTGGATCAAGTAGCAAGTGTAAGTAAAAGGATATAACGAAAAGAAAAAGTAGGAAGAAGAAAGATGAAGAGAACAGCAATAAGGAAGAGTAAGAACTGGGTCTGTGATTTTATTTCAGTGATATTTTGTATCATCTTAAATAAATGTTATCATACAATGCTAAATTAAAATTCTTTTCTTCTCCTTTCCTCATTTAAGGCATATAAGATCCAAAGTTAAGCACAGTTGCTTTCAGTTCTATGTACAGCCAAAGGTACTTAAGGCACTCAAAAAGATGATCTTTCCTCTCTCTCATGACTATATGGATTAGTCAGTGCCTAAAGTTACAGGTAGGAGGAACCAGGCCAGTGTGTTTAAATACAGAGTCCTGTATATCACTCGGAGGCTGGAGAACATACGCTGTTCAGTATTTTGTTTTTTCATTTCGAAGCAGAGGGCATTCAGAACTTTAGGGAAGGAGGTACTTGGAAAACACAGAAGTGGGTCACATATATTCTAAATTCACCCACACCAGTGTTGTTCTTCCTTGCCTTAAGGATTTCCCCATGTATGTTTAGTAAGGTGTAGCTACTGATATTTCTGATATGTTTTGTTAATATTTATTCTCCTTTTAAAAATAGTTTTTAAATAGAAGTGAATGCAGTGACGTGATTTTTACTGTGACCCTCCTGAAACAGAAAGCTTCTCCAGTGGAATCAGACAATTAAAGGCAAACTGCTAGAATAGCATTGCTTCCTAGGGTTTGGAGAGGATCCGGACTGGTGGATCCAGGCTGGTGGTGCATACATCAAACTACACAAATACCTTCATATAACTAATGCACCAGACACAGGGGATTTCTAGCTCAGAGTGGGACTAAAGACATTTTGAAATGTGGAGAAACAGAGAATGCAGCTGCGAAAGAAAGATCTTCCCAGCAGTCTACTAGCAATCAGAGATAGGTTGAGAACTCCACAGAAGAAACATACCTGCCACAGGTTCAGTTTATAACCAACAGGTTAAACAGGAGGATTGATAGGGTAGAAAAGATTATTAGTTTGCCAGACCATTAGGCTTGATCTTGACCACAGAATTGTTCAAAGAGGTTATCTGAACTTTCTTCTGGTTTAGCCTGAACCTGTCTTGTCAGAGGTGGGATGAGGAGAGAAGAAGGGATGAAATTATCTGTCTTTATTTTAAAATTTCGGATCTTTGTCAACAATTGCTTAGTTGTCTCAGAGACTAATTGTCATCACAATTTGAAATTTGCATCCTGCTTGACTTCTGAGTTTGTTGAACTTCAGATTCCAACCTTTGGTTCCTGTTACTCCACCTTCTTCTAGGTTGCAATCAAGCCTTCTGTAGGCTTCTTTCTGAGAACTGAAACAGAGTTTGCTCCTGTCATGTTTCACTCTACAGGACAATTTCCAATCAATCGTGCTGGCTCTCTTCTGTAGCAACTACTGTTTCTGTCTTTGAACTGCAAGTGTTACCACCATGCACAATGTACTACAAGCCACTCCCCCACTATAGTTCAAAACAGCAGTAGTAAAGCCTCCTTGCTTCCACTCCACATCCCTCAGTTTACACTGTCTTCAATCTAAATCACCTTGGCTTCCTGCATTGTTCTGAGATCTCACATTACCTGAGTGCCGAGCAAATCTTTTCTAGAGTCCCTATCCCCAGAAGAGAAGCCTGTATCCACTCTTTGAAAGGTATTTAATTTAATGTTTTGTCTTAGAAGAAGTAGAACTGGTGTATCTATGATTAGAGAAATACTGTTGCATTTTCCCATCATACCTGAAAACATTTGTTCTACTTGTACTGTTTCTTCTCCTCAGTAAGCAGGTGTTCTTATAATCCATGACAAATTAATTTTCTGGGCTCTCTAGGTTCTCTGAGGGGAAAAAAGAAGGTCATGTCAAGCCTCCCATAAAAGTCAAAAGTGGAGTTGAAAGTGGATTACAACAATGATTTCAACTTTTCAAGTATACATGCTAAAGAGGAGCATTCTTCTGAAAATTTTGGGAAAGTGACAGCAAATTCCTCATCTCCCTCCTCCCTCATCTCCCTGATTCTCTTTAAAGTCATCAGACTCAGCTCTGGTCTGTTCTACTAATCCTGTGACTGTTTAAGCTGTATTCCTTAGGCTGTTCTTAGCAAAGGACTATTGAACTTCTTAAAAAAATCCAAAGTCAGACATTTTTTTTGGAAAAAACTCTGTGGACCACCTCTTGAGGTGTCACCACAGTCTTTCATGTTTATGAACAGGAAGCTGATTACACTTTGAATATTAACCATTTTCTCCCACATTTTGTAAATTTCCTTTTTTGAAAGCAAAGAAATCTCTCTGTATATCATATGATGATTTGTTATTAAATGCCATATCTAGTAGATAAACTTCTCTTGTATAGTCAAGTGGTGCATTATCTGCTGCTAGTTGAGCAACACAGTCATAGGTCACAACCACTACTTCACCTATCCAGGGGCTTTGTAAATCCTTTCTCTCTGAAAGCAGATTTTGGGTCTATTGTATTCCTCTTCAGAGTGTGGAAGACAGAAAAAAATTTGAAAGGATGTATTTAAGTTATGCTGGGAAGCAATGACCAGAACATTTAAAGAGTGCTATTTTCAAATCTACACAATATTTTTTACCTCCTACTCTGGGAAAGCACACGTATTGAGATATTATTATTGAGAGAAGCCTCCGCCCAAATTAAGGTGTAAATGAGGCCATATGCTGAAGTCAATAGTATGGATTTTATTTAACAATGAATTTGAGGTAGAGAGATAGAAAGAAATGGAAAAGAGGAGATATCAAGGAGAAGGTAGTCACCACCCATAGATCCAGTGGTGTCCCATTGGTCCTTCTTCACCCTGGGCTTCTTGGTGGGGGGGATACTGAAGTTGTTCAAAACTTGGCAACATTTATATATTTTAACAAAGGAATTAATGCTCATTGGCTACAGAGTTCTTTTCAGCTATTGGTCAAATGATTCTCTCTCCTCTAGTGCTAACTATTCTGCATGCTTAGTCTTTCTCTTCTTTTGAATTGGTGGGTTTCTTGGGTTGATGGGCCCTCAGTAAGGGATCACGATCTCTCCCTGATAGAACTCGCTTTTGCCCAGTCAGAGTTGATTTCAGCACAGTTGCTAAGTTGGCTTTCCTTGTGGCTCATAAATTCCGTATTCTTTGTGTCCATTATTGTGATACACTCTTCTCCCCTCAGCTTTGTTAACCTCCTCCTAGGTCTGAGATAACATCCGGACCAAAGTACCACTTTTATCTGAGCTTAACTTCCTATCTCATCTCTGCCAAGGCTGGAGTCAGTGCCATCCTTTCGCTCCCTTCTGTGCTTATTTCATGGCAAAGTCCTTCTGTGGCCTTAACAGTGTTTGAGGCATGCAAATGTCCTCTTTAACTCCTTACAGCACTTTCCTTACTGAAGCAAAACCAGGGCCATATGTCAGTAAGAGAGCACAAAAATTGCATTAACAGCTGTATTGGATTTCAGTGGCCAGGTTTTTGGCATCAGGGGGGTCTATGGGGGGGCTTCTTCCAGAAGCTGCTGGAAGCTTCCCCCATTTCCAGCAGAGCCAATGTCAGCCAGGCTCAGGCTGGAGTCACCCCTGGCCAAGGCCGGGCCAATTAGGAGTTATGGCAATGCCTCTGTGATAACATATTTAAGAAGGGAAAAAAAAAGTAGTGAGGGCAGATGAAGATGGCTGCTAGAGAAGAGCAGAGTGAGAAGTTGTGAGACAACAATGTAGACACCAAGGTCGGTGGAGAAGGAGGGGGAGGAGATGCTCCAGATGCCAGAGCGGGGCCCCTGCAGCCCGTGGTGAGGACCAGGGTGACACAGGTTGTCTCCCTGCAGCCCATGGGGGACCACAGGGGAGCAGAAAATCCACCTGTAGCCTGTGGAGGAGCCCAAGCTGGAGCAGGTGGATACTGGAAGGCAGCTGTGACCCCGTGGGAGGCCCATGGTGGGAGCAGGGGCCTGGCAGGGACCTGCAGCCCATGAAAAAGGAGACCACGCTGGAGCAAGATTTTCCTGGTAGGACTTGTGACCTGTGTGAGACCCACACTGGAGCAGCCTATACCAGAAGGACTGCACCCTATGGAAAACTGACCCACGTGGCAGCAGTGCCTGAAGAGCTGTTGTCTGTGGGAGGGACTCACATTCGAGCAGTTTTATGAAGAGCTGTCTCCTGTGGGAGAGACTTCATGGGAAGCAAGGGAAGGATCCTCTCTCTGAACAGTGGCAAGAACAACATCTGACTGCAACCCCCGCTCCTGTCTCCCTGGGCCACTGCAGGGGAAGGAGGGAGATCTTAGAAAGAGGAAGGGGTGGGGGGAAAAGGTGTCTGTAAGATCTATTGAACTTCTCACTCTTAAGCTCTGATCTGATCTTGATAATAATAAATTCTTAATATCCCAAATTGGAGCCTGTTTTGCCTGTGAAACAATTGGTGAGGAGTTTCTTATGGTCCTTATCTCAAAGTTGTGAAACCCTTTGGTTTTTTTTTCTTCTCCTCTGTCCATTTGCAGGGAGGGGAGTGAGAGAGCTGGCTGTGGTGAGTCCTTGGCACTCAGTCAGGGTCAAACTACTACAAGTGGTTAACTACCCTGATTTAGCCTGTTTGGAGATTTCATCCATAGTGACAGGTTTGAGTATTTCCATTTCACCGAGAGTTGGTGTATATTTGTATTTGGGCATGTGGGCATCAATTGGAGTGAATAGATGTGTACAGGTGCGTGTGTGTGTGCATGCCAGCATCCAAAAAGTATGTAAGTAACTATGTTACAATCATATGTGGATAGCTGAACTGGCTAAGTAGATTTCCTTCAAACTTATGTCCCCAAATTACCTATGAGCAAAAATCACGAGTACTAGAAGTGTCAGCACAATGGTAATTTAGACAAGAGAAAGTTATAAGCTGCTGCAAATTAGAGCATTGAGGGAGAACATCTCTCCTGTGAGAGGAGTTCAATTTCACCTGGCTTTGGCATTGAACTTTTGAAGGAGAAATTATCTGTAGAACTGACTTCAAATATTAAGAAAAGGAAAAATGTGTAGAGAATAATACAAATGTTGATAATAATTGAAATCAGAAAGAATGTCAATAATTTAGATTTTAATAGTTTTAAAAGTAGAATCTGACAAGAAAAACATCTGAGAAGAATGCTAAATAAAAGCCACATTTACAAGAATGGATTACATTGAATCAGTTAGTCTTAGTGTTAACTAGATGTTTGTAAGTCCAGAGGCAATTTTGGTTCTTGGGTAAATGGAGTTCTTGTTCACCCCATGAACAAGATGCCTTCAACTTTATTCTATAGATAAAAATACAGCAGAACCATCACATGCATCATGAGATTTGTTTTTTTCTTAATGTACCAGATTCTGAATGCAATCTTTTTTTCAAAACCACATTGAATATTAATGCTATGTTTAATTCTAATCCATGAATCCTAAGCAGTACTGACGTTCCTTCATTAAAAATTGCTGTGAAGAAATATTCATCGGTTTGATAATTTTCTGTTTCTCTTCTTTATGTTTTGTCACTCTCGCTGTTGCCAAAACGCAGTTTTGCTACTTTTTTTGACAACAAATGCATGTTATTAGCCCATGATAAGAATGCAACAGACAAGAAGGGGAATATATTGTTGTTTTAGCACTACTTTAAAATAGTGAAATAGCCTAGTGTGTTAGATTTCCCAGTGCTGAGATCATGTAAAATTCAGGGTAGAGCACACTACATGTGTATATTTCTTAAGTTTGTACGGCTTTTGATCTGAAGTTTATAGAAATCTGTTCGATTTCTTCCACTGACTTCCACTGAATTTTGATTCATGGTCACGTTGCTAGTAAAGGTCTAACTCCAGACCTCTCTCACTCTTGGAGAATATGATTTACAGCATACATAAATATCAGCCACAATTTAGGACTTCCTGCCCTGCCTTCTGACCTTCCACAGCTAATGATGGAAAATGACATGGCAAAGCAGAGCACTGAATGGTGAACACTGGACACGTGAACCTTCTCTGTGGTCTCTGTTTGCACAGTTAGTTTGGTTTTCATGTGTGTCTTATTTGCTGACAGCAAAAGAGCTTTCGTATAACACATCACCTTGGAATACCAAAACAAACCCCCTTTGAGTCAGGCTCCAGACATAATCTCAATGTAATGATCTGCATGATCTATCCATACCTCCAAGATGAACTGTCAGTTACAGATAATAGCATTCAGCTGCACATCACTGATCTTCATCAGCAAAGTGCATTATTCATGGCCAAGTGTCTTTTGTGTTTATTGGGAATACCCACCCTATCAACCAGTTCTGCAGCTTCTTTTTCCCTTGCCTTTCCATTTTCCCATTACCTTTCCATTTTAACCTTTTAAATAATTACAAAACAGTCCAGGCATGGTGGCAAACAGAATGAAATCTGGAGTCACTGGGGCAGAAAGAATGGACAGCAACAGTTGGACACCACACTGAGTCTGGCTATCATCAGTATCTGTATCAGTGAGATTTTATGAATAACAAGTTTGAGAAAGCATCAAGGAATACCATACATGGCAACTTGGTTTGTTTAGGTTCTGTACACACTTGAGTTAAGAGGAAATGAAATATCTGAGCCCATGGGGGCACTTATGATTAGAAGAACTCAGAAGACATAATATAAAAATACAAATGCTGAGTATATATGTGACACAATAAATAAACACTTTGATTTCCCACTGGTTTGGAAAGCTACTTTTTGTGGGTCATTTACTATCGTCTTAATATCCTTCAGATTTGCTGTAGTCATATTTTGCTTTAAGATTTCCCTGAATGTTTTTAGGCATGTTGATATCTCAGTTTGAAGCTTTAGTCAGTATTTGATGCAAGCAGAATATAGTATTTATTACAAAAAGCCTATTTAAATGAACTTTTATAAAGTATTGGAATTAATGGATTTTTTTGATTAATATTAAATTACATAAGTAAATAATGAGGGATTCTCTATAAATGAAAACCATGAAATGACAAATTCACAGCATCTGCCCAAGGCTCCTCAAACTATACTGGTATTTCGACCTTCTGTGCCTATTCTGTTTCCAGATCCACATTGGACTCCTTAGCATGTGCCTCTTCATAAATCCTTTTTGAAAGTGGTCCCACCAAAAAAAACTTCTGGAAAAACCACCAGAAGTAGCCTTGTTTTCTGTGGAAAAATATTTGGTATCTTGGCTTTCCCTGCTTCATCCTGCTGAGGACTCCTAACAAGGTTGAAAGGACATGGTGAGCATTGGTGCAGTAGCCATAAGTCCCTCTGTGTGTGAGTAGTTTCTGTCTTGGACTCAGACAATTGAGAGAATAGACACCTGCTCATTTCCTTCTCTTCCCTACCCTCCCCCCCCATCAATATCTGTTGGACCACACCTCCGTGTGTTCTCTAGTCTTCCAAAATCAAAGCAAGAGCAGGTTCCATGAACCAGCTACTTGACAAGGTCAAGAGAGAAATTCTTGTTACAGGGCTGTAAAAAGAGTACATTATGTTTCAGGGTTAATGACAAAAATGCCTGTGTTTCTTCTGTTGAGGATGGCAAGGTAAATGTAAAGATGAAAGAAGACTACCACACCCCAGTTGAAATGCAATCAGTTATGCCATTTTCTTGCAGTTTCATCTCTTCAACCAATAAGTTATATGGGGGGAAATTGTCTTCCCAAAGATTGATGTGGGGCATAAGGCTCCCTTTTGTTTGCACACCATGCTGCTTTCAGACCCATGGGGTCTATCTGCAGCTGCTCTTTGCAGTTGGCCGGGTGTATGAAGGAAATGGAAATGGAGAAAGCAGGACTTCAGAAGTTGTATACAACAGCTCCAGTCTGGAATAGCTCCTCTGACATCATTGAAAGACTGTCTTTCAAGCAGTAGAGATCAGAATGTCCCTTAATGCTTCACCGCCTCTCCTTACAAGTTATAAATGCTACAAGTGTAGAAATACTTCTCTGTGGCTCATGCATATCTGGGAGGAAGATTAGGAGGGAGGGCGAGTGTATTTGCAAACAATTGTAAAAACTAAAATGGCTTGATTTTACTATTTTACTTTCTGTAAGGCAGTTCTCAGTGTACTGTTTAGGCTTATTTGTTAAAATGAGTCAATTCCTGTCTAAGACAAGTGCTCAAACTTGTTAGCATTTAAAAGAGAAGGGAAAAATGCCAGCTAGACACTAGTGGCCTTCATTAGCAATTAATTATAAGTAATAGTTCTGAATCTAAATCACAATCAGAAACTGATGAATTCATCCATGTCATGAATGAAAATTACTAATATGGCCAGTACATAACTAAAAAATGCAAAGTAACTTAAGTTACCAAGCAAAAGAATGGATACTGTGAAATCCTGGGTCTGACTCTGCTCCCACTGAAGTTAATCAAGATTCCCATAGGGAAGAAGTATGGCAATAACTTCTGTCACTGAAGAGACATAATTTTTTTATAGCTTTGACCCAGTCTTTTGTGACAGATAAAAGACAAAGAAAGGGGTATTTATTTAGGGAATGCTGACAAAGAGCTGGGTTGAGACTATCAGAAATGTCCATGAGGTTTAGGCACTGGATTCTAAACACTTTAGATACTATTGAAGAAGCATGACAGAGACAGAGTGAAACATCCACCTAATCAATAAGCTGTCAATGCTTAGGGTACTAATTAAGGGATATCTGTAAAAGAATAATGCCCATTAATTGGGAAAACAAGCATTAGTCATTTCCACAGGTCTTTCTATACCTGTATTAATTTCAATTTATTGTTTCTAACTAACAAATTTTTGAAGAGATAGTATAATAATAGCACGGTCAGTTACTAATATTTTGGTACCATGACACATGTCAGGAGATAAAATCAGGAAAAACAGATTTTCTCCTTCCTAAAATTCCAGCAATTAACAAAATAGGTATCATTGTACTCCTGTTTTGCTATTGCTCTGAAGGGATTTTGAGGGAAGAGACATGGCCTAGGGAATTAAGATTCTCTCTCTGCTTCTGAGGGAATGAAAGCTTTTATTTTCATGTTTCTTTCATTTGTCATTTTATGCTGTGAACATTCAATTTGTAGGCGTATAAAGACCAGTGGCAAATCCCAGTTGTGACTTAGCATCATATGCCTGATCTGTTGTTGTCAAGATACTATATGAAAGATCACGGCCTTCTAGGGAATAAATGTATAGATATCCTCAGTGTTGTCTAACTACTGTGTTTTCACTGGACCAATCTTAGAGACCGTTATAAAGTTTTATCATGGAGCTAAAAGACAAGGCAATGGGAGAAGTAACACTGGTGGCATTTTTAAGTAGGACTATTTGCCTGCAGCTGATCTCATCTAGTTGCAAAAGTGCTACCAGAACTCTGTTTTACCTTGCCCCAAGACCAACAGGAGCAAATCAGCATAACTCTGACTACATCCATTGATCAACAGTGATTGTCACTGGCCCCAGAATAGAGCCTAAACAGCCCACATTGATAATTGAAAACACACAAGAAGCACAGCACTAACTACAGGTTGAAATAGAGGTAGGAATGGGCAGGTGCTGATGCAGTTTCATATTTATTTAATCAATTTGTTCTGAATCAACAGCCTTTTTCAGACACAATCAGTTTGATTGACATTACATTTTCAATTCCATTTGAACTTCAGAAGCAGACCCCACTCTGAGCTGGTAGAATTACAGTCAGGTTCAACTTTGTTCCCACTTTTCCTTGTCTGTGGCAGGAACCCCAACCTTGGAAGCTTTATCTTCTGCGGAGGCAAAAGGAATCTTCCAGGCATGCAGACTTCATGCTAACTCCTTTCCTTGTTCTCTCCCTGAGTTATTGGGGTGCTCTTCCCATTCTTGATTTTCATGGAAATGGTCTCTGCCATTGTTACTTCTACTGTATGGAAGTCCATGTGGCATGCCATTACAGTGCAGTGTCTCGGCTCCAAGATGTCCCATTACCAAGGTCAGTCAAAGACTAAGGGGAGCCAAAAGAAAAGAATGAGGATTTTGTTTTAAGTAAAACTCTGCTGCAACAAAGAGGATATAAATGTGGAATGGAGGAAGCTTTGCAGACAAACTCAGAAAGTTTGTACTGTTGGCAAGAATGGCATGAAAGAAAACACAGAGGTGACAATGCGCCCTCTGCTTTGACTCTACAAACACTATGTACTTGGACTACAAATAGTGTGAAACTCTTCTCTTGTAACACAGTACTCATAAACTTCCAGTGTTTCAGTCCATCCTACCTCCAGAACTGGCTGACCTCCTTTTATGCATCATGATCAAACATCTCTCTGCCTGTCCAGTCAACCTCTTCACCATTTTCCCTTTATTTTCTGGCATCCTGGTGCCTCTATGAAGGTAAAAGCTGCTCTTGAATATTGATGCAGTATTATTACAGGACTTCGAGCTTCCACAGAGCAGGTCTCTGCCTTTTTGTCCTATCATCCACAACCCTGTCAGCTAATGCTTCCCAGATAATTTTCTGCTCTCTGATTTTCTCTTCTCATTCTTAGAAGACCTGACCCCAAAAAATCCTTCCAAATTTCTTCTGAAGTAGTGGTACTCTTTTCTCTTTTTTTGTTGTGCTCGAAATTTTGAGCTTATCCTTTAAGGTGACTCTATTAACTTCAGCCTTTTTTTTTTTTTCCAAATCGTTTTATTTCAATGACTTGCTTAGTTGACATTTTAATAGTCAACAATTTGTTCTGAAGGAGTTCTCATGTCGGATTTATTGTAAAAAGTGTGGTGGGAACAATTAAACACTTTAAAAATGCAAACATACATAATTTTCTACATATTTTACATCAGGTACTGTCTGCAATTTTCCTTTGGAAAAAAACCCAGCATTTTCTTCGTGAAGGACGCTAACCTAGAATTTTGAAGGAGAAAGACATTTGTGAAGGACACAAGAATAGAAAGTCCCTGGGTAGCCTGTTCCAGTGGTTGACAACCCTTTCAAGTGGCGGAATCACATCCTCTGGAGGTATTTAAAAGATGTGTAGATGTGGCACTTAGGAATGCAGTTTAATACTGGACTTGGAAGTGCTGGGTTAATGATTTGATGATCTTGGATGTTTTTTCTAACCTAAGTAATTCTATGATTCTGTAGTATTCTTGAAGGACTAAGTTTTTATTGGGCATTCCAATCACAGAGGTTATTTTGCGTTTCTCTGGGATCAGGAACATTTTAAAATCTTTTCTCTGGCTGTTAGAATGATGGAGGTATATTAATAATTCATAATATTTTCGTACCCATCTGTAAGTTTTGAATTGAAGAGACAAGCTTAATTTTCTATATGTACCAAGAATAGAAAGTCTGAATGCTTTCTTTTTGCCTTCACCAGCTCAACACTTTTTTTGTTTCATACAAAATATGAAAAACTAATTTCACAGAATTAACTTGAAAATCCTTTTCTGAATAATTCATTCTGGAACATCTGGCTGACTCATCGAGGCTTTGGTGCTGCAAGAAACTTCCAAGCCTAAAGCCTAAAGCTGTAAACATATCTGCATTTCCTTTGATTATTTATATGATGGACAGGTTTCACACTAGTTTGTGCAAACATAATGTAGCTGTGAAAATGAAATTTACTCAGAATGTGCCTAATGTTGCGTGAACATTTTCTTTTACCAAAAGCTTGATTTTTGCTGTCATTGAACTCAGGATGGGAGGAATTATTTTGTTTTTATGATTATTTATAATTATTATTATATTATAATTATTTATGTTCTTAAATCTGTTGGCTTGATTTCTCATCATCCATATTAGGCCATTTGCAAACATCCTTTTAACATTTACTTCATTTGAAATGTTTATTTCTAGTCTGATACAGCACAAGCAGTTTGAAATTCTTTGAAATTCTTGAAAATCTTTATTTGCAGAAGCAAATTAAATTTATGGTTCAAGCTAATTAAGCAGAGAAAAGTAAGAAATGTTAAAAGTGCAGTTTGATATAATTTGATAAGCAAATCAGCTTACCATATGTAGAGGCATCTCCCCAGATCTGTGCTCTGAAATTGTGTTATAGTCTTTAAAGATGTCAATACAGAAGCACACAAAACAGCTTCCTGTTTTTGAGATTTGAAATCTCATGCATTTTTTGGTGTCGTTTGTTGGTTGCAAGTCAGTGTATGCTGCAAACAAACCATGTTTGCTGCTCTCTGAATAGACCTCTCTGGTCCAGATCATACACGACATCCAGCTGCTCATGGCACTGCAGGGGTTACAGTTTCAGCCAATTAAAGCTCTTCAAGGGAATGTGAAGTATGAAGGTGACAGTTAATATATACTAACACTGTTTTTTTTACTTCCCTCATGAATTAATAGTATTAGCTGCAGTATCAGCTTCTAATTATCACATATTTATTACACACACAGTGGGCTGGAAAACAGTGCACACAGAGGCATGGTTTGTAAACTGATTGGAGCAAAAGAACTTCTGGGTCCAGGCAGCTGGGCAGCTGTTGGAGGGACTCAAGTGCCCTGTGCAGTGTGGGCTGCACTGCACAGGGGAGATTGGGAACAGTGGGGAGGCCTAGGAGGAGCTTCTGATTTTCTATCACCCAGAGCAATCCACTGGCCAGGCAGCACACAGGATATTACACCAAACCTGGCTGGTCCCCATATACTCCTCCCTCCTGTCCTCCAAGTTTTGGAGTCCAGCATGTCAAGACTACACCTCAAATTGCCCTGGAGGGTCTGGGACCCTCACAGAGACCCCAGCAGGATACAGTTTCTGATCTGTATCCCTGAGAAAAGCTTCTAACATGGATGGAAGAAGCAAAAACAACAAAAATATAATTTGGATCCTAGTTTAGTTTGTCATAGAAGTGAAACTTGTAGTTTTAGGTTTTGTAGTATAGATATAAAAGAAGACAAGATGGAGGATTTGGGGTGTTGCCTTCAGTTCTTTCTTCTTCTTCTTCTTGCCCTTTGTACTGCAGTAGAGCTGGAATTTAGAGATTGGTAGAATAGAATTGAGGTAGAGAAGACGTGTTAGTAATAAGTTAGGATTACCGGTACGGAATTGTAAACATGGTACGAGATATCTCTTTATTGGTCATTAGTGTCCTTAAAAACTTAGCTGCAGTCGCCATTTGAGGCATTCCACACTTTACTCCCTCTCGCTTTGTGCTTCCACGCTTTGCAGCGTACGCTTTTTGCAGCACACGCTCTGGTGTGTTAAACCCAGGTTTGGGTGACATGCTGAAGTTGTAATAAAAGCTTAATAAACATCAAGAAAAACTGAGAAGCTGAGAGTCTTATTCCTTTATCTGGTACTGGACTTCAATAATAAGAAGAAATACTCTAACAAACATCACTACAAGTGCTTTAACATCCAAGGGCATTGGTGAGCAAGTGCTGTATGAGGGCAGAGACTGAGCCTGGATATCTCTGCTTTTCACAACAATACCACTTACCAATATGTGTAATTAGGTGTGCTAAGTTAGGTCTTGACTACTCATAGCCATCAGGTCTAGCCTCTGCAGAAGTCCTTCCTGGAGCAAGCTCTGCCTGTCACCCAGACAAAAGGAATAAAAGGGAATCTCATGAACAGACCAGGTGACAGGACTAAACTGAGTGTCAGTGGTGAGGAGGAGTGAAATAAATAGATTACAGGAATGATTATGTAAGCTTCAGTATAAAGACTTTCATTAAAGGTACGATGGCTTCCTTTTTTGCAATTACAAAATGTAGCAGCTTGATACTGATTTGAACTGAGCAAGACACTCCCACCTTGAAAATCTAAAATCTTGAAAAGGTCACCCAGGAGCCACAGGGTTGCAGGGCAAGGTAGGGAGTAGGAGGAGTCTCTAACAACTAGCCAGAAGGTTAAACAACCCATTGGAGGCAGCGGCAGCTGCCCTTTCCCTCATACTTGTATGGAGTAAAAAAAAATCCTAATCCAGCCTGTAGCCAACATATCCTGCCTTCAGAGTGGCTGTGTCTTCTTCTGAAACACTAGCTGTTTCAGAAATGCAATTTCACAAAAATGAAATTCCCAGCCTGGAAAATAGACACCAGCAAAGGTTTTTGTTTATGAAGAGTTGCATAAGTATGCTTATAAAGAGAAATAGGTCAGAGGAGATGCAGTCTATAAAACTTTGGAAGCACCATTACAGAAATTATTGTGCAAAGCACTACCTAGACTTCAAAAAACGATCTTGAAATTGCAAAAATCCTCATTAAATGGAAGTACTGTCCCAGTAAAGAGCTTCTTATATCAGACATGCTTTTAAGAGTGCTGATAAACACTGAAAGGAAGAAGCAGCAGGAAGAAGGGTTTGAAGTAAATGTGATTTAAGTGGTACCTATTACTGTTACAAAATTCGAGAAATTTGAGCAAGAAATGTAAAATGACCCAACTTCACAGCAGCTTGAAAGAATTATTGTAGACTGAGGCTAACAAGAAATAGCCTGAGCACCACTGATAATACAAGAGGCATTGGGATTATGGAGATGAAATAGTTTTGTGTGATGGGATTTTTTTACTAGCGACAAGATTGTCACAATAGGATATCATAAAAGGTCAGTAATGTGGTACAAAATCTGCATTAGTTGTTGAATAGAGCAGAGCTCACATTGTCTGTTGCTGGTCACAGAAAGGAGCCTGAACAGAAGTCTGTAATGCTATAATGCAGTAATGTTGGAGATAAGGTACCTAAGTGTGAAACCTATAGTACAATGAGGGAAAACATATCAGAGAGGCAATGACACCATGTTTAATTCCTGATTGCCCCAAGGCCATGAATTAAAAACTTTGCATCTTGAATGCTTGAATCCATGGTAAGGGAGTCTAACACTTCTTACAGAATTTTTTTCTGAGCTAATCAGTTTCAGAAGTCACAGGAAAAGAAAAAAAAATCTTTGCCTTAGGCTCTTGGTCTACATAAAATAAAGGTAAGCAGACCTAGAATCATGGCAAAAGAGCCCTACACCAGGCAGTGGGAATAAAGTGGGAATAAAGGTTGTGTTGAATTTCAGCCAGCAGAGATCAGCATCACACATTGAGGATGGAACTTGTCATGCCCACTTCAAGGTTAATGGAAGGACACCAAACCAAATAGAGGCTACAAGTCCCTTTGTGCAATCAGACAGAAACTTTAGCAGTTCTCGTGTTGTCACACACCAACTGGCTGGACAGGAGCCAGCCATACTGAAGAAATTATGTGTTTGCTTGTGGAAAAGGAGAGCTGACTGCAAGTTAGCAAGCGTCCAGAGATAGTACAAGTTTCAGACTGCATGGACTGAGATCTTCTCAATGTCTGTAGCACAGTGTGACTTTACCAGGGCTCTTAGTATATGGTTTTGTGTGACTCAGTCCTAGTGCTCAGCCTGTCCACACTGGCACAGCATGTGCTTAGGGGCATGGAAAACGAAGGGTAACCAGTTAACACCAGAGTTACACAGTTTTTAACAGAGCTCAGAAGGAGCAACTGCAAGTAAGGCTGCTCAGGCAATGGTTTCTGTGGTAGCACAGGTTTCAGTAATGCTACAAGGTCCTCACAGTGAATGCCAGATTGCACCAGCTGGAAGTACAAGTGGTTGCACCAGTGCTTTCCCCTGTGACACTGGTTGCAGATGCAGCTCTGGGAGGTGCTGGTGTGAGTCAGATCAGGAACTATTCTGGCTTCTCTTCTTTTAAATTCAGTTGCTCCCTTCTGATGTCAGTGGAAACACTGAAACCATGGAAAATAGCAGCTGGAAACATTATTCTGAAAGTATCTTCTAGCTGGTCAGAGGACTTAAGGCAAAATCACTATGTCCCCAAAATAGATGGTACCTGTGACTTTCAAGAAGTTAAAATATGTCCTAACTTTTTTTACGCCATTTGGTTTTATAGATATGTAGCTCTAACAGAAAAAGATCTGATTTTCTCTTGTATTATTCTTTTTTGAACCGATAAACTTTCTTGTACAAAGACAGTTGAATTGGCATTAAGACTATATTTAATAGTTTATTCTGATTTTTCCACATGGAAATATTTTCTCTGATGTAAGGCAACTTCAGTAGCATTGTACCTAAGCCTATCCTAGAAAACAAAGACCTGTTTCCATTATGTTGGTACAAGTACATTGTCTGGTAATAACCAAGTCCCTGATCACCACTGCAGATACTCATATCCTTTTTAATTCATTTTTGAGGACTAGAAATACTATTTTTATCTTTCTTTTTAGTTATATTAGGTATTTTGGGTTGGGCAAACTCAAAGAATACCTAATCAGCTGCTGTGTGAGGCACCATAGCATTTGTGAATTGCATTTTGCAGAAACAATAGAAATAGAAGAATCCCTAAAGAGGTTAATAAGGTGCTAGAAACAGAAAAAATATTTCTAAAACCAAAACCAAACTTCTCCCCCAAGGATAATGATGCAAATGTCAGAAGTTTCAAGCAAGTAGCCACAATGATGGATGACTGCTCAAGTAACTGGAGGTGTTTTCAGTGCTAAATAACCATTTTCCAGCATTGATATGTTTTGCACTGGTAAGAAGCTGTGTAGACAGATCTGACAAGGATCTGAAGTGCAGAGCAGGCTGACTATGCAGTCTTCATTATGTTGTTTGATTCTAAGATTTTGGAATGTGATGCATTTTGCCTACAGTTTTGATACTGTAGTTCAAAATGCCTCCTCTTCTTCCCCTTACACCTAGAAGGAAGGAAGATACAAACAACAAAGTTTCAAATAAATAATTAGTAATTCTATTGTCATTTCCACAAATATGAGCAGCTATTTAGGAAATTGCATGAGTTTTTTGAAAATAACTTCTATAATATCACTGCAACTGCTCTTGTGTTGCAAAGTACAATCCACAGTGCAAACCAGATCTGGAGCAAGATGCCATGGAGTAAAGGACAACAAATTACATTATTCAGTGTCACTTTATATATTTATTTTAAAGTAATATTTGACAGTACTCGGACAGCTACACTACTTTGACAGGTGTATCACTAAAAATTCCCCATTCATTTAAAATTAATTTCATTAGTCATCTTTTCTCTTTTATTTACCTTCTGAAAATATATGGTATCTGAAAAATTTGAAAGCACTATAGAACTTCTCTATATTTTTTCTTTCTACTACTCCTAAAACTTCAAATCTATCTCCTTGATTTTCGGGCTGCCAGGATCCCCTTGAGCATGCTGTTACCATTGTAACTTTAATGAATTTCATTATAGAGTAAATTCAAAGTTTGTGCTATGAAAAGTACTTGAAATGAGCATAGAAATATGAGGAATATAGATTTAGAAATCTCATTAAAATTACAAGTCAAATAACTTCATTAATTCATATTCACTAGATCTGATCTATATTATTCACTTAAATGAAATAAATTCCCCCACATCCTTGCGTTAGTTATCCCATTTATCCACATCATGCCATTCGACTTTTCTTTTTGATAGGATATATCTTTTGAGATTTGCTAGATTTTCCGCAATGTTGTCTATGTCTGTTACTAGTTATACCTAGTGCATAACCTAGAAGAAAGTCTGAATGGTTCATGTGTCAAGTGATTACCTTCAGTTCTCCTTACCTGACATTCGTGAACAGAAGCATGTCACTCATCACCACACTTTCTCATCGCCTCCTTTCCCAAGGTCCTTCTAAAATTCTTCACTTCTGTTTCTGGTCTTGACTAATTCAAATTGCTTCGTGTCCTCTTCAAATATCATA
This sequence comes from Calyptomena viridis, assembly GCA_013390005.1. Classification (NCBI taxonomy): domain Eukaryota; kingdom Metazoa; phylum Chordata; class Aves; order Passeriformes; family Eurylaimidae; genus Calyptomena; species Calyptomena viridis. The sequence goes on from WEIV01002258.1 coordinate 28,750, forward strand.
TCAGGGTCTTGGTGCTTGGAGAAGGATAAGGTTATACTTACTTCTATATTCTTTCTAAGCAGTCACTCCTGTCCACTATTGAAATATCAGGCTAAAAGACCTTTTGTCTAACAAGGGCTGCTATTTTCATTATTACCATTATCTTCGGTTATTAACTGTTTCACCACATTGAGCAGGTGAGACCCTGAGAGTATGTGCACTCAAAAGGCTGCTTGGTACCCATATGGTGAATCTGTCATTCAGGCAGAAGCTGCTTGTGTAAGAAAACACCAGGTCATCTCACCAAAACTTGCTATGAACTCAGGCCATGCTCAGGAAATCAGATTTGCTGAATTTGAACTCCACAGCAAAACTGAGAAGATGCAAAGCAGTGTTTGAAAACAGGCAGAATACACCCACCATGAAAAGTATTAGTCTCATACAGTTCCAGTTTAGGCAATATTTTGGTTACAATATTGCCCGGCAGACTGGCTGATAGAGAAAGACATTCTTTGCAGAGTTGTTCAAGTTGTATCTGGAAACAAATTCACAGGCAAGAAATATTTTGATAAATTGGTTTTGAGTGGAGGAACTACATCTGAACTATTTGCCATCTGTACCATCTTGTCTCTGCATGTCTTTCTGTGCTATCTGCAGACGATATTCAGAAAAGCCAGGTGATTGCTGTATTCTTCTTGTTAAGAAGGGCTATTCTGAGTTTTTAAATTAAACTTCCTCACTCATAAGTAACTAAAGTTAGTTCTGTGTGAATCCTTTACCCTTCATCTTCATATTAGTGACTATGAAAATGATTAACATTTCATAAGAGCTGTCATCAAGTCATTATTTGATTTATCTGTTAAACCTTAAGCAATTCTTTGCTTACAAATGTAATTGTTCTGTTGATATTCCAGACCTGAATTATCCACAGTTTTTACTATAAGGTGAAAGAAATACAATATTCTATATACTTGCCTTCCAGAAAAAGCTGAAAACACTTCATGATAGCAGTAATCTTGGCTCACATTAATCATGATGGAAATCAAAAAGCACTGTGATAATGGAAAGTGAAGAAATACCCTGGATAATTCCATGCTTGGAGGGTTATTTCTCTGAACTAAGAATGTGCTTTTTGATGATTTATTAACATGTCTTTGAGTCTTGAAAAATGGGTAATCCAATCATTCTAGTGTTAGGCACAAAATAATAATTAATACTTTTACTAAAGCTGATGTATTTGTTTTTAACAATGTTATTTGTGTTATACTTTGTCTTATTGCAGTCATGATAAACAACAAAAATGAATGGAAGGCCTACCTTACAAGTCAAATCTATTATTTGCAACTATCACTTTTTAATAAATCATGCCCTTTATTTTTTTAAAGCTACACTACATATTTATAGTAGTCATTATTCACCTAAATTAACAATTCTTTCTGACCTCCTGTGAAATGTATTTGTGTTCTCCTAGACTTTTTTGTCAGTTAGATGCTCACTTTTGATACGTACAATGTTATATTTGTGTAGAAGCTCTCCATAGCAACTGATGAGCTCCTGAGGGTAAGAAAAAAATGAAGCTCAACTTTGATTTGCAAAAACGGATCAGTCATTTCCCCTTTTTTGATAGTGACTTTGGTGAGACTTATAGTTCAGTTGTGTAGTTGTTTGCTGCTCCTACAATTGTCGCAGAAAATGTAACCTTATCCTTCAGAGAAATACTGCTGTCTGGAGCTCCTATGCGCACCCCACGTTCACCAGCCTCTGTGCTGGATGCCTTCTTTTTATCCTGTATGTGGGATGAATTTTGAAAGTCTGAGGACCTGCCATTGACAAGTGACAGCTGTCAGCTGAGCTGTGGTAGGGGGGGTCTTTTTATGGCAGAACTAGAGCTATTTCTTCTCTTCTAATGGACACTGTTTTCCTTTCATGCTCCTCCACATGGATGGTGGCCGTCATCTGGTCAGGTACTCCTCATCTTGTTCCTCTGAATTCTGAGCTTGTCAGAACACAGTTCCTGTTAGTGCAAGTAGGAAAGACACAGGAAGTTTGACGAAGAAGGTCCCTTTCTGATAGCTACTAGGACAACCCTAAGTAGTGTGTTATTTTTTATTTAAAACTTGACATTTTTTAAAATCTTTGCTGCTGCATTTTAGGATCAATTTTAGTACTTTATTTCTTCATAAGAAAACATAGTGTAGGAACAAAAAAAAATTCAATATACTGTGACAGAACAACCGAAGTTCCTAAGTTTCACTGCTGTCCATTTTATTTTGCTGACTGATGCTCCCTTAAGTGTGATTCTCTTTGGTATGAACCATTCAGGTGTGTCTCTGTGAAGTAGCCATATGTCACACTTTCATGCTATATCCACTATTTCCATGATCCTGGTTTTTATCTTCCTCTTTTCAGCCAGAATATCTAGCTATTCACTTTCTCTATTTCTCCATCACCAGTTTATCCCCAGAATTTCCTTGAGAAGCAAAACTGAGCATCCTAAAACACCAACTCAAATACTGCAAATGGAAAGTATAAACCTCCAACCTTCTTACCTGTAGTTTTCTTGGTACGCAGTGAGATTGTATCCACTTTAGATTCCATTTTGAGGCAGAACTGTTTTTTTGTTTCAAGTTGAGGAAGGAAGTGTTACACTTTCCAGAAGCACTATGAGCAAAAGAACTTACTTTCTTGTACTGAGTGATTGTTCAAATGCTCTCTCTCTGGTGCTAGTAGGAACACAAAATATTTCATAATTCTACCTTTCTGCCTATTAAGATGAAATTAGTCAGCACATTCAAAGTTATAACTCAGGCTGACAGACACAAAGAACAGGCAACATAGTTTCCTTAGAAAAACAGGATAAAAATCCTTTTAGATATCCAGTCCTCTTTCCATTGTACATTTCCATTTCTCTTCTCCCCTCCCCTTGCAGTGTAATGGAGCAGATAAGGTCTTGCTTCAGATCTTTGTACATTCAGATGTACATGCAACAGAAAATTGCAGTAAATCTTCACTAGTTTTAATAACAGACTTGATCAGATGTTATGGAGAAAAAGCTAAATTAAGCTAGATAGGCAGTTCTTTTGTTTTGAGGTTTTTTTTTTTCAGATGATTATAAGGTAAACAGTGTTTTCAAATTATTATCCATACCCTTTCTTTCCAAACCTTAAACTGTACATAGCTGTTGTATCCATGACCCCTCCTGTGGCTTCTAAGAGTTTAAAATGCAATTATTATCCTAGCACATTATTGTTTACCAACATTGTTCATCATGCCTCTCCTTTCCACTGTATCACTCAAACAAAATACCCCAGGATTTTTCTGTTTTGCATTTCATGAATACTAGTATTTTACCCTTATGAAACTCCAACATTTGAAAACACCTGTTTTCCAGTTACGTGAAAATAGCTGCACAAACCCATCATTTTGTATTTCATTAAAATTATAGCCAGACAAGTAATATCTTTTTATATATTTTTGCATGATTTTGTGTAGTGGTCCATCTGCACTTTTTTTCATTTTCCCCCAATTGAGGCTATAGTCACCTTTCAAATAGTACAGGGTATTTTGGCTTCCCAGGACCCAGGGGAACAGGGTGTGTGGTTCTCTAACCATTCTGCTTGCTTGCTAATGTTAAACTAAGTCCGCAGTGTAGTGAATATGAAACACAATGGGATTTTTCAGTGTGAAAAACTACTGGTGAAAGTGTTCTGCCAGACTACAGCAGCAGCACACGCAGAGCTCAGTCTGGTTTGTTGGAAAGGTGAACTTGCCTATGTTGTCTCCTTCAAACTGGAAAAATATCACTGGAATGAGTAGAATGTTCCAGGATCCAGGCAGCAAAACCAAGGAGTGGGTGCTGGCCTCTGAGACAGTTTTATCAGGACTTTCAAACCTTCCTATATTTTCCACAAAGCCTCCTAAATATAGACATTGACCTTGTCAGTCTTGTTGGCGTTGGCAACATTTGGGTGTTACGCCTGCTGGAATATTCCAGAATGCTAAAACAAGCAAAATGTATGTCATTTCCTGATATTAAAACAGTTCTTTTTGCATCTCTTCAGTGTTAACACTGTGATAACCTTTGACCAGTTCTCTTATTTTTTCCCTTTTGCAAAGGCAACATTCAGCAATTTCCTTGTCAGAAAGTTTATGAGCATATGAGGAAAGGCAGATAATTGCAGATAACAAATACAGTAGTACTAAAATCATTAGCACCAGAAATACTTCATGTTTTGAGACACCTCCGCAAAATTACTATTAGCTTCTCTTTATTGTAGCCCAAGTAAGAAAATGTCAGAATTTTAATTTCAAACATCTGATGTAGTTATGTGCATTTCCTTCATCTTGGAAGTTCATCATTGTGTGAATATTTGTACTTACTGCCCCTGAAAATAGCTACAACAGAATTTTTAGTTTTGCAGCTTTACATAGAAGTACAGTTAGGACTTAAGGCACACAATATTTTAAAAAATACAATAGTACTTTTCTGTAAATATATGAAATCAAGCATTTCCTGAGTTGGATCTGTAGTGTATGTGTGCCATCATGCTATTTGTATTACTGTGGTCCTGATAATGAATACATAAGCATTTGTTTTGTTTCAGATAAGAATCAAAGTTGATAAATATTTGTGTGACTTCCCTGCATGCTTTGGCTGAAAATCACACCAGTAAAGAAAAGTAAGGAAAGCTAAATATCATGCATATGGTGCCACTCTTTTTTGATTCAGCCCCTACCCTCTTTAGGGCAAGGACTGGAGATGAAGTTGTGGCAACTCTTTGGAGCTCTGATCTCTGCCTGATATTTGTGTAGTAAAAATAGAGACATATATGCACCAATTCTGCCAAATATAGACATTTTGCTGGTGACCTCCTCTATCAGCCAAAAACAGCAGCAATGTCTGACTACAGACTACAAAGACGGTAGGAATAAAATGAAAAAGAACATGAGAAACGAAGTGGAAAATTCCAAAGATCATAGAGAGGGGAAAGGTGAGAGAACCAATAAATGTTTCAAGTGCACCAGGAGCAAGAGGTCAGTGAGGGATATAGAAATGTTCTTTGGGAGGGAAAAAATAATTTATTGACAAAAAAAATATTCTTCAGACAGTGGTCCAAAAATTGGTCCTTTGTCTCCCTATGTAGGAGGTAGAATGTGGAGAAGTCAGAAAAAGACAACTATATTCTTGCAAGAAAGAAGATAGAAAGTGAAAATTCAAGCTCTGCAAAAGAAGGGATTAAATATTATTCCAGGAAAATCTAGCGTGCAATACAATATGAACTATGATGGGAAATTAATCAACAGGAGTTGGATGTGAAGGTATTTTTAGTATGGAAACCATGCAATTGGAGTCTGAAGACCAAGAGCATGAAAAGAAAAAGTAGAACCTTACAGTTTCATCAGTTAGTGTATTCACTGTTCTATGGATGTGAGCACCCTTCCTCGTTAACATGCTGATGAGTTAGGCCAAGGAAGATCCAGCACTCTATGTACTCTACAGCTTGCCTTTTATAAAATCTGATATTACTGTTCAAATTAAGGATGTTGACTGACTGACAGATGCCAAATGCTTTTCTTCCACATTTTATGCCATCTTTAAGGCCATAAGATCTGTGTGTACATCTGTGTTTCATTTTTATGTGGGTGGGAGTATCTTGGCATTACCGTAAAGAACTGGAAAAGATCCTGTTTAGAAACATGCTTAACAGTAACCTGGTAGTCTAAACCATCAGTGAGTATGTGGGATTCTTCCTCTGCCTCATTTAGACCACAGATGTGGATATGGGCTTCCTAGCTCCCATGTGAGCATCCTGACTTCAGAGCTATTAGCTGTGCTGTTGTAGACTTTTGTCATTCCCCACGGAAGCAGGCTGTATTCAACATTTATTATGTCTGAAGAGAAGAGGTCCCCTAACTTCACACTTTCAGCATGCATGCAGCACGTGCCAAACAGTTCTGGTTCATTCCTGCATGTTTTAGTGTGTGTGCATAGTGACTTGTCTTCAATATGCTCAGAGCCATAGCACTATTCCCAGTAGGGATGTGCAAGACTGGAGCATCTCAGGGAAGCAGTTCATACCTTCATCTCACAGACCCCACAACCATGTTGTCACACAAGATCAATCTGAAATACCTCTTGCTTTGCCTGAAACCTCTACTGGAGATGCAAAAGATCTTTTGTAGTAGCAGTTTTGCAAGTGGCACTTTCCAACCTCTGAACTCAACAATCCCAAGCAGTTTGTTATTCATAGTCATATGTAACTAAGGATTTCTTCAGAATGTGTGTCTACACCCTACAGTTTTTGGCATATCTGGGACATTTTCACAGAAAGTAAGCACCTGATGTTACATCTGCTTCCTCTGCACCTGTCTGTGCATCCTTTGATATCTATAACTGTTTGAAAATACAGGATGTCTCTCCACTTCTGACAATGCAGCAAATCCTGCCGCAGCAAACACTGCTCTGTGTGGCATGAAAAGGTGCCCATTCTCAGTGAGAAGTTACTTTTGCTACTCAGTCTAAGGAATCTGCACATAAAAAAGAAAGGGGGTAATGAAAGCACTCTCAGGGAAAGGCAGCCTTGTCAGATCAAAGCAACAGGGACACTAAAATTATTGAAATTTGCAGCACACAGACCTCAGAGATGGGAAAATGCAAGCAGATACCTATAGACAAAGAAAAGGTATATGTTATATAAGTGTGATGCATCACATACTCACCTAGTATACACACCTAGTGTGTGTTGATAATGAAAAGGAAGTATACTTTCAGTTGTAAATCATAGCAGTCAGTTCCCACTTTTGCTTTGACTATTCAAAATGGACTAATTAATTACCACCTTGTTATCTAGCAGATATAACATACAGTATAACACACCTTTGTGGAAAAAAAGTTAGCATGATTTCACTCCCCTTTCTTAATGTAAGAGAATCAGAGAACTGCAAGATAGACCATGTGATTAATAATTGCCCAAGTGGAATAAAAATACAGCCAGAAAACATTAGTATCTCTCTGCTTCAAACTTTTCCATGAAAGCATCTCACACAAAACTGAAAAAAAAAATTATTCAGAGTTTTTTGAGTGGGAGACAATTTTCAAAAAATGCTGCAATTTTACAGTAATTTTTGCTCATGGAAAAACAGAAGTTCAGCAAAAAATATGTTTTTCACAAATTTTACTCCTCAGCTGATCTCCATTGATTGCATGAATATGGCCTTTCAGGTTTAAAATGGGCAGGTGTGTCATACTGCACCTGATGGCCAAATGTTCTCACAGAGGACACCACAAGCCTGCAGTCACTGATCACCAAAGGCAGGCACAGGCTCATGCAGTAGCCCTGAGTCAGTGTTGAGCTCAGGCACAACAGGAGTGTAACTATGCCAGCACAGTTCCCAGGAAGGAAGCACACATCAGCTGTTCAGCTGATGCCGATGCCCGTGTCACACCGCCATCACTACTCATTCCAGTCCCATGGATGCTATGTTCCAAATAGCTTGGTAATAATATTAAGAGTTTCACCTCTATAACTGGTGTGATGAGGGAGCTTAAGATCAGTGCAGTTGACTGGACCAGCCACCTTACACCCTCTTTGAGGAGGAATGAATATGTTAGTTCAACTCCTCCGCTGGAATAAATGGCTGAATCTCTATTGATGTCAGGGAGATTCAGGCATTCACACCTGCCTAACAGCCAGCATGCTGACAGCACATCACTGTGCTCCCAGCCACGGCTTGAACAAGCAGCTTTGTATGCAGCAGCTGAACAGAGATCTAGAAAAGAGCCTTCCCCTGCCTGGGCAGGAGAATCTCAGCTGAGCTCATCTCAGTGGGAAGTTTTCTTTTGCATATCTTCCGGGCCACATGAAAGAACATTGCTACCTGTTGCTTTGTAGACTGAGCATGAAGAGAGCTTTAAATTGCAAATAGAGGGTGTGAGCATCACTCCCTTTGAAGATGAAGCCAGAAATCTAGACTATGAGAGCAGAAATATCAGAAGCATCATTAGTAACTTTCCTGTTTCTTCAGCACACAGTTGAAAAGGTGCTGTCATGGCAATTTTAAAGCACCTCCTTTGAAATTATTTTAGATACTTCTTCTGGACTTAACCTTATAGTTTTTCATCTTTTTTTTGGAAGGGGCTTTAGTGGAGTTTTTTTTGGGGGGGGTGTTGGTTGATCGGTTTTATTTGTTTTGGTTTGGGGTTTTTTTTTTCTCAGACTGTGTGGCATTCCCTTTATTTAAGTTGCTTATATTTATTTCCTTATATTTAATTTTTTAACACTGACCTGGGTTTGGTTTAGCAAAGTAACATCCAAATGCCTCAAAACACTGAGAATGAGATGACTGGGTAGATAAGCAGACAGTGAGATTTTCTCTTCTTATAACTTAGCAAATCAAAACCTGGTTAAGTTGTCTTATTTGCTTCATATTACTTGTACCTCTTGTTCAGGGGAGTAACTTTTCTTTCCTATTTGCTTTGAATGTGGTATCACAGAGCAGTCTGAATGTCAGAAATAGAACTGTACTCTTTAGCAGGTGCCAGCCAAGTAGAATCTTAGGCTTTTTTGTGCAAAGCAGAGTGAAAATGTTCATAATTTTAAAATAGGGTGAGACTGTTTAAGATGTAGAATTCTGAGTGCAGATAAACTTTCTGGACTCTGGCTTTTTTATGTGTTAATAAGAATATAGGCAGCCAACAAACCATCTGATTGTGTCTGCTTATGACGAGGACAAACTTCCATATTTGGGTATTCTCACAATAGGAAAAGATAGGGACATATTTTTGAAGCCACCATTGTGTCATATCAGGTATGGGGGAGGGTGTGTGGAGAATGGGAGCATCTCAGGTATGGGGGTGGGTGTGTGGGGAACAGGAGACATTTCTTGTAACCAATGGTGATTTTATTTAAAATACGGTATACATTTTAATGGCTTCAATTATTTGTGTGTCAGCAGTAATCAAGTATTTCTTTAGCACTTAATAAAAGTAGTTTTTAAAATTTTTTTAATCATTATTATAATTCTGGAGAATACTTCACAGGTAGGCAAATGTACAAAATCAGATGTCTCCTTGTGAATTTTATCAGTCCATGGGGAGGTAGGGATGGGAACCTGTAGGAAAGCCCTGCTCTTCTGCCTCTGCCACTCCACATGGCTCTGGCACTTTCCCTCGCTTCTCTGCAGTGTGAGAGGAGCTTCCAGTTGGTGAGGCAGAAGGAGAGAGGCCATACCTTTTTCCACCTTGCTAATGCTGTGCCAGAGCCCATTTCAGACAAGGAAATAGCTGGGCTGACCTCCTGCTGCTCTTAGTTGCACCAGCATGGAGGAGGTGGCTGGTCTCAGCCTTTCTCCTGCACGCATGTATATAAGGATCGATGAAACAGAGAGGGGGAGCACTGGCTGTCATTACAAATCCCCCTTCCAATACATTCTTTGATATGCAATATCCTCCTTTTTCTTCTAAGAAAGCAGTTTGCCTTCCTGCAGGAATAGCTTGCATCATTAGGGAATATTTGAATATTCTTACACAACTCCATCCTCAGGCTAAAAAGAAGTAAATAAATAAGAAATGGCAAAGAGAAAAATAAGCCCTAGGTCATGCAGCAAGGGCTTCTGCTGACCACAGAAATAAGGGCAGAATGGCAGACCTTTGCCACCCTAGCAGAGCTCTGCCAGATAAACTAAATAGCCTGTGTTTCATAACAATAATAATAATAATAAAAGTCACTGCAGGGAATTCTGCCTCCACCTGTGCAGAGTCAGACCTAAGCTCCCCGAAGCCATGGCAATGTCTCCACTAAACCAGCTGGATTTGAGTCTGCACTAAAAGAAGTGGGAGAAAAAAGAGCAGGGATTGGCTTTGCTAATCAGCAATGGGCATGTTGGGCAAGGGAAGGACGTGGCACTTCTGCCCTGTGAACCACTCCCCTGTGCACCTGGACAAGAAAATGTCACCATGGAATAATTAGATACAGTGACATTAAGGGAACGTCAAGAACTGATTCAGGTGTTCTAGCTTCAATCTAAGCAGCTGCTTCCCCATGCGGGAGTCCTGCTCTTCCTGGGCTCAAAATGGACTATGAATGCAGATGTTCAATGTTTTGTGTTTTAATGAGAAGAATGAAAGGTCATTTTTAATTTACAACAGCATATTTTTTTTCTAAATTCAGAGTCTTGTGTAGTTTTCATATTAGAAGAGATGAGAAAAAACCTAAATGAGTGATGCAGCTTTTAATACAAGCGTCTGGTCCTGCAACCATACTGAGTGGGAGTAGGATCATTTTTCCTTTTTAAATAAAGCAATGATTATAGAAACATGACAGTGTCTTCCTATGGGAAGGCCTGTCACCTTTAGTATTTCTGCTGGCAACAGTGACTGGATGTACTTTCTGAAACATAAGCCTTTCACTCACAGGCACAGCACTGAAACATTTCTCTTGTGAAATGCGAGCAGAAAGCCAGAGGTGGATGCAGATGATTGTATTGGGAGGGGCTGTTAAAATAGTCACTAGTTTCCACTCTCATTGCTTATGACACAGCAACACACCTTGGGCCAGGCCCTTCCTTTACAGTACCATCAGAGGGAGGCTGTGATGTTTCAGAGCAGAGAAGATGACATCTCTTTCTGGATAAGTACTTAACTAAAGCCTTGAATAGCCTTTGTTTTGTGCCTTTGAAAGTGATCCTTTTATTTAATTTCTTCTGCATCCAGAGTTCCTTGGTGATATTTCATTATTCAAAGTATACGAGAAAAACCTCTTCATTTTTTAACTGAATTTCCCTTTTAAGAAAAGTGACTAGAAGTCCTCAGTCTGGGATACTGAAAAAAGAATAATTTTCAAGTGAGAATAAAAACAAAAACCCAAGCAAACAAACAAGAAAACATACAAAACCAGGGAAGAGAATGTAGAATAGTCTTGGAAATGGTTGCTGAAAAATTTCAGGGATGATGAAGGAGGCAGAGAAATTATAATATCCACAAAAGGACAACAGCTGAGGAATGAGAAACATGATTACACTCATGCAATAGTCCCATGAGATACCCAGTGTGCACAGAACACAGTACTGCTACTGTCAAATCTTGAACTTAGTGGGCTCACTGCGACCCATTAATTTGTGATTAACTCCACTCAATAGCAAGAATTAGCTTCTGGTGGTTCAGCTCATTGGGCATAAGTGTGAAAAGGAGTCAGACAGTGTCAAAGTTTGTCCTCTGAAGCTCCCTTCTTTTTGCCTATAAAGGTTTTGGTCATCTCAAAAGAAGCAGGTCTCAAATGTGCAGGTCTGCAACAGCCCACCCTGTGAAGCAGGATGCTGAGCCCCCACAGAGCTTGTGCTGTGCTGGGGAGCATGAAACTGCTAAGCTGCCCATGGATGTATGATGGCACCCACTAATGTAGCACCCTGAACACCAGGATACTGACATGGGAAAGGTATGGACTCTGAATCTGTGCAATGCAAAACACACAAGAGGGTTTCAAAGCATGCTTTGAGAAGCAGTTTGTCCTTCTCACTGCTGACAGACCTCAATATATATAACTGCAGAAATAGTCTTCAAGTATAGATGGTCCCAGGTAGAGAAGATAACTGACCTGATTCTGTCACTTCCAGGAGCACTCAGACGCAGTGGGATAATATAGAAGAGGGAAGAGGTGGAGAGTTACCACTTTCCTGTTATGTTTAAGGAGAAAGTAGCAGCCATCACCATATTTTTCACAGAAACTGGTTGAATGCTGAATGTAAAAACTCATGGAGGCTCCTGTGTTTGATGCATCCCAGGAAGTACATGCCTGAGGAGTGAACATAAACAGAGATTCTGGCTCAATGTTTTGTGACAGCTGCCTTAATTCCACCTACACTTCCTGGATGCAGGTTTGGCCCCCACCTGGCTCTGCTTGTCTTCCCACACCTGTGAAGAAGAGAGGAAAGAAATGCCAAGGGCAAATCTGATGGTTGTTGCTAACAGTGAGAGGGATAGGACTTTCCGAACCACAGTAAAAACAAAAACACCCACCAAAACTGAAAACACACACACAAAAAACAAACAAAAAAACCCCAACACCACAAGCTATTTAAATGTAAAGATTCTAACAAATTAGTTAAATGAATAATCAATTCTCAGGTGAACCAACTCTCCAGACAAATGCCAATGCATAAGCATGGAGATAGACAGCAAGGCAGACAGAGCCTGTGCACTTCCAGTGCACAAAAATAACTTCCAAACTTCACAGAAGGGTCTGGCAGCCCGTTACAAAAATGTCTGAGTTTTGTGGTGCTCTGAACCCAACTCAGGAATTGGTTTTCAGAACTGGTTTGTACTAGTTACTGCCCAGCCGGTTCAATCGGAAACACAGCATAGATCAGAAATGTGAGAATGCATGCGTAGGTGAACAGGAAAAGCCTCTTAGGTGTAGTAGGAAGAAGGATTGTAAGAGAAAGTTTAAAAACAAAATTTAAAGCCAAACAGATGCTGGAGGTCCTGAAGGGCAATCCATTGGTTTTCCTTGGGGAAATGTGTTTTAAGGAGAACTTAAGAGGAATTCATTATGATCTTGCACACATCTTGATTGGAAAAATCCCTAGGCAAACCTACTTGGGTGCAGGCTAATCTTCAAACTGTGTTAGTTCATTCAGACCCATGTTTTCAGAAACAAGAGGGAATTTTGTGTGCCATTCTTTATCCTACTCACTTTTTCTGCTGATAGCAGGCATACATTTAGTGTTCACCCTCTAAAAGCAAAAAACTCAAATGTCTTTTGGTGGGTACTCAAAATCACTGATCACTCATAGAAACACAGGTGTAGTATGGTTTTGAGAGGACATGGCAAGAAAATAACTCAATTATTACTGCTTTTATGTTTATTTCAGCATCCATTAGGAATTATTTGGAATTATCAAAACTCCTCACTCAGAGCACAGACAACACATTAGAAAATTCCATTTCTGTGTGTCATCATGCTTTACTTTCGAGTTAGCCTGGTTTTAGTCACATTACAAATGGATAAAGTATAGTTACTTTAATGGTAACAGATAATATACCTAACTCAGTAACACAACCTTCCTGTGCAGGGTTTTCTTGTACCAGTCACTGTCACTTACATTACTCTTACTGAGAATCATATGCCTTTCTAAGAATCTGTGTAACAGCAAGAAGTTTCTGGATATTACCATGAGACAGACAAATAAAAGCAAATATGGAAAGATAGTAAAATGTCACTGCATGACAAATGCTTCCTATAGTTCCATATTCTTGCAACTCTCTGGTACTTAGAATCATAGAATCTATTACCAAGTTTAATCATTAACCCTGCACTGCCAAGTCCACTGTTAAACCATGTCCCTAAGTGCTACACCTACATGTCTTTTAAATACCACCAGAGATGGTGACTCCACCACTTCCACGGACAGCCTATTCCAATGCTTAATAACCCTTTCCATGAAGAAAACTATCACAATTTCCAATCTAAACCTCTACTTGTGAAATGTGAGGCTGTCTCCTCTTGTTTTATCTCTTGTTACTTGGGAGAAAAGACAAATCTCCCTTGGCTACAACCTCCTTTCAAATAGTTGTAGAGTGATAAGGTCCCCTCTGAACCTTCTTTTCTCCAGGTTAAACGACCCCAGTTCCCTCAGTTGTTCCTCACAAGACGTGTGCTCCACACCCTTCATCAGTTCTGTTGCCCTTCTCTGGATGTGCTCCAGCACCTCAATGTCTCTCATGTAGTGAAGAGTCCAAAACTGAACGCAGGATTTGAGGTGAGGCCTCACCATTGCTGAATACAGGGGGATGATCACTGCCCTCATCCTGCTGGCTACACTATTTCTGATACAAACCAGGATGCTATTGGTGGTGTTGGCCACCTGGACACACTGCTAGCTCATGATCAGCCATCTGCCAACCAGCACCCCCCGTTTTTTTTTCACCAGGCAGTTTTTCAGCCAGTCTTCCCAAAGCCTGTAGCCAATCTAAATTGATACTAAATGTGTCCTTTCCAGAAGTACATGTTCCAAGATGCAACTGACAGGAAAAAAAAAGCAATATGCTTAACAAGATTTTGATTAATAAGCAAAAGGTGTTGCGGGTTTTTTTAAAGATCCATTTGCATGCAGGAGTGACCAAACTCCCATACAAAGTACCTTCTTTTGAACAAAGCACCCAGAATTGGCAGCACCCAGACAATCTCAGCCCAAATCCATGTTGTACAGCCATGCAACCTCAATCCTCCTGGAACTAACAAGGAAGTAGTGACAGTCTCTGGTAAAATGTGAATTTTGAGTGTATTCACTTCCCTAAGAGTTCCTGCACTTTATTTGTTAAAGATGTCCTTACTTTTTCAGCCCAATGTGTGACCTCCAAACTTCTGTTAACAGTTTTCAAATATAACTGTTAACACATTTTTTTCAGCTGCAGAAACAGGTACTTCTTCATGCTGAACTAAGTTCACTTAAAATATAAAGATGACTCAGAAAACTTCCCTCCTAAAGCAATATCTCCTTGTTAAATTAAAAATAAATAGGATTGTCAGTGCACGGAATTTTCATGCCATTGTCTTCCCAGTGAACATTTTATTCCAAAAAAACCCATGATATTCTGAAAAGATCAGTCCACCTTAGAATTTTTCCTGGAAAAGTACTAGAATAAAAGTACCATGGTCTGGGATACAAGGAAGAGCGATTTGGAATTACACCTGACAATATTAATCTGGCTGCATCAGAAGCATCATTTTGGAGTCTCAAAACTGTCTTCTCTTGGAAATGAGATTTACAGGTTGCTGCTCCATATGTATCAGGTAATTTTGAGCAGGATCATCCTCTGATCAGCTAGGAAGCTGGATAAGTATTATTTTGAACTCATTAGACTCATTCAGCTTCTTGTGGTCTCTGATATCAGAATCATCAATAAGAGAACAATGATTTGCTACAGTTAAGGGATCTGTTTTAGAAGACTGAAATTTAATATAATAGATATTAAGATCTTGGCTTACCGCCTAGAAACAAATTAACAAAAAAATAAATGTGATCTTAAGATTTGTTTAAATTGACTTTAATTACTTTTTCTTTCAAGCCAATAAGCCTGAACTAGCAGTTTCTAATTATCAAGTCACTGTCTTAGCTGATTGTCTTTCCCTGGAATGACAGTGTAACCATTGCAAATACCCCTTTTCTTATGCCAGGAGAATGGGTTTACATAGACTATATTAGGACACTGAATAGCTGTTTGTGATGAACTGCTCAACATAGCCTGCTCATTTTATAAATATAGTGAATGAGGTTCTAAAATTCTCCCCCATTAGTGCTTTTCTTTAAGGAAGCAGTTTCACCAAAAGGAGACAAGCACAGAAGGAAAAGGGAAGTATTGATATCTTAGGAGTATGTGGTCTAGAAAAAGGCCTCTTTGCCTCGTTTCTTGTAATGAATGTAATGAATTAAGAAGTTGGCTTTCTCCTTAAGACAAAAAATTAAAAGAGGATTTCACCTCATTTAATCGATATTAGTCAATATTAGTTTTCACTAGCAAGCTAGAAGCAGTTCCCGCTATAATTCTATATTCATGTAGATAAAACCAATTACCAGTAATGATGAGCTTTCCCCCATTTGAATGCCATGGTCTAACTTTGGCAGAAATTACCTCCTTCAGGCAACTAAATTGCTATCAGCAAAATAAAATTAACTATGACATTGTCTCAACAGCAGCTAACAGTGTCTAGTTGCTTATAGGATGATGTGTTAACACCTGCTACATGCCCTCTGAGATAAGGAGTGCCCCATATTTTTATTGGATTTGCTGGGGCAGGTTTTGGCGGTGAGGGCAGCTACAAGAGTGACGCCTGTGAGAGGTGTCTTGACGCTTCCCCCATGTCCAATATAGCTAATACCAGCTGACAGACCTGACAAGGCTGAGCCCAACTGCAACAGCTCCAAGGCAACCAGTAACAGGATGAGAGGACACAGTTTTAAGCTGCACCAGGGGAAGTTTAGGCTAGACATTAGGAAAAAATTTGTCGCAGAAAAAGTGATTGGCTATTGGAATGGGCTGCCCAGGGAGGTGGTGGAATCACCATCCCTGAATGTGTTTATAAAAAGACTGAATGTGGCACTTAATGCCATGGTTTAGTTGATGAGGTCATATTAGGTCATAGGTTGGACTTTATGATCTCAAAGGTCTTTTCCAACCTAGTTAATTCTGTGATTCTGTGGTAGTGCCTATGGGGTAACAAATTTAAGACGAGGGAAAGTTAATGCACAACAGCAACTGCAGACAGAGAGGAGTAAGCATATGTGGGAGCAGCAGCCCTGCTGACAACAAGGTAAATGAAGGAGGAGAGGGAGGAGGTGCTCCAGACACTGGAGCAGAGACTCCCCTGTAGTCCATGGTGAACACCATGGTGAGGCAGGATATCCCTCTGCAGCCCATGGAATTCCACGATGGAGGAGATATCTGCCTGCAGCTCCTGAAGGACCCCGTGCTGGAGCAAGTGGATACCTGAAGGAGGCTGTGACCCCACAGGAAACCTGCATTGGATCAGGCTCTTAGCAGGACATGTGGAAAGAGGAGCCTGTGTTGGAGCAGGAACTCATGCTGGCAGGAAATGTGACCCCATGGGGGACCCATGCTGATGCAGCCTGCTCCTGAAGAACTTGATGCCTAAAACAGAGGAAGAAAGCTTCCAAACAATGTTAAAAGAAGTAAAAGAGAAGTGCACGTTCTTTATTGAGGCTTCCAGATCTAAAGACGTGCCTGTGCAGCCCTTATCACCCCACATTTATAACATTCATCAATTCAGCCACCCTTGGCAAATCCAACCAGAGTTCTGTCTCACCCCTACCACCCACCTAGAACTGCTCCCTTGGAGCCTTTCCAGGACCTCTGGACCCCTATTTTATCTTGCTTTCTACAACATCTTCAGTATAACCTGTTTGTCTTAAATGGAATGCTAAACACAGCTTCACAAATCATGGGAAAGGCCTAACAAGAAAGCTTATGAGTAAAACCATGCAGTCAAACTAAAATCCCAGAAATGCATGAAACCACCCTGAGGCATCATTTTCCCCCCTTTAGAGGCTCATGGATGCACCTCATGGAAGGGACCCATGCTGGTGCAGTTCATGAAGAAATGCAGGCCATGGGAAGAATTTGCTCAAGTTTGTGGAGGACCATCTTCCATGGGAAGGGGAAGAAGTTTGAGAAAATTGTGTGTGAAGTTGGACCCAGGAAGAGGGGCGGGGGTGGGGGGATGTTGTTTTAAGATTTGTTTTTATTTCTCATTATGCTGCTCTAATTTGATTGGTAATAAATTCAATTTATTTCCCCAACTACAGTCAGTTTTGCCTGTAACAGTGACTGATATATAATTGCTCCCTGTTCTTATCTCAACCCACACACAGGTTTTTGTTTTATTTTCTCTCCCTTGTCCAGCTGAGGAGGGGAGTGATAGAACCACTTTTGTGGGTACCTGTTGTCCGTGAAGGTCAACACACTATGAAGTTATTGGAGGAATTATATTTCAACACATACCTTTCTCTCCGTAATATCAGCAGACTTCTTCACAGCTGTGAACTCTGATCTACCTACTTTGTGCAAAGTGCCAAAAAGAGCATGACAAAAGAGACTGGAGGACAGAATAATTCAGATTCTTTGGTTGTCACACCTGTACTATATACCATAAAGAGGTGGTTTGATATTTCATTTTGTGGATAAAGACTGCCTGATCTCCTTGCACAGAGTGGAACTGTTTATACATCTTTGGCTGGCATTTCAGTGGTACCGTCTTTCCAATCTCAAATACCCAGATCTGTGAAAAGCACATTATTCCATTTTGAAGTGAAGTTTGGCTTTGAGAAAAATGGCACTCTAGAATATAAACTAATAAATAGATAGAAGAAACACAGGAAAATCCACCTATTGAGTGTTCTTTCTTGTATCCTATCAGTGCATTTTTCTCTGGTAAGAGTATTTTTCTGCTACTCATTCTACCAGTTTCTCTGCTCAGCTTTCAGGTAGTTATAAAAAATCATGACTTTTTTTTCTTCCCCAGAATATTTTATTGATTTTTTATTAAACAGTCTTCATATCTTTAGAGAGGAAATCAAGTTTGCTCAAATCCTTACTGATCATTATACCACATCCTCTCACTGTTTTACATTCCTCTGCCTTCCCTCTCCCAGCACAGACAGTTAAGAGATAGGAATTGAAGTCACCCTCTGTTGGCATTTACAGATGAAAGTACTCAGGAATATAATGTTTTTTAGCGTGCCTTTGTCTCATCCTTATGTGTCCAGTTTGTGCGGTTTGCTGAAGTCTAGCTAAGCCTTTGTGTTAATCCTCCTTACAAGTATTAGCAACGTCCAATATAATGAGATCATTTCACTCTGTGAGGTTTGGGGTCTCCACAGAAAAGCAGTGATGAAGCACATGGGAGATCTCTGTAGAGATGAAGTCTCTCTTTGATGAGCATTGCCTCTGATCCTGGAGAAATACTGTGAGCCTTTTGATCATTCTTCTTCCCAAACATATCAATATCCACCAGGGCCAGCACAATTCTTACCATTATATTGTAAATTCTCTGCTATAATTAATCTTTTTGTTGCACTCTTTCCTGAGTGATTTCCTTTCTAACTAGATATTCCAAAGAGAGGAACAAAAATGTGCCTTGAATTGCAGCTACCTTGCCGACTTTATGAAGATGCATAGTACGGTCGGGCAAACAATTTCTCCAAACTTGAATAGCCTTCCATGAAACTGCGAAATATCAAGCAAACATTATTCACAATAAAATAATAAATTTTAAGCAAAGAAAAAACATGCTCTTTTAAGTTGTATTAACTAATTATTTTAAGCTCAACTCTATGCATTCATCCTATTCCTGTTTGCTACTAAGAAAAGAGGGAAATTATTTAGAAAAAGGCTATTGAATTTGATGTTAAAGGTAAAATACCTTTCCTGATGATCTCCTGAGGGCTATTCATGATGATACTGTACACTGCAAGTCTGTCAATGACACCACAAAAATTGGAATTCCAGTAGGGCTTGGCATTGTCCAAATACCCCAGAAAGTGCTCCAAAATGGCTCTAATCTTAGGACTACCCAATCTGCAGAATGATTTTGGGAGTACTCAACATAACTTGAAATTAAATAAGGGGCATGGGAAGAAAACTTCCAGCCAAATCAAACAGTGAAACCAACTCACATTTGGTTGAGCTATAGACCCAGCATCAGACTAGCCTTGCATATTTTGACACACAGTTTCACAGACCCAGACAATGTAGAACTCCTCCCCCTAGGGTGGAATCCACTATATGGGTCTCAATCTAACAGAGCCACAAATTCAAATCTTTTGTTTCTTGTTTAACCATGTCCCCTTCCCAGGGATCTCTATGTAGAGGTGCATTCTGTGGTTCTTGACTTTTTCTTCACCTTTTTCTGTTTTCCACTGATCCCCTTGTCAGGAAAAGATATTACAAGCAATGACATCTCAAACCCAGATTATGTTGCATGTCTATCTCAGGGACAGAAATGCTCCTGCAGATCTAAGTGGAGCACCTGTAACCTTCAGCTCTTTGTTACTCTTCCCACAGTTAAGACACAGTTCTGTCTTAGCTGTTCTGGTGACTGTGAACACTTACAGACTGTTTTGTTGCAAAGTGGATGGTCTTCTGGGCTTGAGATCGTTTGGTGTTTGTTGGGGGGAGGGGGAACCACTATCATCTGGGGATCCTTTGAGTCCCTTGAAGAATATCAGGCATCCTCTTGTATCAAACATATATGAACAAATGGATCAGAAATTTTGCTTACATTTTTTGTATTGGTGACTGGTGTCATTTGACTTCTTCCCAGTTCCACCTGACCTACAACCAAAAAAATTAGTCTGAACTGAGATTGTTCTGTGTTTACAGTGAAAGGCCCATTGAGTTTGCACTGTGTGTGAGTCAAAATGGAACTATAGCAAAGCTTCATCCTTTGCCTCTTCTTGCCTAATATATCTGCACAAATTGTCAGCATCAGGATGGCAAGGCAATTTGACAGAGCTGCATTTGGGCTTCAACTACATGTTGTTGAATATCTAACCTTCTACAAGGACATCTGCTTGTTCCTTTGCGAGAAGTGATGCTGTCTACTGTCCTGGTTTTGTGCCAAAATGGAATAGTTGAGAGACTATAGCTGAGTGCCATGTTAAATGTTTTTCAAACCAGGGTAATACAGAGGCAAACTGACAGCTTTTTGGGGCATTTTTTCTCTGAAATTACTTCACGATTGTAAGCTTCCATTCCCAGGCAGCTATGGTTGCTACACCTGTGCTGGGTCTGATAGAAAAATTCAGTATGCCCATGTGTTGTTGGCTACTATTGTTTCTCTTTCTGCTGAAAAGTAAGTTTAGTTTATTCTTGCCCTTCAGGTACAAGATTTTTCCTGTTGTTTGCACAGTGTTAAAGTCCATTTTCTTAGAGATATTTTCTCCACTTATATAAAATGTTGAGTGTACAGCTAGGAAAATGTGATACTCAAAGTTTCTGTTGTCCAAATCCTTGGTTTCTCGGTGAAGGGGATAAAATCTATGTATGGACTAACCAGAACATCAGATTTTTGTCCATGTTTTTGCTTTATTATTTATTCCTTTTTTTGGCTTTCCTTACATAGGTGTTGGGAGAGAGTGGAAAGGAAATTTAACGTGCACAGTTTGTCTGCTGAAGTACTTCATCACAATTCTATAAAGCCTAAACAACTACTTC
Source organism: Calyptomena viridis (assembly GCA_013390005.1). Taxonomy (NCBI): domain Eukaryota; kingdom Metazoa; phylum Chordata; class Aves; order Passeriformes; family Eurylaimidae; genus Calyptomena; species Calyptomena viridis. The sequence continues at coordinate 49,457 of WEIV01002258.1, forward strand.
AGTTTTAACCAACAGTGAAGCTAGTTTGCAAGAAAAGTTTTCTCATTGTTATCCTGCTTTTCCAGCACTACTATTGTTTTATAATAGTTTGCTCTTTTCTTCTGGCAACACCCATTGTTTATTAGACTCCTTTGAATACAAGAGGAGGAAGGTTTTTTGTCAAAAAAAACCCCTACTAAATAGATGCCAGTACATATAATCCCAAAACTTTGTAATTATTTTTTGAATGAGAAGTTATCACTAACTAGTGTATCCAAAACCATAATTTCCAAATAACTGCAATTGTATGTCATGAAAAAGATGAGGAATTAACATTCTAAGACTGCCGAGTCTTCCTTCTAGCCAGTGTTTAGAGGCTTTGCAAACAAAGGTTTCAGTTGTATAAAGTAAGACTATTGTAATCCATACAATAGCAATCAGATGTGCAATTGAAATTATTTTGTTGGGTTGTTATTGCTTTTTTATTGCTGGTGCTTGTAATGTTGTTCTAATTATTTTTGTGACTCTCAAACTTCAGGCCTGTTCAGGAAAATTATTGATATGCAAAGACATCTGATTTCAGGAGACGGGCATAACACCTAATCATGAAATAACTGTTCTTCACCTGTAGCCTTTGGACAAGTTCTACCCTAAAATTCATATATGCTGTCACCACTGACGGGGGCCTAATCGTGTACTGATCTCGATGCAGGTATTTGTCTCTGTCAGGACAGAACTTGTCTTAAACTGGAAATGTGAAATGGACTCAGGTATTGTAAGACAGAGGAAAGGCCTGTTCAGTTAACTTCATCTTGTTTAAAAGCTGCAGACTGAGTTATTTCATCTATAATAGACAGCAACCAGACTTTCAAATGGGTCTACTAGGAGGACATGAAACATTTTTTTTTTTTTAATTTAGTTTTAATTTTAGTTGTAGCTCATAGAATGATCTTCTTCTCTCTGGAGTTCACAAAAATTTTTTCAATTAATATTGTTACATTCCCACACATCATGGTTTATATGATGTGATTTGCTGTGATTGATCTGACCCAAGAAGGCAAGGAGATGAATACAGTTACAAATAATACTAATACAAGTAAAAACCTGCCCATTCCAAAGCAATAGCTTGGTGGTAAGATGTAGCATGCAGGTCTCTGTGCACAGAGGCTCTCCAGGGGTCAGATTAGGAATCATCCAAGGTGGATGCCACCATTCTTTGTGCTGGCTCTAGAGACAAGTGCTCTTCCCTCCACCTGCATAGCTGCAGTTCATCTTAGGGCAGGAGGGGGAAAGGGATGGGTCCGTATCCAGGCTGCACAGTCCTATTCGGTGGATCCAGCTGGTAAAGTTAATCTCACAGTAAACTCCACTCCCTCTCACAGAAGCTATGCCCTGCTATGTCCACTTGTCCTGCCTCCAAGATTTAGCTAGAATTAGTTTGGCAACACAAGCCAGGGTAAAAGGGCGACTGAGGAAGAAATGGGTGTCACAGACCCCAAGGACCAATGCTTTAAGAATATGGTCAGTGTTACTGAGCGTACACCAAGAGGCACTGACTCTGAACATATCTGAGCAAAATGCACGATCCCCCTCTGAGAATGCAGATGGGCCTGACTTAGTGCTACTGGAGGAGAACGCAGGAATTGGCCAAGGAGAATCAGCTCCACCTAAATGAACATGTCAGAGTAGGGCCTTTCTCTGCAGGTCCTCAAAGACTCTTACATCTCTCTATTGACAATGCAGATAACTGAAGCACTTTCATTGGAGGACTTTTTCACCAGATGCTTATAGATAAGTAAGATGTGTACATTAAGTGGATGAATCTCATGCAGTGACACCAAGGGAAGTGAACTTCATTATTTTGATGGTGTCACAAAAAAATAGACTATTCTTACAGCAACATAGCTGAAGCAGTGAAATTTTAAGGGCTTGACTTCTTTTTGGTCCTCTGAGACTTCCTCAGAAAAGCCCCCTCTGGAGCAGAAAAGCAGAACAAGAATAGGTAAATCTCTGCCTTGGCCCTCCACTCCCTATTTCTTTTCTCCCTGCAGTTTTGGTAACTATGATGGGAAAAAGAATCAGATAAAAAGATAGTCTAGCATCTCATTTTTATTCCTTCCTCACAAGGGCCAGAGACAGAGCTGTTACAGGGTCTGGATAGGGTCATTTACTGACAACAATATTTCCGCACTGAATTATAATGGAGGGAATTTTACTCTGCTTGGAAGTGTTGAAGGACGTATATCTGATTTCACATTGAGATAACAGAGAATTGGAAACCAAGTTTTTAAGTTTGTAAAAGTATGAAAATTATTTTAGAAAGGAAAATCAGGTCAGGTCAGATCAGGTCAGAACAGGCTGCTCCAAATCGGTGCTCAGAGGACTGGTTTAGTAAAGAAAAATTGCTTACTTCAGAGTAACTTGGGTCTAAAACAATTAGCTTTGTACTGCTAAGTGTCAGAAGAGAAATATCTGTTACCACATAGGAAGGCACGATCCCCAAGTTGCAATGCAATCAAACACAGGCTCTTGATGTGTTGCAAGTTAGGAATACATTTATTGATTTAACATAAAATTTTATATCTTTTCTGAAGTGATTACATAATAAATAAGCAAAACTATTGGATAGAAATCTTTGCCCAGAAATCCACCCATGATGTTTGATTAGTTGGCAGGACAGAGTTGTCAAAAATACAATGCTGGAAACAGTTCCAGTGTGGTTTGGCATGTAAGATTGAAAAAGTAAAGCTATACCAAAGGAACAGGGCAGAACAGAGCTCTTTCTCATAATTCCAAATCATACATAACGTAATCTATACTCACAATTTCCCCTTCTGACTAACAACAAAAACATTCTTCAAATATTTATCAATAATATGTTGAACATACTGCATAATGTAGGATAAACAAATAACAATACACAAAAATATAATTACACACACTAATCTTATTTTTACCAACAACTGAATCTATCCAAATATTTTCCACTCACTTAAAAGATTGTTCAGCTAGTCCCATCCATCATCAGTTTTTAATTTGCTAACTCCTTCCTTCAGCATCTGAATGGTCTTATGGATTGATTCTGAATGGTCTGACAAATTCATACAACACAATCCTTCAAAATCCTCACATCCATGACTCTGTGCAAGCAATAAAAAATCAATCGCAGCCCTGTTTTGGAGTGTTGCATGCCTAACTGAATCAACATCTAACAAAAGCCTACTTAAAGCCATAAATGTGGCATTGCCTTGTTTAGCCAGCCAGCATCCCAAATAATTTAGCTGTGACAAAGCTTCCGAAGTGCCAATAGAAGGAATTAAACTTCCCAAAATCCTTAAACCTTTTCTCCAAATAACAAAATTGTCATTACTGCTAAATTGACGGGCAGTTCTTTTCTGCCGATGCAACTTTTTTTGCCAATTTAAGATCATAGAAGTGTTTGGAGTTAGGATTGTCAAATGACCAAATGTACATGGACCACCGTTTGTTTTGCTTGGGATACCTGCTGATGCTCTTTGACCACAAATTAAA
>WEIV01002260.1:568-42697 GCA_013390005.1 Calyptomena viridis
TCTGATTTGCTTTTATTAAACTGAGGTTTTGACTTAATATTGACAGCTATGGCATGCACAGCACAGTCTGCTGACAATTTTTCTTTTCTGAAGCCAAAAATTCTCCTATGGAAATAAGTCTCTTGTGCTAGTAGGAATGAGAAGATGACTAAAATACTACTATATTTGAAGGAAGAACACAGTGTACATTTCCTGATTAAAGTGAAAAAGACAGACAAAACCAGGCTGTAATTAAATATGTTTATAGCTGAATAGCTGTGTCCATAGTAATTCTGATCAGAGACAGAATTTAAGATACTGCTGTGCATACCGGTAACATATATATACATACACGGTCCTTGAAAAAACCCTCCAATACTCAAAGAACAAACACAACAGAGAACAAGAGGACTCCAGACTAGGAAAAAGCCTCGAGTAAAATGATACTTGTTATCATTTTGAACACTATTGAGCATTCTCTGATGACTGACATATAAAAAACTTGCTATGCTAGAAAAGCTACCTTGCAGGAGCTGAGGAACAAATTACCTTACCTTAAATGCCAATATGGTTTTCTGTTTGCTATTTCTTTTTATATTATCTTGTTAAAGCAAGAAAGGCAGACAGTTGGAGACAAAATGGTTCAATTTCTTCTTGTTACAGGTTTTTTGGATAGAACATCACTAAAACAAGAATAGTTTAGATAAACTACACATCTCATTACTTTAATGTAATACAGAACAGGGAAAGAATGAAAGTGTTTGTCACTGAAACAGACAATTTGCGTTCCCCTGATCATGGAGATCTGACATTGTCATCTGAGTTGTGCAAATGCACCTAATCTGTGCATTAAGACAGCGAGGGGAAAAATAAAACTTCATTTAGCCACCAAGCCCATGATGTGCTAGCCTCCTGTTTTCTTTTCACTGTCCCACCCTCCACAATGGGAGAAATTTCTTGAAGATGGTCCTCTTCAGCAAAAAGCTACCCACTTTAATAAGAATTGAACATATTGTATCCATTTACTGCAATCATCAGGTCACTACGTGATTCTTCAAATTTTAATGTTTTAATGTAGGTTTGGAGGTAAAAGCATAGGCTGATGCAATTAAAAAAAGCCAAACAAAAAACAACCTACCAAAACCCCCCAAAGAACACGGTACCACTGAGATTTCTAAGTGTAAAACAGTCCCAAAGGGAAATCAAGTCTTTTCAGAATTGTCTCATGTACCCAAAGGAAGCTAAACCAAAAAAAATCAAAACAAAAGAAATATGTAAGCATGTACTCACAAAGGCATATGACCTTTTGATAACATACCTGCAGCATGCTGCCTAGCACTAACAATATTTGAAGTGGTATGTTTCAGAAAGATAGCAAACATGTCTTTCAGAGAGAAAGCTTCATTATCAGAACTGCAGACTCTAATGCAAGTCAACAGAAACATCTTTAACTGCCTAGTTTTACATGGCTAAGAAAAAATAAATAATCTCAGTGTCTCAGAGGGAGAACCTTGGAATTATCAGCCCACTACTTAGCACAATGAGGAAGCACAAGAAAAAGGGTACCAAATCCCAGAGCTCTCTTCAACATTTCTTTAGGTTATTTTCACTGGACCCTTGCATACTAGGTAGCATTGCTACAAACCTACAATTCAATTTTAGTACCACTTTTCTCTTGTACTTTTGAAATTCAACTTCTGTAACAATATATGAGGTGTGCATCAACCTACTACTTTCAGTGGCAACATGTATGGTGTTGTCAAAATACACATCACAGAACAACTTCAATATAAAAATCAGAATTTGCATCTGTTATGACCTGCCTCCGAAGATAAGGGTAATTGCAGTTCTTGTTAATAGATCCCTTGGAGCAGATATGTAGGATTTATTTTAGAACAATTTGGTTGCAATGGAAAGGAGATATGTAGTGGTTCTGGTTATTATCTATAGTAAAATAACAACATAAAAGTATAAAGATATCACTTAAGACAATACATAAGGAAAAGAAAGGAAAAAAAGAGAAAGAAAGGATAAGAGTAGATAGCAGAGAGGAAAGATAATCCCCACGTGTGGATCCAGTGATGAGACTTGATTGTTGCAATTTCAATGTCTGTTGGTCAATGTGATGGTCACACTCTTGATCTGTCAGGGGTGGGGGAAGCCCACGAAACAAAAAGTTCAGTGGGTTAATAATACATGTTCAGGTTCAGGTGGGAATGCCCAGGTACATCCCCTGGGGGAGAATTTAACACTGTTGGAATACTGTGGATCGTACGCAACCCTTTGGCGGAAGGCCCCAGAAATGAGTCTGGGGGCACTTCAGAGGTCTGTGATGGTTTATGACCCTTGTCTAAGACACAACCAATATTTCCCATGCTAGTGTAGTTGAGCCAGTTATTCCCCATCAGAAGGGATGAATACCCTCAAGCCTACTTGAGAATGTCCCGATACCTCCCCTGGAGGGGAGTTTTACACCTGAACCTGTTGTGTAAGACAGGACAGTGTTTAAGGGAGGCAGGATAAAAAACATTATCCCACCTGTACAGGATCTGTTTCTTACCAGCCTTTCTCCCTTATATGGCTCAAAACCCAGCTTGTCGCTAAACAAAGGTTAGTTTGTCACAGTCATCCTCTGGTGGTGAGTGCACACCCCCTTTGTTTTATGCAGATCAGAGGTTTCATCATCACAAACAAAAAACTCTCCTCCCTTTCAGTTGGAGGGTGCAAGCCTGTCTCAGCAAAGCACTTGCTGCTTTTGCAGATGGCCAATTGTTTGACTCATTAACCATTAACATTTTAGTCTCTCACAGCATCCCCCAACATTTCCATTACCAACTAGAGGAAAACTAACAGTGATTTATTTTTTTATTAGAAATACCATCCTAACTTCACCACTTAAAGTTTTGTATAACTACAGCCTGAACAGTAAGAAAAACCCTTTGACAAAACAACTACAAAAAGTTGCTCTGGTGGTACATTCATATGAATACAAATTTCTACAATAAACTGAAAAAAAAAATATAATAAAATGACCACAATTTCAGTTTAGAGTTCTTGATCTGCATATCAACCGAGTTTCTTACATTATTTATTTGTTACAGACAATTATCTGTAGTGATTTTAATCATAAATAGCAGTTTAAAACAAAACATTTTTCTCCCATTTCTACTCTGCATTTACTATTACATCATACAAAGTAGTTTACTTCGTGTAAAGGTCTTATCATAATAAAGTTAATTAATGGGACTGTATAACTTATTGATGATATAGAATATAATAAACAGCATCAGAGGGCATGACATATTTAGAGAGAATACAGCACAAAACTGCAGAATCTGCATCAGCTCCACAAGGACATTTGAGTGCTCATTCAATTATTTCCGGTGAACTAGATACTGAATATAGAGCAAATGTTTTTTCTAGAAAAGCACTTGAAACTACACATTAGTATGCAAAGCCCCAAGTACTTCACTCTTTTCAGAAATTTAATGTTAGCATATACATATAACTGAAAGACTTTAACTTCTTCATTTGATACTAAATGTTTATTTGAAATATTTAAAGAGGTGGCATTAGAAAAAAATAGATGTATTTCTACAAGTTATTGGTAGCAGACGGATTTACTAAAATTAGGCACAAACCAAACATGTTATGTCCAGACATACGAGAAAAGGAATTAAAGTAACTGAATTTTTTCTTTTTCAAGAAACTAAAATTAAAAGAGCAACTAACAGGTTTTGAAAGTAATAAAGATTCAAGAGTGTGCAGGTATCCACAGTGTTACTATTAGAGGCAAGGCTAACAACAATTCTACAACAGAACAGGAAAAGAAACAGACTGACCTATCCTGATATCAATTTCCTTTTCCTAATGAAATTATTTTTGTGTGTAGAAGAAAGTAATATAGTTCTGAATTTACTGACAGCAGTAAATAATCTGGTGTCATAATTAGACATGTTTTAAACCAACATAATGGAGCAAGATAGCCCTACAGAAGCTATTCTGTCTAGTGATTCTGAACAGAAACAACACTTCATCAAGATTCTGATTCAGAAGCTTAACATAAAGAATGGCAAGACATTGGTATGATCGGTATGATGAATAAATCATGCAAAAATGGAATTGATATTTAGTTATAGGTAATTTGCCTCCACCAGGGAAGGAGATAACAAGTTCTTTCTGCAAGTTAGGAGGTCACTTATAAAAGGTTGGCAGAACATAGATAGAGATTCTTTCTGGCTTTACAGTAAGGAAGATCAAAATAAAAATAAGAGCTTTTAAAACACAGTGTTGTGAATTTATACCTGAAAATCATGTCTAAGAGCTTTTATTAAAAAATTAGAGCAACTATAGTGAGATCAGCATGGAGCACTGTTAAATTAATCCAAGATAATGAAAACATCAGCACTGCCACAAGAAAGCAAATTAGAGATGAAGCAAAGAACATTATTGCAGGGAAGTACCGAGGAAGACAGTCTGCAGTATTACCTGTTGAGGCAGAAGTGTGACAATGCTACAATAGGACACCATCTTGCCACTTCACAACCCAGTAGATCACAAGGAACTCAACAGATATCCAGCACAACTCTTCATGCATTATGCAGACTTAAGTAACAAGTCCCATAGCAGTCAGCAGGGAAGTTTACAGCTGAGATGAGAGCAGTCATAACCACTTTTCTACCTCTCCCTGTTATTCCTCCTCCCACTTTCATGTAACTTCTTCAAGGGAAATTAACTTCAGAATCCCACTTCAAAGCTCCTTCACCTGTGAGCAGACTGAGGGGAAAAACATCCTGTTGACAGTGGAAACTGATAACAGGCTCTCTCTGAAGCAGTAACTCGGTAGGCCTACTTCCTCCCTGACCCAACAACCACGCCTTTGCCTGCACACAGCTTTGTACCTTGTTTCCTCCTCACCAACTGGTTGCTGTCTCCAGCAACCACTTTGCCAGTGTCATCTGTTTCATGTCAGAGAGACATCACTCACTGAAGTGTGGCTAGCCAGCTCTGTGCTTTGCCTTTCCAGAACATGCCAAAGAAGTGTTTGTTGGATGCAAGAAGTCTGTTTTCTACAAGCTTAAAAAAAAAAAATTAAAAAAACCACTTGTGATTTTATTCCAACTCAGTTCTAACATTGGTTCTTTACTCCATCAGCTGCCATGCTTAAATTAATACTAGTTAATTAATACTTCATAGCATTAGTAGATACTGTTTTTCTCATGCAAAAGAACTTTCAAAAGAAAACATCAAAATTTTTTTCTGCACCGGAGCATATCTTCTATCATGCGCCAGAAGAATTTTTTATAAAATAATAAAAGTAAAAGAATATTGAGACATGTATAATTTAAAGTAACCTGGAGACAACTGTGTCACACATCTGTTGATATGGGCTTAAAGCAACAAATGGACAATCTGAGGAAGAAAAGTACACAATGATGTTGAGATGCAAACCAGTAATGTCAAATATCCCTCTCCTCACTTCTTGATTGTCAGCTACTTCTGTACTCAAGTTTTAAAATTAATAAAATATATCAAATGGAAAACATTTTTCCTTCTCAAGAGAGCCAAGATAATAATATAAGACTAATAAAATAACCAAATTATCAAAAATTACATAATTGCCATAATCCTTTCTTTTAATTTAGGCAATTCTGTGTCTCTGGAATAGGTCACATTCTCATTCCACAAACAAACAACATGAGAATGAACACCTCAAGAAGATGCTGTTTCTCTTTATACATAGTGTTATGGTTTGATTTTATGGAAATTTTTTTTCCCCTTTTGTTTACAAGCAGGGTTTCACACAGTGGGGCAGGGGGTGCGGGCCCAGCTTCCCTGTCTCCCACTCTCATCAGCTGCCCCCTCCCCAGCGCTGCCAGGGAACGGAGCCGCTGGTCTGCTGCAGCCCCTGACATGGGGGACTCCACAGCCGCCCTGGGCTGGGCAGTGCCCAGTGGTCCCTGCACTGTGGAGCTCAGTGCTGCCACCTGCGCTCACCGACCCCCTCGCAGTGCGGGGTGAGCCGTTCCCTTCCGCCCGCCATGATGTGCGGCATGGTGCTGGCATGCAGTGACTCGCTCACTGTCCCCTCGCGGCGCTCAGCAGTGCCGTGCCCGCGGTCCCCCAGGCCACTGCCACTGTGTTTGTGGGGCAGTGCGGGGTGTCCAGGTTGAGGGAGGGCACTCGCCATGTTTGGACCAGAGCACATGGTGAAATACAAAGAAACTTCCCACAGTTTGGGACCAAAGTAGGTGAGGGAGAAGATGAACCAATGGAACACTAGGCTATGCCTCCTGGGGCGGGAAAAGCGTGGGAAAAAAGACTTACATGCATGCGTGGACCACAAAGTATGCTGGGCCGGGACAAAAAGATATAAAATGGCGAAGCCCAGACGCCATGCCTTCTTTTCGGCCATGTGAAACTCCTGAGAGGGTCGCTGCTGCAACTCGGACCCTCTTTCTTTGGCCAAACCAGAAGCCTGTGATGCAGGGAAACTCACCTCATCCCTGTTTTCCCCTGCCTACCTCACTACCCTGGCTCCACCCTCTCTCCTTTTCCCTTCATGGCACTGGTTTCGGGTACTGCATTGGCTCACAAATCCCTGGGGTGGTGAGGCTTGGAGAAGGACTATTTTCTGTTGTGTGCTGGCTATTGGTGTTTTTCTTACATCAGATACTTAGTTTAATTTTCTGGGTTTTATATTGTTTGATGAGGGTGTTTTTTAACATAAGGGTGTTCTCAATATATAACACATATTTTTGTTTTCTGGTTTAATAAAATTTTCTCTATCTTTATACTCAGACGAGTCTCGAAAATTTAATATCGAATTCATTTTAATTCACTTCCACTGCCCCCTTTAAATGGTGACACGTAGGCCCATGGGATTTGCTTTAAGCGTACGTGAGTTACAATGGGATGGCAGCAGCAGGGTTTGTGCATAAGGTATATTCCATTGCTTGCCTGTCCCTACACTGTGTTAAAAACATGCTCTCGATAGAAAAGCTTTATTTGACTAATAATGATACATAATTTATAACACAGAAACAAAAGGAGCAGAATTGGGAAACTTGCATTACCATTATAACATTATACACAGTATTACCATTATAACACATATAATGTTAATAAGTTCAGGGCCTTGAAACCGAACTGGCTACAAAGCAACAGCAGAAAGAACCACCGATCCACAAAGGAACCATTTTGTTCATTAGGTTTTTGTAATTATTTTTGGTTTGTAATGCTATAATTTCTGTCTTTAAGTACCAGTGTGACTTCCTTTCAGTTTGCTTGCTACTTTTACTGTCCTCTCCCTGTGGGCCTTTCTCATAGCCCTTCTGCTTTACAGCATAACAACTGAATGTCTGATTTTGTGCCAAGAACTAGTAATGATGGGCCATACTCTTGTAAAATCTCTCTTTTTGCAAAAGCCTTACCTAGCCTTTTAGAAAAACCCACACCATTTTTAAGAAATTTAGAGTTCAGATTTTTATGATTTTAAACAGATGAGGAAATGTAACACAGCCTTTTGGAAAGAAGTTCAGATTAATTTTCCTACCCACAATGTATCATCATAAAGCAACAACTGCACGCCTATTCTGATTTTCACTCATATAGTTGCTAAGATACCAGCTGATTTTATTATTACACATGATTTTCTATGAAATTCTTTTCAACAGACTATTGGTATTAGAGGGGCTTTTTTCCATTACTTTCAAGACTGAATAAATTACTTAGATTTGAATGCAGGCTAGCCCTTCCATTCTAATTGCACACAAAAATTTTTTTTCATGACCACACAGTGTTCATGTGCATTTTACAGTTATCACACTTCTTATTTAACTTTTCCAATGTTATCAGCACCACCATACCACAGAATCCTCACTAGAGAGAGAGTTTCTAACGCAAAAAGTCACATTTCGTATTATACTACGTATTTTACCATCAGCTACAAATTTCATTAGTTACTTCAAAACAGATATCCCTTTTCAGTTTTAGTCTTTACATCTTTATTTTCAGTACTTGAGAATGCATGATGTTATTTTCCTTCCTTTGGTTGCTAAGCAAACACTTTGCATTAAGGCTTTCTTACTTATATGTCCAGTCTACGACTTCATTTGACATAACTTCAAGTCATTACGTCCTACTCCTATCTTCCCGACATTTTGGAGCAATATGCTTTTAAAAGCAATGTGAACTTTTATTGAGAAAAACTTGAAAAAGGCTAAAGTCTTCATTTGCAACAAGAAGCAGTTTATTTAAAAAAAAAATAAGAATCGATCAAATTTCTTGACAAGTTTTCTTACTATCTCACCAGTGATGCATTATCATACTGACTGTACTCAAAGAATCTTACCTCATGTCTAAATTTGCCTTACATCAACTTACAGATCTTGCTAGGAGACTGAGTCAATTAGAAAGTAGGAATGTTATACCTATTTTTTCAGTTTAAGGTTAATCTCAATGCAAGAAATTGGGTTTTTCATTTAAAATATCCTTTTGGCATCTAAAATACAGATAATTTCAATAGGTTTGAAACTGATGATGGTTTATTAACAGACAACCAATTTTGGAATAGAAAATTTAAAAATACCTCAGAATATTTTTTGAAACATTTTACGTTAGCATCTGACTTAGTGAATTCGGTTCCCCATTCTAGTCTATAAAAAAGAAATTACTAGAGATGCCATTTTAAGGTTTTGTTGTCCTGTTTCCTGGTTGACTTTGGTGACCATATCCAGCCTTTAAGAAGCTGGTAATGTGTTTCATAAATTAGACTATCTGTTCATCTACTACAACACTCAACTAACAGTTACTATATGCCTAAGTCTATATTTCAAAAGTTTTTTAGGAAAACATATTCTTTCACCAGAGCTCTATAATTGTAACAGGCCAGTTAGAGTGCTTCTGTGACAACTGTACACATATATATATATCATGAGAAGTACTTATATATTCCTGATAAAGACTTCTCCCTCTAGGAAGAAGGAAGACATACTAAAGACTTTTTCGTTAGTGATGAGGTAGATTAAGTTTGTTGATTGTTTTGGTTTTTTTCTTTTTAGTTGGTTCTGTTTCACATGAATACTATTACAAGCCAAAAAATACCAGGAAAACAAATTCAGATGATACTACTCCCCATTTACTTTACATACAACTGAATTCCCTTAGTGAGGCTGGTCACTGCAAGCTAACACATTATTACTGAACAGAGAAGACCAACTTTCTTTTAAAATAAATTTACTCAGAAGAAAGATGGCAGTGCAAAATTATATATATTTGCATAACTCTGCCTAGAAGAGATAAACACCTAGCATAATGTACTGGGCTCTTTCTATGGCCTCACAATTCAGCATCAGTTTTGAGCAGTCTGGGAAACATTTATTCTCAGTCAATTAATACTCAGTTGGCCAGCCTGTAGGCAATAAAAAAATAACATATGGTACTCTAGAAACCTACCATTTTACACCAGGCTTGTATTTTTTAGCATTAAAGAAATGAGGTAAAATTACAGGTTTTTAATTTCTGCCAAAACAGACAATGACTAGATGAGAATCATGGTTCCCTTCACGACAACCTGCAGCAGTGTAGGTTGCTGACTGCAGAGACTGCAGCTGCTGGCCATTCTGAGCTAAATACTGGCATACTAAGGAGCATTTATCTAAAGCCAGTGGAAGGGAAATTTAGGTACAGGGAAGATTGGAGGTTTGGATAGCTGTTAGGTTGTGCCTAACAGTAAATATGAAGCTTAACATCTTTGACGAATCAAAGGCAGTTAGGCAAAAGATACTTTTAAGGATCTGAGCCATTTCTTTTTAAGTCAGGGAAAGTAATAGGGATGCTGCAGAGGCCCCAAAGGAAAGGGCAATCTGTCCCACCAGGACACAAAGTCGCCCTCCTCATCTGCCCACTGTTATGTGGGGCATCAAAGGCTGTAAGAGTCTGCTAACTAGGTTAATCACTCAGTCTCTTGAGTGATTTAACCTATACCTGTTTTCTATTTGGAAGCTGAAAATTAATAGGGTACAAACAATCTACTGCGTTAAAAGCATCTTAACAGTACAACAGAATTTAACAATCTCCTAGAAATTATTCAGAATTACACGATTAAAATGCATGAGATTACTACTTAATAGCATCCTGTACCTTTGCAACTTTAAATTAGCTAAACAATCTTCACAATATAATCACTGAACTCTTAATGGAATTTTTTATTATTTTCCAGAAGTGACACTTTCATAATTAGGGCTGTCACATTAAGACTGTATCCCACCAACCCAAAACAGTTTTAAAGGAAGGGCAGTAATTTTAAAGGGTTGAAGTACACATTAAACATAATTTATAGGGATAATAATACTGTATTTTTCCACACAAAGATTTTCTTCTTCCTTATTACAAGAAGTGCCCTTTTTTCTGCATGTTAGACAATCACTAAAACCTTGATGTAACGATGACTGCAAAAATTATAGATGGTTTATAAACCTAAGTACATTGTATCTCTTCAGTCAATTACATGAACTATCTCTGTTATAATGAAAGAACGCATCCAGATCATTATGCTCTAAACCACTAGGTAAGACCATCTGTGACAAAGTTCCCTAGTATATTAATGATTAATTTATACCCCATATGAGGGATTTTCAAGACATTTTAGTTAAGAAGTATCTTTGTTTTAAAATCCCAATGAGAATTGTCATCCCTACAAACTTCAGTTATAACCTAATTGGGTACTGATAACAAAACACACTAATTTATAGTTTCTTGTCTTTCTGATTTACATAACTAGGCTCATCACATTCCTAATAGCAGGATTTAAAAAGACAACCAAGTAATTGTTAAATCTCTTCATGACAGAATTCAGGTTTTCATAAACTTCTATGAATGTTACTTGAGATCCCCAAGGCCCCTTGCTTCTTCAAAAGAATTCTGCCCTAGGAGGTATTTGAATCCTGCTTAAGATAAGTGGGCTGAGCAGAAGACGTTACCACTTACTACAACCTCCAAGATAATAGCTTTTGAAAGTAACTGTAAGTGTAAAACTGGATTGGGAAATTCCTTCTGAATTCTGCATTTCAAATTGGGATAAATGCACAAAAAAAAAATCACAAAACACGAACCATTAATATTTGCAAAATAAAGGTGTTTTCACAGTTGTTAGTATACCTGTAATCTTTCACAGCCTGATTCAAGTAGTAGAATTCTATTTTGGAAACTCACCAGATGACAGTACTACGAACTCCACTCTGAAAAAATATATTGAAGTTTTCTTTCTGTGAATTACAGAATATCTGTTAAATAAAATTTTTGTTGAAGGTTAAAATGGTATTATACGTAGGGTTTTCTTTTTCCCTTGAGGGCAAATTCATTAAATCAGGGCCCCTTCACTACTACTGACCCTGACTGGCCCTGACATGTCCCTGGGGCTCCCTCTAGCCACCTCCAGCCCAAGACCTCATGTAAGCCTTCACAGGGCCTTCAGCCCCCACCATAGTGATGCCACAGCACAGGTGGTCTCCAACTCCCCAGAGCTGGCTTGTCCTGAACCCCACGGAGCCAGACCCACCTATAGGCTCATGTTCTAACCCAGCTTCAATCAGTCTGTGATGCCAAAGAGGTGCCTGATGCCTGCAACTGGGGCTGACCTAGTGCCTCTCAGCTGCCTTACTCCTGGCTGGAGGTGGATGGTGAAGGTGAACTCAACACCTGATGGGATGCACCTATCTCAGAGGAGAAAAAGGGGTTTAGCACAGCTGCTAGCAGGGGTTGTTGATAGAACTTTACACTGGCTTGGAAGGGGGAAAGGGACAAAACCAGGCTTGACACTGATAAGGGATGGGATGATGTGCCTAAACTTGAGAAAATCAGCACTAATGGAATCCCTTAATTTGTGTCATGAGGTATTGGCTACAATGTACCACACCTGAAATATTTCTACACTAATGCAAACAAGTGAAACCTGGTGGGATGAGACCTGTGACTGGAATGCCCTGTTAGATGGTTACAGGCTCTTCCAGAGGGGTAGGCAGGACAGAAGAGGCACTGTGTGTAATAGAAAGTTAAGAATGTATGGAGCTCAGAGTTGGGAATGGCACAGTTGAGACCCTCTGGGTAAGAATCAAGGAGCAAATAAATAATGTGGATGTCATTGTGGGAGTCTGCTATAGACCTCCCATCCATGAAGATTATGTCAATGATTTTTTAAAAATGTAAGTGAAAAAATGCAGTAGATGTTTCTATCATATGGGCACATAGTGTCAAGGTGCAATAAGAGCTGGGGGCTCCCTGGTATCCAGGTATCCACTGGAGCAGGCTCTGTCACCAGAGTCCATTCCACAAAATCACAAATACATGGAGCTGGAAGTTGGAAGGGACCCACAAGGATCATCGAGTCCAACTCCTAGCTCTGCACAGGCGCATCCCCAAGAGTCACACCCTGTGCCCGAGAGTATTGTCCAAATGCTTCTTGAACTCTGTCAGGCTTGGTGCTCTGACCATTTTCCTGGGTAGTCTGTTTCAGTGTTTAACCACCCTCCAGGTGAGGAATCTTTTTCTAATATCCAACCTAAAACTCCCCTGACACAGTTTCAGGCCATTCCTTTGGGTCCTGTCACTGGCCACCAGAGAAGAGATCAGTGCCTGTCCCTCTTCCTCCACTCATAAGGAAGTTGTAACTGCAATGAGGTCTCCCCTCAGTCTCCTCCAAGCTGAACAGACCAAGTGACCACAGTTTCTCCTCATAGGGCTTCCTCTCAAGGCCCTTCATCATCCTCATGGTCCTCCTTTGGGGCAATTCTCTAATAGTTTAATATCTTTCTTATATTGTGGCACCCAAAACTGCCACTATATTCAAGGTGAGACCACATCAGTGCAGTGCAGAGCGGGACAACCACTACAGAACCACAATAAATATTAAGACTGCTAATATTTAAAATACAAAAAATGCTGTACGCCATAAGTTTATAACTAAACGCTCATCTATATTTTTTGCATTGCTCTTGCCTACTAAGTGAAAGACCACAGAAGTCTGGCAAGATTTTGTATCAGTACAATTAATTTCTACATAAATATACCCATTTAATAGCAATGCAAATCACTTTGCCATATGGCTTTGTATTAAACAATGCTGTTAAAGCATCATAGTTATTCAACTATTTCAGCATACATATATGTATATATGTAGCTTTTTTTATTGCTTTAAGGCAGCTAGAAATTTTACACACCTAAGCCTAAAAGTAAGTGATATTCAGAAAAGACAGCAAGCAGTTCCCTTTTTTTAAGACTATGCTCCAAAATTAAGAAGAAAATTTAAAGACACCTAAATGGAACAGATATGAGATGCAAAAAGAAAATAGTTTTTCAGAGACTACAACACAAATATAATTTTTTTCTGAGAAGGCTTGGTGAAAGAAGGAAAACTTGAAAAATATCTTGCTTTCTTAGCTATCTCATGAGTAGTTTCCACACCTTAGAACCTACACTGTTTATTTGCCAGTAGCATAAATCAGATGTTTCAGCTTCACTTAATGTCACACAGCGTTGGCATTAAACCTTCCCGGTTGGTGCACAGGTTATCTTTCTCTATTTTTTAACACTAATTTGCTCCTCATCTCCCATTTTCATAGTGACTTAAAAGCTTTATTATAACAGGCTTCTTGATAAATCTATGCTCCTATGTTTGAACAAGAAAAGATACTTATATCTCATATCGGAATGTCCACATAATCTATTCCAAAAGACATTTCAAAGTTTTACTTTAAACATTTTTTCAGCCTAGCTTTAAACAGTAACATGGATAGCATTCTGCTGTTCCTTTTGGAAGCCTAATGTATACCTTAACAGAGCTTAATATTAAGAAATTATAATAATGTACGTTATGGTGTACGGAGAACTTGTGTTTTCTCTAGTGACAGAGGAAATGAACGACCAGTTAGATCAAAGTGTGGGCTACACCTGAGAAACATTAAAAGGTAAAGGAACTGAAAGGAAATAATTTCAGAGATTTCATGGAACAGCACATTTCAGTGACTAACCTAGGGGCACCATAGGGCATCAGAGAAAGACCTACCTACTGAGCTTTTCTAAATCACAGACCAGTGTCTTGTTTTACAAGACTCATTTTCTTGCTGTGTACTCACACCCCATTTACAGAGTTCCAAGCATATAGTCCCAAATTTTTTATTTAAAATGCAAACCACTTCTGCAGACTGAGTTAGTAGAAGCAAATGTGAATATTATTATTATTTATTGCTCCATTTAAATTAGTAAGTAGGTAGTCAGAAGTGCAAAGCTACATTATCTGTAACTTACTAGAATTGTACCTGACCTTTTATCCTGTAAGCACAGTTATACTTTTCAAAGAAGGCTTCTCTTTCAAAACATGGCCACTCTTACTTCTAATTTAAAAAAGAACATCTTCTAATTAGGTACCTGTCTTTTACAGTCACTTTTAAAATGAGTATATTTTAAAAAGTAAATAAAAATAATGCAACAATGGCTGATTTGGGGTTTTTTTTCAGCTCATATAATACATGAAAGATATAGGCTTTAGGCTATTTAAGACCTTTTCCTCTAAAAGAAATTGCACTGCCTCACTGTCTTCGGCTCCACTTTGCAGGAGACAGGAGACAGTTTAGAACAAGAAAAGCATATGTGCAATCTACAAAGGCAATTTGTTCATCACTGACTGAATGCAGTTGTAAGACAACTTTCAATTTTCCTGCAATGTTTCTACCAGCTGACTGACCCTGAACAAAGAAAATAAGAAACGATCTGCAGTGGGTTGTCTCCTCACTCCTTGATACAATTGCTCCTCAGTCCTACTGTAGAAATGCAGATTAACTTTTTCAAAACATTTTAAAATTTTTTATTGAAAGCAAGTATGGAAGTGACATCTATCTGTTTGAGATATGAAAAAATACATGTTTTTCAGTTTTTCAGAGAAGACAGTTTAATATGAAGGAAAAGAACCATCTTCTATACGGGATAGATACAGACAGATGAATGTAAAATTTCATCATTTCAGGAGCATTCCTACCAACAAATAGGTTGTATTTAAAAAAACCTCAACAAACATGTAAACTGTTGCACAGAAAAATCATGTTAATTTCCGTAAGTTTTTACCCAGGTTGAAAACACTGCAGAAGTATAAAATGTTGTTAAATTAATGTTGTGTCTTAAATTTTGAAATGTAAATTGGCAGCCTGGTTCAATCAGTTGAAACTGACAGAAACTAAACTCTACAAAAACACCATAAGGCAAGAATTGAGAGACTATTCTCAATGTACTCCAACCACTTTGCTGAAGTTACAAATCTTTTAACTATCATGCCCATGTGCCCAATAATGCTGAATATCTCATTGTTACAAAATGACAAATAGAGTTTTCCATTCCTTCTATCCCCAAAATGTGGAAGGAACTACAAGGTATTACTTTAGTTCACTGAACTGCAGATTAAAAGAATGTGATAGAAAAAGCTTTTTAAAATCTCTATACAAAGCTTCATAGGACATTCAGTTCCAGAAAGTCCTAATGGTCAATTATCTCTGAAATCCCAAACAGAACATTAATTAGATTTCCAAGCCAAAAGGTTTGTATATGTCACGTTAGTTATAGAAAAGACATTAGAATTTGACTCAAAAATAAAGCCACTAAAGTCAAATGCAGTGTATTAAT
Source organism: Calyptomena viridis (assembly GCA_013390005.1). Taxonomy (NCBI): domain Eukaryota; kingdom Metazoa; phylum Chordata; class Aves; order Passeriformes; family Eurylaimidae; genus Calyptomena; species Calyptomena viridis. The sequence continues at coordinate 16,217 of WEIV01002260.1, forward strand.
TATTTTTGGAGACAAAGGGTTAGGAGACCAGACTGCTCAGATTTGAGGGAGCAGAGAAAGCTCCTTAAATAATTCAAAATATCTAACTATTGGAAATTTATATGCCCATATAGGCTAAGTTCAATTTAAAAAAGGAAAAAAAAAAAGAGGCTTTATCATGTTTTAAACTACAGAATAACAACCAATTAAATAGACGCATGGTCACTTTTTCTAATACTTTGCCTTTCAAAAATAATTGACAAGATCAAACCATACCATAGTATTTCCTCTTCTTTTTTCTCTCAAGTTATATACAAAGGCAATCAACTTTGCCACTGAATAACGATAAGTTGGAACCAGCATGTTTAACCAGGAAATCTTTTCTGGGAAGAAAGGTAATGAGAGACATAATTGTAGTAGAAGGTAAAATAACCACCATGTGCTGTTTTACTAAAACAGAAGAGAAATGGGCAGATAGGAATTTTTACACTTTCATGAGATACCGATTTCACTGTTCTGAAATTAGTTTAGCAATTAACTGTTTAAAATATTTAATTTCTAACAGACTGGTTTTATCTTCTACACTACAGAGGGGATTTTTTTTCTGATTTCCTTGACAACAAAAACAGACAAATGCCCCAAACTTTCTTTTCAGCTCAGCTGCAGTGTTTTATTCCAGCAGAATTTTTTCTCTTCAAATAGGCAAATTCAAAACAGAAGACTATTTGTAAGTGGAAATTAGAAACATTTCATTAAGGTGTTCAAAAATGTTGCAATATCTGTAAAATAATGTCTTTAATTTTTCTAATTTTTTTTTTTCTTAGCAAAAACAATAACCCACTCAAGACATGCTCTGAAAAATAGCTCTGGCTGTCAAAATAATAATTTTTAGCAAATAATTTCTTTCTTCACAAAATGCAATCTCTGCTGCTAATACCAAATTCTATGTTTTTCCAAAAAAATCTTTTTCAAAGATGCATTTATATTAAATGTTTGCAAAATAGTCTTCTTAAACTGTGGAAGACTGAAAATATTTCAGAGTTTCTCTTTTACATAAAATCCAAACTATGATTTAAAAAAGAAAGCTTTAGAAAATAAATAACATTTTATACTTTGATCATGCAATCAGATTAATTTTGGATTTTTTTAAAACAAAAATCAATAGAAACTCAAAGCACTCAAATTTTAATAGAAATTCTCAATTATCAGAACACTCGCTATTACTACAAGAACTGCCCCAGGAATGGCATTGTATCCAAGACTGGACATGCTCAGCCATCAGTGCTTTATCCTTGTAAACCAAACTTACTCTTAAGAGTGACTAAAACTGCTCCCAACAAGTGTGTATGTCATGAGCACAAAAATTGCTTTCAGAAGGCATAAACTGCAGAAGTTTTGGGGGCAAAAGGTCAGACAGGGAAAAAGAACCTCAAGTCTTCAACAGATACAAATATGGATTTAACTACTAGAGATTAAAAGAAAGATCCTGAAGCATACTAAGGGTACAACATAATGAAATTATATAACTTATACTACGTTATAAAATTACCACCCTATCAGAAAAATAAATATATTACTTATCTTCAGCACGTGGAGCATCATCCTTTTCAAATCAGAAGATGTCGCAAACCATTTAAAATTCTCCTGATGTACAACCTTCCATGTACATATTCTAATAACACCTACTGTGACTTTGACTTATGTCACAGTTCTTCGTACATAGCACACTTTATACTCACAAAACAACTCACTTCTGGAGAATGATGAACAACAATCATGAGTCACAACTGACTCATGGAAAAAGATGAGGTAGGCAGGTTACTTTCTTACTCAAGGATGTGTTCTATGCAAAAGTGACAACAGAAAAATTTTCAAGGACATGTATGTAGCATGTATGCTTTATGTATGCTTTTGCAAGGACATTTATGATGGAAATGTGGCAGTTTAGGATAGGATAGCTTAACAAAATATGTTTAGCTATTGGCAGCTTGTAGCTAATGGAGACATTGGAAAAGGAAATCCATATATGGACAAAGGCCTTCACCAGGACAGGACAACAACACATGCCATATCTGGGCCAACGCACGGATGTTGCATGACCACTCCGTGATTGGAGGAGAAGGCTCATGAACACCTCATGGACTGTTAACCCTCAGATGATCAGTTAAGGACTTGGCCTTAGCTCATCTATTGCTAAAGCTATAGCTATCTTGCAGGAATACAAACAAACCATTATAAAGTATAAAAAATTATGCTTTATCACAATAAAGTTATTCTTTCTGATTCACCTATGACATCACTGGAGGTAAACACATTTCCTCGCCCATCACAAATGTATAACATGCTTGAACACTTTTCAGAAGCAGGGTCATGAAGAGAACCCCAAAAGTATTTTGCATTCAGTAGTATCAATACCTCTAAATAATTTTTTGTTGTGGCTGATTTTTCATATGTGTTAGGTCTTCATGGACATGAGGCTATCAGCTGGTGAAGTCCTAAGTGATAAAAAAAAACCCCAAAGTAGGTGGAAGTCCATGCTAGCTATGATTTTTTTTTTTTTTTTTTTAAATTTTAGATGGGCTCAAAAGGAGCTAGATAACTCTTGGAACACAAGCATTTCTATTTTAGGATTAGCATATAGGCTGAAGCTGAAAACCTGCCCTCAGCTGCAAACAACAGAAATCTGGGAAACCACTCTGGAGATCTCACAGTATGAAAGGCTTGTCCTTTTCTACCTCTTCTCATTAAGCCTTCACTTTAACAATTCTTTGTGAGCAGATAGTATGGTACACTCTAGAAACGAACATTATGAGGTTATGAACTTGGAAACACTTGCCTGTATGTTACCCTGAGGCCATTCTCCCGTCTCCCAAAAAATCAAACAAAGAATTGCAAATCTAAAAAAGTTCTTAATGTATAGGCCTAGAAAATTTCTGCTTTACTTTCCGTTCAGTGCTATATGAATACTTTTTGTTTGTTTAAACAACCAGCAAGAAAGAAGAATCCTATTCTCATCTAGATGTCATCTTTAAAACATATCTAACAACATTTGTAAGTGTAAACTCTTTGTTTTTTTAAACTATGAATAAAAGAAACACTTTTGTGACTACTTTAAGGGGATTATTAGCACATCATTATCATCATGCCAATTACATATCAGGGGAAAGTTACTTTTGAAATCAAAGAGGCATCATGCTGAAGGACTCAAAAATGCAGCACTGGATTAGGACAAGTAGCATTTTAGATGTTTCATGTCTATCTGCTAGTATTCTCCTAGAAGATAAGTTCTTTCTGATTTATTCTGTCCAGGGCAAATGTGATCCTTCTCACTTTCTATAATATCTGAGAATACAAATAATGTCCAGAAACAAAGAATTTATTCTTCTGTATCTTCTAACATAGATTAGAACACTGATTTTTTTATAATCTTAAATTGCTACTGATCTTCTTGTAATTCTAGCTATCATAGCTCTGTAATATGCAAGTAAGAAGCAAAATTAGCATGAATGCATTCAAACAGAACAGAAGCATCAGTGTATGGTTCAGATTCAAGCTTGACTAAATTATGAAGAATTGTACCCAGCTGAAATAGTGAAATCAGAAATACAGATAGTGATATTTTTAATTGTAAATGTATACATTTTTGCAAGTCTGATTTGGGTTGTTTTAGATCTTGTGTAACCATTTGTTTTGGAAGTCTGATTATCAACTTTCAGACTTAAACGTAGGTTTCCAAGTAATCTTCACTGATCCTTACATAATATGCAGAAGTTTGCATGAAATAAAACCATCTTCTCATGCACAGTATTATTTCACAGTATCATATATATAAAGACTTAATCTGACAATTTATAAAGCCTCAGACATGTTCAATGTGTGAAAAATTGTGCTGCTTCTTGAAAGCATTTTTTGAAATTTATGATATATTTTTTGAAACTACAATTTTCAGTAAATAATACCTCCTCAGATCTGTCAAGGCCATTCAAACATTGAGTCTCTGAAGGGAATATATACAATGTATGTGAGCTACTACTAGACTGTTGACTGTACACTAACTGCAGGCTACAGTTGTCTCAAGAAGTAGTAGTAGTTCACATTGAAAATAAATCATTAGGATGACAGAAAAAAAAAATACACATTTCTTTCTTAATACGGGAAAGACTGTTAAATTCATATTATCTCTAAGAGCCTAAGTAGAGTTACATAGAAAGGAAAATGGGTTACAGAAGTTATATTCAATAAAAGAAGTCAGCTGATTTATTCTCCATATATACAGGGTTAGAATTTTAAATATGTTTTGGCTGACGAAGTTTGTGCTAGTTTATAGTAGATACAAACAGCAAGACAAATTATAGTCGGGTATCTGGACATGAATGTGTACAAGTTACTGAACAATAAGAAATTCTTTATCTTAAAATATCTGATTTTTTTTCTTAGAGTACTTCTGATATCAAGATCTTACTGCTAATGAAAAATTAATTGAATAGGGGCAATTATACCTACCTAATGTTCATCAATTCAGAAGCACTGTCTTAAACATGTTTGACAAAAAAAAAATACAACAATGCGTTTAAGCACCAATTATATGAGATAGTATTCATCTTTGACCTTTTAGAAAAGAAAACATTACAGAAGTGTTCAGCATATCTTAGTGTCCTGGATATTCCTTATTTCCACTCTCAACCTGATATTATTAAGTAAAGGAAGTATAAAACACAAACTTAGCATATAATACTATCTCCAAAACACACTTGCCCAGATGGGACTTGTATTCATAGTACCAAAGAAAGAGTAACTTCTTTTTCCAGGAGATCAGAAAATTTATTTTCTGAATGAAGTATTTATCTCAGTGTTCAATGCCTATAAAGTATTTGTCATTATGCTATTAAAAAAAAATACAAAAATCATACTTTTACACTGCAGATTCAGATACTCTCATGAGCCTTGTTTTGATAGTGAGAATGTCCAGGAGCATTTTTGGTCACAGAATCACAGATTCTGTTAAGTTGGAAAAGACTTCTGAGATCATCCAGTCCAACCTGTGACCCAACACCACAATATCAACACCAAGTGCCATGTCCAGTCCTTCCTTATACACCTCCAGGGACAGTGACTCCACCACCTCTCTGGGCAGTCCATTCCAACATCTCATCACCCTTTCTGTGAAGAAATCCTTCCTAATGTTCAACTTAAACCTCCCTTGTTGCAGTTTAAGACTATGTCCTCTCTTCCTGTTGCTTCCTGCCTGGAAAAAGACACCAATCCCCACATGGCTATGACCTCCTTTCAGGTAGTTGCAGAAAGGGATAAAGTCTTTGCCTTCGCTTCTCTGGGCTAAACGCCCCCAGCTCCCTCAGCTGCTCCTCATCAGACTTGTGCTCCAGTCCCTTCACCAGCCTCATTGCCCTTCTCTGGACACACTCCAGCACCTCAATGTCTTTTTTGTAGTGAGGGGCGCAGAACTGGACACAGCACTCGAGGTGTGCCCCCACCAGTGCTGAGTACAGGGGAAGAATCACTTCCCTGGTCTTGCTGGCCACATCATTTCTGATACAGGCCAGGATGCTACTGACCTTCTTGGCCACCTGGGCACACTGCTGGCTCATGTTCAGCCAACTGATGACTAGCAACTCCAGGTCCCTCTCTGCCCCTTTGCTCAGCTTGCTCCTTAACTACTTGCTCTTTAGGGACTAGTTCTATCACTGATTGAAATAAATGGAAAAATCTCCCTACTGACTCTCATGAACTCTGGCCTAGGGCTTTTATTCCTCTGCAGACTGACTTTCACTCTACACTTCTTACGGAATTCCACCATTTTGACATAGAAGTATGGTTTATCTACTTGTGTAACACCTTTTTCTTAGTACTCCTTGCCTTTACATATCACTATGTTCCCTTCTTCTTAGAGTCTCATTAAAAAAAACTTGCCATATGGAAAAAACCACATCTGTAATTTTGGTTACTTCACAATTTGAAATAAGCCAACCTACAACAGGGAACCTTACTATAGGTCTCCAAGATTTATTTAATATTATCTGTTTTGACAGATGATTGACTGTCATAATAAATTGACTATCGCCGTGTAATTGGGATTTTTTTTAGAACTCATACATGGTAAAGAATGCAATTGGCCAACAATAATTAAAAAAACCAAAGCAAATAATCTGATACTAACTAGGAAAAAACCCCATACTCAAAGGATAAGATATAATCATCAAATGGTGATTTGGAGCAGATTCTTGAGTAGACTGTAGAAATGTTATATTATATAAAATAAGGTTATTGATCTACCTGGCCCTTAACTTCTATCCATAGAAGTTCACATTCATGGGGATCATATTAAAGATACATATTCAAAAATAAAAGCAAACCTGTTTTTTTCAGTCAACAGGAAAACTCCAGAGACTTCAGTGAGAGCCAAATTATCCATACTTTAGAAAAAAAACAAACATGGTGCTAATATAATGTTATGGTTTTGAGCAAACACTCATTAGTATAGACAAATATTTGTTAAGATAGAAGATAGCCTGAATAAAACATTTCTACAAGCTGATTCTTAAATATTCCACATTTCCTTTGCTTTTAATAGAAAAATTATAAACGAAGGTATACGTGTTTTCAAGATGTTCTTGGATGATGTCTCGGCCTCTATCATCCACTTTCAAGGACATGAGCAAACAGTATAGTAACAGAGTTGAGCTTTATAGAATTGCATTATTTTTTCCAGCTTTTCCTCCCTGTATAACAGAATAGAATAGTTCAGTTGGAAGAGACCTACAAAGATCATTTAGCCCAACTGCCCGAACACTTCAGGGCTGATCAAGTTAAATCATACTATTAAGGCCATTGTCCAAATGGCTCTTAAACACTGAGAGTCATGACTGTAGCTGTTACGAAAACGAGAAAAAAAATTACTACAGCTGTTATGAAAACTATGGTGTCTACAATTTAATGGCAACAGCCTCATTTATAAGGACTTGGATAACCATCTGGGCTCTATTCTGTTGACTAGCACCATTATATTTTTATCTCATATTCATTCATTCATGTGTCTCTATAAACATTCAGATAATGAGCCATCAATAGTTGATGTACCTGGTTCAAACTAAAATAATTGATACCAATGTTTATGAAGCAGATACAGAGTGAAATGGGACTACACAGTCTTGTTGCTAGCTTCAGGCATTCACCACATGTTCCTCCTCCTCTAAATATTTATGTTACTGTCTTTTTTCCTTGTATCCTAGTTTTTTCTTTCCTGGATTGTCACATCGGTCTTCTTCAGTCATCAAGTATTCATTACAAAATCCAAAGCTTAAAAGAGAAAATCTCCTGCTTATAAATATTTGCAATATGCTAGTGAATACACAGAACTTCACAGCAGCAAAGAAATAAACTCACATTTGAAAAGAATTTAAGTTATTAGTTGTATGCATAATTATACCTATGATTGTGCTCTGTTGGGAATATGATGTTTAAAAAAAAAAGTTTAAAAAAAAAGGCAGTCTACGGAGGACTAAAGCATTATCTTACTTACACCACCAATACAGTCAGTCTGTCTTTTAACAGATATTAGTTAGGAGTTGTCCACCATAATAAAATTGGTATTTAATACTAATACTAATGTAATACTAATTTGATTGTAAACAATTTTTATGGTATTTTACATAGAAAAAAACCCCAGCCATGTATACATGTTCTGTAAGTAACTGAGGAAGGTAAAACTTATATCTTTCCTAAACATTGCTAAGGTTGGACACAACTAATACTTCAGCAATGTGTTGCACTTAAAACACTGTAACTTAATAATGCCAAGTTTTATTTGAATTCCAGATGCTCTGTCTCCCCCCAATACATTTAAATCCTGTAACAATGTGTATGCATTTCCATATGTACTCTGCTAGAATAGTTACATTTAATACCTAATTTTTTGTGTACATATCAATATGCTTCCCTTAATATTCACTCTTGAGATAAACAGCTAAGATAACTAGCAAAAAAGCATAATTCCACTATGTTTACAAAAATATTTCTGTTCATATTTAGTAATCCAAATTGATTTTGGCATCCATAAAGACTTGCTACTTGCACTAACTTTAGTGGGAACTGCATGGGTCCAGAATATCTAAAAATTAAGGCATTTTTATTCAGTAGTCTGAACAACCATTCTCTATGATAGTAGAAACTTAGAGAGAGCAACAAACATTGGGTTAAGCTTTATTTTTTTACACACGAATACTGTCTCACTGTATTTCTGAGACAGAAACCTTGGAAATTTCACCTCAGACACATGGGGTAGATCTCAATTTCACTACTTGGAATTCTTTTTAAATTATTCCCTGGAAAAGTGAGAAAAAATGTATAATCTTGCAACATAAAGAAAATAGATGGACAATTTACAGAAGTTCTTCATACTAGAGGATGTTTTCAGTACTTCAAACGTTCAAATATACAGGATCCCATTGGTACTCTATGTTCTTCAGCACAGCCGGAAAGAAATAAATCAGGGAAAAAAACCCACCATTTCACCTTCATCATAAGAGCTGTTTTAAGAACAATATCATGTGGCAAGCTATTATTTTTGCCCAAACAGTAAATACCTTAAATCGCTTAGCAAGAGTCCAATCTTAAATAAAAATCTATTTTAATTATTACTATTTAAAAATCTGTGTATTTTTTTCTAGTGGAATATTTTATCTTTGTACCTATATTACTATATGCATCTATGTGTGTGCCACTATTTTGTATCCATGCAATACATGCACACACATTTAAACAGAAAACGCAACCTCAGAATAAGTCCCTACTGACTTACTATTGTCTCCCTATATCTTTCTTGTCCCTGCCAGTAAAACATTCATTGTTCATTGTATTGGACGAAACTGCAAGGCTATCAACAAAATTCTCTAATCACAATCCTATTAAAGGTTAACATTGATCAAATTACATAAACTGGTTCAATAAAACAAGGTAATTACTTTTCCGTCTTTGGATTTTCCCTTCTATCATGCCTCCAGTAAGCATTTCTAAATGAGTGGTATATTAGATGAAATAAAACCTTAATGATTACCAGTATGTTTCTATTACTGATTTTATTACTGAATTATTGTAGCTAACAATTACAATTTAGTTGAAATCTATGGGGTGCCAGAGGATAGCAAAGGATTCTTTTTTAGCATTGCAGTCTCACACTCCAAACAATTCTACTATCTATATTCATTAAGAACACATTTTCAAATAGTGCTAGCGACACTACTGGAGAGGAAAAAAATATTTTCGCGACATCCTAAAGAATTTAAACTTAATTAGAACCAGGTGTTTAGATCTCCATCAGAGATTCACTGGAATCACAATATACTCAAATTTTCTGAAAATAAAAAAAAATAAAAGAAATTTAAAAGAGGAAGAGGAAGGGAAACGGGAAGGGGAGAGGGAGAGGGAGAGGAAAAAAGAAAGAAAAAAGAAAAAGGAAAATGGAGTTCCAATGATGTCTCTCTCATCATAGATTATTCAATGATCTCTACAAAAAAATACCATATTTGGACCGCTTTTTCAGTTTTAAAAGGTCCATTTTAAAGGTAGGGGGTTTTATGCACAGAAGAATTAAACTAATGTAAGTTTAGCCGTCCAAAAGAACCATGTGAGCTAGGCACTGCACTCTAGTCACACCACCTAAGTGGCAGAAGGCAAATGCAGGGACTCAGAGAATGAAGAACTGCTCACTGTAGGAGAAGAGCAGGTTTGAAATTATCCACATCTCTGGAACCTGAACATACACAAGTCCATGGAACCTGATGAGATACATCCACAGGTCCTGAGGAAACGTAGATAAAATGTCTAAGCCATTACTCATCATATTTGAGAAGTCATGTCAGACTTGTAAAGTTCCTGTTGACTGGAAAAGCAGAAATACAACCTCCATTCTTAAAAAGGGTATAAAGGAAAACCCAGGGTACTTAAGACCAGTGAGTTTCACTTCAGTGACCAGCACAATCATGGAGCAGATCCTTCTAGAAATTATGCTAAGGCACAAGGAAAATAATTCGTTGATTGGTGACTAGCAACATGGTTTCACTAAGGGCCAGTAAGGCCTATCAAATTTGGTGGCCTTCTGCATTGGGTTACAGTGGTGGTGGATGAGGGCAGAGCAACTGATGTACTAGTACATTATCTACATGTACTGGTGCAAAGCATCTGACACTGTCCTGCGGACACCTTTGTCTATAAACTGGAGAGACACAGATTTGATGGATGGACCACCTGGTGTTGTACTTAGAGTTGTGGTCAATGGTTCAACATGCAAGCGGAGACCAGTGACAAGTGGTGTCCCTCAGGGGTCAGTATTGGGGCTGACACTGTTTAACATCTTTGTGTGCAATGCAGACAATGGGACAGAGTGCACCCTCAGCAAGTCTGTCAATGACAGTCGACATGCAGTTGACATGCTGGAGGGAAGGGATGCCATCCAGAGGAACCTTAACAGGCCTGAGAGGTGAGCCTATGCAAACCTCATGAATTTCAACAAGGCCAAATTCCGCACCAGAGTTGGGGGAATCCCAAGCACAAACACAGGCTGGATGCAGAATGGATCAAGAGGAGTCCTGAGGAGAAGGACTTGGGGGTGCTGGTAGATGAGAGGCTGGACATGAGTCGGCAATATGCACTCGCAGCCCTGAAAGCCAACTGTATCCTGGGCGGCATCAAAAGAAACATGGCCAGCAAGTCAAGGGAGATGATCTTCCCCCTCTACTCTGCTCTCATGGCACCCCACATGGAGTACAGCATCCAGCTCTGGGGTCTTCAAAGTAAGAAGGACGTGGACCTGTTGAAGTGAGTCCAGAGGAGGGCCATGAAGATGATCAGAGGGCTGGAACACCTCTCCTATGAAGACAGGTTGAGAGGATTGGGGTTGTTCAGTCTGGAGAAGAGAAGGCTCCAGGGAGACCTTATAGAACCTTCCAGCATCTAAGGAGGCCGACCAAGAACTGGAGAGGGACTTTTTACGAAGCCATATAGTGACAGGAAAAGAGGAATGTCTTTACACTGAAACAGGGTAAGTTTAGATTGGATATCAAGAAGAAATTCTTCACTATGAGTGTGGTGAGACATTGGAAGAAGTTGTCCAGAGAAGCTGTGAATACTCCATCCCTGGAAGTGTTCAAGGCCAGGTTGGATGGGGCCCTAAGCAACCTGATCTAGTGGGTGGCACTGCTACCCATGCCAGGAGGGTTGGAACTAAATGATCTTTAAGGTCCCTTTAAACCCAAACCATTTTAGGATTCTATAACTCTGGCACATTCTCTACTCACAAGAAAAAAATCCTAAACAAACACAGAGAATTTCCAAGTTTCCTGTACAGAATGAACTACCCTTTCTGAAAGGCCTAATATTTCCAATTTTATGGAGAGTTTCTGTATGATTAATACTGAAAGCTTCACTTTTAGTCAGCTTTACTAGTCAAAATGAATGGTAGTATAAAAGACATAGCATAGGTGCAGATTCCAGTGATCAGAACATGAAAATAGTTATAGCCATTTAGAAAAGAAAAAAAATCTGCCAAGATAAAAGCTCAGTAAAATCAGAACTATCTCATAATAAAATATTCAAGATACAATGGGCACAAATGGAAACAGAAGGTTCCTTCTGAACATCAGGAAACACTTTTTACTCTAAGGGTGACTGAGCACTGGCACAGGTTGCTGTGGAGTCTACCCTTGGAGATATTCAAAAGCCATCTGGACAGAGTCCTGGGCAGCCTGTTCTTAGTAACCCTGCTGGAGCAGAAGAGCTGGACAAGGTGACCTCCAGAGGTCTCTTCCAATCTCAATTACTCTGTGATTCTGCTAATATTAATTTCTAAGTAATTCACTAAGCAAGTATGTTATTCATATACAAAATAAACATACTTGACTAGAGAGTGATGACTTATGAACATCTTCATATAAATAATATCTTGGCATCTTTCATACCTTGAAACTTATTTTTGAAAGACTAAAATAATAAAACAACCACAAAACAGCCTAGTTCAGCACTGTTTATCACAATACATTTATAATTATTACAACTCTTATGATTGTTATGAGTCATTATGAGTCTTACCATGATACACGTTGTATTTTTTTCAGGTTTTTTTACAAGGCAACTAATATAAGTGATATTTTCTAGACAATTTAGCTTGAACAAGATTATGGTAAAATTTGCTTGAAGAAGTTGTAGCTGAACATTTTCCTCTTTCTACCATTAAAAACAGAAGTTACAGTTTCTCAATACAGTTACTAATCTTGTTAGTAGAACACTTTGTTATGCTACAGTAAAACAAAAACATACTGTTAAATATTTAGATTTTATGCCTCCCCATTACAGTTGAGTTATACTGTATTTAGTAATTTTTTTTGCTAGACTCAAAAATCATGACCTAAGCACAATAAATTCCTGTTGTAAGGGAATATGCAGTGCAGATCCAAATACACTTTACTTAGAGGCTTCTGCTGTCAACGGGAAGCTTTGTGAAGAATAAACAAGATCATTTGTGAACTAGATTCTTAATATCAGAAGACCTATTACATACAGAATACTTCTCAGCTTAACTGTACTATCTCATATTTCTCATAATTTTCTCATAATTTTCTCATAATTTTAAGTAAAATTATTCAGACTCATGTTTCATTCTGTGTTGAATGTTCCCACACAAGTAGAACATCTCCATAATAAAGTCTGAAATAAAGAACATGAAAGGGTTTTCTGGGTCAAGTTCAGAGGTTAACCAAAAGTACTATGATATGTAATGTCTTTCACACTACCTTCACCTTGCAAACAGTTAAGGATTTTCATTGTGTCTTTGTCTAAAAAAAGATGTCATTCCTTCATAATTCAAGACCTTCTTTTGATTGATGATATATCTTTATTAATGGTGTCCCATAATCATTTAGTCCTTCATCAACATTATTTTTGTATTAAAACATTTCTTTCATCTTTACCTGGTCATTCCATCTTCCTGGCTCTCCCAGAAAACTTATGAAGTCACTCATAGTCCCTCTTGACTCAGTTTTCCACAAAAGAAAACCAGTTCTTTTCATGCACAAGATGTTACTGTCTCTTTCCTCTACCAGTCTTTTTCTGAATCTCTTCCAATTTGAGGTTGGCTGTTAATCACTACTGAGCCAAAACCCAAACAAATAAGGTTCAAACCACCGCTTGGTTTAAGTGCATTAATACTTACCTAATTCCAATAGAAATCTCTTACATAACATATTTCACAATTATATTCACCTTTTTACACCCACCGCCCATTGGCTGCCTACAACCATTGTGTAACATATGTTTTTCCTCTTTACTACTGCTATCTAAAAGGTCAGAACATAAATTTTTGTTATTAACTGCTAGATAGAAGGCTCTCATCTTTGCACCATGCAATATCATCCCACCTCTGTTACTTCTGTTCTTGTCTACTATCATACTCATTCCTTTAGTTGACTGTTCAACTCAATTTTGTGTTGTCCAAAATTTCCACTAGCATGCTCCTTCTTGTTGTGGTCAAATTAGCAAAAATTGATCTCAAAACACATTCTTAATTACCTACTACTACTAGCCTCCTTCCATCCTGCCAATCTACTCTAAGTGAAAATATTTCCTCTCTTTTATTACTTACCTTACTAATTATTATATTGTTTTCTCTTACATCCTTCCCATCTGTTAGTAATTTAAATGAGGTGACTTTAAAAGATATCCATTTTAGGGATACCATAGTTCCCTAATCTAACAACTCTGGTACCAGAGAGTCATGACAAATTACTCTGTATAAAGATAATTTTGATAAACCCTTGTCATATTTTTAAGTTAACTTTTTGACTTATTATTAGTTTTTTTCTCCAAAATAAGTTTTAATGTCTTCCCTGTTTTTACATTTAGTCCAGCTGTTCTGTAACTGCCTGCTCAATTTTTCCCTCTTGCCTCAAACATAGCTGTTCAGTTAAACATAGATGTTCACAAAGTTAAGACTGCTAATCTATTGGAAATAAAATTTATTTCATTAATAGCACTTAGGAAGACAACTGTATTTCTGTAATTCAAATTTGAAGGACATAGTTAACTACACATTTTACTGTTGCAGTAAAGACCAGTATAAAAACTTATAGACATCTACAGTCATTGGCTACAGCATTAACATTAATGTTACACAGATGTGGAATGTCTTCTTCAGACTTCTAGCAATAAATCCTTGAATAAAGGATTTATGCTGTCTTTCATTTATTCTTTTACACTCTTCTATGGAGCGACACCAGTAGAAAAGAAACTCAACAGCCCACAAATTAGAGAAAAAGAAAAAAACCAACTTGATTTTACTGTATATCAAGATCATTGTTACTCCTTTTTATTTGTTCCAAGCCAACTGTAGTCATTCTTACTGTCTGGAGCTAATGCTGAAGTGGCAAATGCTATTCTTCAAATGATTACAGTCTCTTTCTCAGTCCTATCCCAACATATTCCAATAACCTACTGGGGTTAGTCCTTAAGCAACTGCTTCTGTTCCTTACTCCAGTGGGTGCCTTTTTTCTTCTCTATCTTTAAAAATTTTCTCACTCATTTCATTCATCCTTATCACCTCCTTATGCCAAACATACACTGCCCTCATCCCACCCTAACCGCTGTCTAACAGGTATAGAACTTGAACGAGGCAGGTATCTCCAGGCCCTCATGGCTACAGTCACATTCTCTAGTAAGTGACAGTTGAGGGACAGAAAGAAAACAAGAGGGGAAAAAACTGCATTTTGAATCATGCTATGTTTCAAACCTCTGCCCACATATACAGACTAAAGTAACATGTTTCTTTGCTTTCAATTCTAGTATATTAAAAGTAATTATATTGATATATAATACTGAAATATCACATTAATATTTTAACTGAAGTAATTAATTTTGAAGTTACTAAAAAACCCAAGATAACTTTAGATAATTAAATTTATATTATTATTTAAAAATAATCGAATTAAAATATTAAGATACCAGTTTTTGTGTAGTACCTTAACCTATGTAAGTTTTATTTGTTGTTAGAAACTCTTATCCAGAATGGAGCTTCTAGAAAATATCCTCATTCTTTTCCCTTTGTTCCCATCATTAGATCTTTTATTTAAATGATCCCTCACCTGTAGTAAATGCTAGAGCAACAGCCAAAAGAACCAGTAGCTACAGGCCTTTATTGTGCTCTCCTTGAAGTCAACAGCATTACTCCTACTCTTAACCTTGAAGACCAGCCCTCAGAGGTCAAACCATGTACTATTTAATCAGTAGGAGTTCTGCAGCCGACATCAATAGGAGCAAAATTTGGGCCTCAAGGAATAAATACTGATTAGGGTTAAAGTAAGTGGTATTCAGTAAAAAATTGTTGAACTTAAACAAAAAAATGCCTTTATCAACTACATACCTGAGGCAGTGCCGAGTTCAGCTGTCGCTGGAGGGAGTCTCTGTCGTAGATGACATCCTGTAGGCGTTGCTGTGCAAGTGACAAGCTTTCCTGTGTCTCCCGAAGAGTATCAAGGAGACGGTCCCTTTCATCCAGCATATTCACCATCAGCTGCTCAAAATGAGAATCCGAGTCCGAGCCACTACTTTGGGACCCCCGTTGACTCATTGGGGTGTCCTCATTTATCGTTGGCATCACTTCACACATCATTTCTTTAAAAAGAACACAAATCAAGGAAAAGCTCTTCAGTAGAGAAAACATTTGAGGGGATTTCATAAGAGGAATTAACTCTATCCCATGGACACAGTTAGTAGACTATTGCATTGTTCCTTCTTTCAAATTTGTGCTCAGTGTTAATCAAATGGTTGATAGACAGGGATTAAATACAGTAACTAATTCCAAACAGCAAAGACTTTGTGCTTCCTAAACTGAGGAAAGACTGACTAGAAGGAGATGAAGGGCAACGGAATATTTTAAATTAATAGTTTTGCAAATAATATTCTCTTAAAATGACAGAAAATACTTACTCTGCAATTGTAGTCTCCTTTATTGTTGATTTTCTCCCTTCTCTTACTTAATTTCATTGTTGAGTTGTTGGTATTGATGTCAATAGCTGCCACTAATTGTCAGATTTTGTAATCCTCTGGGCAATTCTACAGTACAACTCATTGATCCAGTATCATACTGCCTTAACAACGCCAGGTTAATCTATTTTTCTATCTAGTTATTCCCACCCTCAGGGGAAATTATTCTCCAGTGAGCTTGTTCAGTAAGAGGTCAAGAACTAGAACCTCTCTGCTAATTACATCCCTGTGATATTTTGTGCAAATTGAATTATCCGGAACAGAATCACTGTTGTTTCTTAAATCTGTCCTGAGCAGAGTAAACAACATCACCCAGTCCCATTCTTCCGTTATAAAGTTTCTTATGTAAATCTCAAAACCTCAGCTTCGTAGGGAGAAGCTTTGGGAATCATTGGGAGAGCTTGCTGATGACTAACTGCATTGTCCACTGTCCACAGGTATTTCAAGATGCAACACTGCCAGCAGGAGGAGCCACTGTCTTGCCTCCACACACCTCTCACAACATTTAGAAGTGTATTTCACTAAGGAAGGGGCCATCACCCGGAGGAGTGTCTCCATGCAGCTCCTGCCTGTGGCTAACCCCTTTGGGATGGTCAACTTCACAGTAAGCAAAGGGATAATTAAAAAATTCCAAGGCCATCTGCCACTTGCTCAGTTTAATCATAATTTTCAGTATACAACAGGTGCCCGGAGACCAAGGTCTCTGCATGCCCAATCTTCAAGACCAGAGTAAACAATTTGGATTGTCACTAAAGCTTTCCTGCCTCACAATCAAGATCTCATGGGCCATGCCTCTCATCCCAGTGGATTCTTACCAGTGAACCCTCATCTTTCAAGAAATTACTTCCAATGTCTTGTACATGCAGATGAGGTTTATGGCGTGAACGGCACAGCACACACACAGACTATGGCAGAGCAAGAGTAGCGTAATTTTGCCTGCATGCTGGTGAGTATGTGGGAACAGGTAGGGAAACCTCTGTGCGGGCACCTGCTGCTACCTCAGCACCATGCATTCAAATTAGATAGAAACTCTCCTCTTATAATCATTATGGGGATGTGAGAAGCCATATATCTAAGTGGTTGTGGGGTAGCAATGGAATCTGAGTTGAATGTTCATGAAATTATTATCACATCTTGTCCCTCTAGGCTGTTGCATTCAAGGAGGGGACCATGCATTGTGCTTATTATGAATGCCTGGGCTGCATTACCCTGACATAGCACAAATAACAAACTTAAGCTATGACTAAGACAGCAGAGAAAGCAGGTAATGGGTGGGCAGTTCCTGATGTTGCTATTTGGAAGTCTTTTCCCATAGCTCACAGCCTCAGGAGAATCTTTAAAAGGTACAGCATTTCTTGCAGTCAAGACTGGTGATGTACCTTGTTTTCTGGAAGTTAGGAGATCAATGCCACATGCATCCTCTCCCTTCTCTCATCCTGAGAGTGGAGAAAAATACAGAAAATCAGTATGCTAACCTGAGCCAGATCAGAAACGCTGGTAGAATGTGACAGAAAGGGACACTGACTTTTGCAATTGTGAGGAGCAGAAAAAATGGGACTTGTGGGTCATGTCCTCACACAGGTCTTTTGTGGAAGGCAATGAGGACCCCAAACTACTCTGAAGGGAATCTGGCTTCTCAAGACTGTTCCTGGGTCACCAAGCCAGAAAAAAAGGAAAAAAAATTCAGAGAACTGCAGGTTTTTTGTGGGGCTTCCAAAAAAAAATTTCTTATGGCTCTTCTTGAAAGACATAGTATGTCATGCTGTTCTGATTTACTATGATTTCTGTCTTCTTGCCTTTAGAAAAACATTTTTTTAATGTTTGTTTGTTTCTTTTTTTTTTTTCCAACTTTTCTTGGCACTTATCACTCTTATACCTGCCAGCAGATGGGATGCTTTCGATGTCCCAAGCCAGCCACCATTTAACACAATTCCCAAGAAAGGCTTTCAGCACATGTTGAAGAATAGAGCCACTTCTCCAGGACCTTACTGCACCCCTTATGAATTTCCTGCTTGATGGAAGGAAGGAATCAAAATACTGAGAATATTTGAATACTTTTGAAATGAAGGGAAAAAAAGGAAAAAGGGAGGTTTGTCAAGAGGGGCTGCAACAAAAGCTAGGGCAGGTAAAGCAGAGAAACAGCTCCACCAGAAAGAGAGGAAGAGTGTCAGCAAACAGATCGATCACAGTTTAGTAGTAGGAGATTGGAAGGTGAGGAGAAATAGGAGGGCACATATGCATTTGAGTCTTTATATAGGAAGTGAATTATGTCAGGGAGTTACAAAAGTTCTTGAAGTTTCCTGAGCCTTCTGATGGTGTGTGCACATATCAGTCAATCCTTGGCTCACGACAGGATGATGTGGCTCAGGAGATTATAGAATCTCACAGAATCAACTAGGTTGGAAGATCTTTGAGACCATCAAGTCCAATCTTTGACCTAACACCACCTCGTCAGCTAAACCACAGCACTAAGTATCACATTCATCTTAAACACTTCCAGGGACAGTGACTCCACCACCTCCAAGGACAGCCCATTCCAGTGCGCAATCACACCTTCTGTGAAGAACTTCTTCCTGATGTCCAATATAAACCTCCCCTGGCACAATTTAAGACTAGGTCTTCTTGTCCTGTTGCCTGGGAAAAAAGACCAACCTCCTCCCCAAGCTCCCCTGCTCCCTCAGCCACTCTTCATAAGACTTGTGCTAGAGATGCTTCACCAGCCTTGTTGCCCTTCTCTGGACACATTCCAGAACCTCAACATCTTTCTTAAATTGAGGGGCCCAGAACTGGACACAATACTCAAGGTGTGACCCAATCGGTGCCAAGTACAGGGGAAGAGTCACTTCCCTGGTCCTGCTGGACACATTATACCCGATACAGGCCAGGATGCCATTGACCTTCTTGGCCATCTGGGCATACTGCTGGCTCATGTTCAGCCTGCTGTCAATCAGTACCCCCAGGTCCCTTTCTGCCTGGCCGCTCTCCAGCCACTCTGTTCCCAGCCTGTAGCACTGCATGGGGTTGTTGTCACCTAAGTGCAGGACCCAGCACTTGGTCTTGTTGAACCTCATACCATTGAGTTCAGCCCATCTATTCAGCCTGTCCAGGTCCTTCTGCAGAGCCCTCCTGCCCTCCAGCAGATTGACATTCCACCCCAGCTTGTGTCATCTGCCATTTGCTAATGGTGGACTCAATCCCCTAGTCCAGATGATTAATAAAGATATTAAACAGGACTGGCCCCAACACTGATTCCTGGGGGATACCACTAGTGACTGGCCACCAACTGGATGCAGCACCGTTCATCATCACTCTCTGGGCCCAGACATCCAGACAGTTCTTAACTCAGCCAAGAGTGCACCTGTCCAAGCCATGGGCTGCCAGTTTTTCCAGGAGTATTCTGTGGGAGATGGTGTCAAAGGCTTTCCTGAAGTCCAGGTAGACTACATCCACAGCCTTCTCCTCATCCGCCAGGTGAGTCAGCTGGTCATAAAAGGAGATCAAGTTGGTCAGGCAGGACCTGCCTCTCCTAAACCCATGCTAGCTGGGTCTCATCCCCAGGCTGTCCTGTAGGTGCCATGTGGTTGCACTCAAGATGATCTGTTCCATAATCTTGCTGGACACCAAGGTCAGGCTGACAGGCCTACAGTTCCTGAGATTCTCCTTTTGCCCCTTCTTATGGATGGGTGTCACACTGGCCAACTTCCAGTCATCTGGGACCTCTCTGGTGAGCCAGGTCTGGTGATAAATGATGGAGAACAGCTTGGTGAGCTCCTCCACCAGCTCCCTCATCACCCTAGGATGGAGTCCATGTGGTCCCATAGACTTGTGAGCATCCAAGTGGCTCAGCAAGTCACTAACTGCTTCCTCCTGGATTACAGGGGATGCTATTCAGCTCCCTGTCCCTGTATACCAGCTCAGGAGGCCAGCTGTCCTGAGGATGACCTGTCTTATTTTTGAAAACTGAAGCAAGGAAGGTGTTAAGTATCTCAGCCTTTTCCTCATCTCTGGTAACTATATTCCCCGCTGTGTCCAATAAGAAATGGAGGTTATCCTTGCCCCTCCTTCTGCTAATGTAATTATAAAAACACTTCTCATTATCCTTTACAGAAGTGGCCAGATTAAGTTCTAATTCAGCTTTTTCCTTTCTAATTTTCTTTTTGCATGACCTAACGACATCCTTAAACACTTCCCTCTTTTTTTCCCTGAGTTCCTGTGAAAGCTCCCTGTCCAGCCAACCCCGTTATCTTCCCTGTCAGCTCATCTTTCAGCACATAGGGACAACCTGCTCCCGCACCTTCAAGATTTCCTTCTTAAAAGTATGTCCATCTTTCCAGGACCTTTTTGTTTTTAAGGTGTCTGTCCCAAGATACTCTTTGAATCAGCATCCTGAATAGGCAGAAGTCTGCCCTCCAGAAGTTCAGGATAGAGGTTTTGTTGACGACCCTCATTTTTTCATCGAGTATTGAAAATTCTATCATTTCATGTACCCCAGACTGCCTTTGACCACCACATTTCTCACCAGCCCTTCTCTGTTTGTAAAGAGCAGGCCGAGCAGAGCCTCACCCCTAGTAGGCTCGCTCACCAGCCGCAACAAGAAGCTGTCCTCGATACACTCTAAGAACCTTCAAGACTACCTCTTCTCTACTGAGTTCCCAGCACATATCTGGCAGGTTAAACTCTCCCACAAGAACAAGGATCGGTGAACTTGAAAAATCCACCAGCTGCTTACAGAACAATTCTCATCCACCTCTTCATCCTGGTTGGACAGTCTATAACAGAGTCCCTGCAGGATGTCAGCCACATTGGCCTTTCCCCTGATTCTGACCCACAGGCACTCAACCTTATCACCACTAACCTCAAGTTCCATAGAGTCAACAGACTCCCTAATATACAGGGCCACCCTTCCACCTCTCTTACCTCACTTGTCTCTTCTGAAGAGCTTGTAGCCATCCATGGCAGCATTCCAGTCACGCATCCACCATGTTTCGATGATGGCAACTACATCATAGGCTTCCTGCTGCACAATGGCCTACAGCCCCTCTTGTTTGTTACCCATACTGCATGCATTTAGTATACAAGCACTTTATCTGGACTGCTGACTTCACCTCTAACTCTGACTTACCACCCCTAGGCTCCTTTCTGGTTTGATTGCTAATGTGGTGATACCCTGAGTAATTCGAATTATATTTTTAAATTTCCAGTGCAAGAAGGTCATTTCTGATTTTCTTTCTATGTAATCTGAATTTTAAACCTAAATTTGGTGATTAAAAACTGCCAAACCCTCCCAACATTTTGCTCTGATTTAATAACAAAATCAACTGAAATATTTCATACAATGAAATTAGAAGGAATCACTGTAACTACCTACCCTTGCCCCTTAATCACAGACCATAAATATGTGTTAAGCTAAACTATATTTTATATGGGAAGGATTTCAATCATTAAACACTGAAACTGATCTCTCTAGTACTAAATTACCCAGAATAAGTCATTATTTCTGTGAAAAATATATGCTTTTTTCAATTGTAGTTTTAGGGGAGACAGAGCCACTTTCAACGCAGTTCTTAAAGGCTCAGAATAAGGCTATTGACAGGCCCACTTCTATTACACCTTAGAACTACCATGCCACACACACTTTTGTGGCTGATCCGTGAATTTACGGAACTTTTGAAAAAACTCAAACACATTTCACTATATACATGCATGAATCAAATTTCACATACACAGGTCGGATGCATCCTGGACTTACCGATATATGCATAGTTCATGAATAACAGATCCATGCATATGTGGCAGGTATTTGTCTCAAGTACACAGTTCTTACTAAATCATGAAGACAGCAATTCTACTCAGAACAGAATTGAACAGGATAAATAATGATCTGTCATTAAGCTTCTTTTTTGTCCTCCATTCTTACTGCTACAAAACCTGATTAGGCTCATACGACTTGATTTTTTAAACCATAACTTCTGGGTAGACCAACCACAGTCATAAACTGACATCTGGATATTCCATGTTTTCTAATTTTCCTTATCAGCCAATGGTTTGAGATCCTGCTCCCCTGTCATATGATTGACTCTATATAGCCATATGCCCAGAAACAGCCCTAAAAGATCAAAGATCAAGATGAAAATATTTTTCCCCAAAATTCCAACATTGAGGTTGTTCCTATTCAAGGTATCTGTTATCAAGTCAATGTTTACTATATACTTAATGGCATTAGGTGCTTGGTGTATCTAGGAGGCTTTTTTACTATGCTGTTAGAGGAGAAATAAAAACATGAACACATCATATTCTTATCAGAAAGGGAAAAAAAAAGCTTTTTTAACATCTATCATCATCCTCTCAAAAAATAATTTAGTCAATCAATCAAACAAATCAACTACCAAACAAACCCAAGAATCAGGAAACAGAGACTTTGTTTCTTTTCACAAGGAAGATACATGAATTGAGTAAACTTGGACACCTATACAGAGCCATCAAGAGGCAGCTTAGCAGAGACTGAGTGAATTCCCACTGAAGTATTTTACTCAGGATTTCTTTACCAAGACTCTGGTCACATGAAAGAAGGTGGGAAAGATTAAAGAGGAGTATTTCAGGAATCCAACTTGGTTTCCTAACTTGATACCTCAAATCCTAATTGGTTATACCCAACCAATCATCTGGCAAGCCATGCAGCCCTTTGTGCCTCCATAGGAGAACTGCAGGCTTTTGCCCCCAGAAATCTGCAGAAAAGACATTGGAGGAGGAATGGAAGTGGAGGGGGAACAGATAATTGAGACTTTAATTGACTATCCTGGTCCTCAGGAGTAAGTGAGGAACAGGCCAGATAACTGTAATAGCAGCAACCCACTACTGAGTGGACAGCCATCTCACTCTGTCAGGATATCACAGAATAGTTAGAGTTGAAAGGGACCTCAAGAGATCATCCAGTCCAACCTGAAGGCATGCTGAATGCAACACAGGCATCCAAGAATGAGCCTCAAAGAATCTGGAATTCCTTTCAGTGGTTGCTAGGAACTTCAAGTGGTGGATTAAACACCTCTGTTCCATATTTTCAAGACCATGGAAGTCCACAATAACTGAATAAACTCTCATGTACATTATTCTGTGCAATACTTCCCATGCAGCCAGGGCTGCAAAGAGGAAAGAGAAGAGAGAAAGGGCTTAACAAGGTGATACATGCTTCAACTTAAGAGGGTGACATTAATAGCTAAGCATGCACTCCATACCTATTTATTCAAAGGAAGAAAAGGGAAGTTTTTAGTTCCTTGACAGAAAAAGGCTGACTTGCCCTGTAGTAACAAAACTTAACTAAAGTTATGCTTGACTGATCTAAGTCAATAAAAATAAGACTTTTCAAATGTGTTTCTCTTTCTTTAAACAGAAAAAATGAAAGCTCCATTAATAGTGAACTTAGTACTTCTGCAGTACAAAGTTTATCACTTTACCCAGTATTTCAAATGTAAATAAAGCAATCTCTCAATGAAATATACATTAAGTCACCAGGATTTTACTGTTAATACACAAACACTGTTTCTTAGATTCATCATGAGCCACAGAGCAGACATTACAATGCCCTAGCACAGAGTGCACACAAAGTGTCCAAAACTTGCAAGGACTGCAGCATATAGTGAACTTGTGTAGCACCTTACAACTACCCCAAACCCTCAGAGAGGTTCTGAAGGGGGAGCAGGATACCGCCAAATTCCTGCTTCCCTTAAAATGCATGTAGCAAATACATGCTCCCTAGAAATACTTTTAGGCAATGTAATAACTTTAGAACTCTTCTAATTTCAAACAAGCACTTATTTTAATAGTAGTTCTGGATCTGAATTCTTAGGTATCACAGCCATACACAATGGCAGCCTGTGAAGCTGAAGTTCTCTAAACACATGATCTTCCTTGTCCATTGTGTATCTATTACACCATTTACTACAAAGCCTATTCCAAGATGATTGGTTCCTAGTTCAGTGTTTTCTCCAATCATTCACACAGAGCCTAATCCAACAAATGCTTGAATCTATGGAAATTCTATCATGGATTTCAATTGGTTTGGATCAGTATGAACAGTTGGAAAAGTCACTAACATAAACAAGCTATCAACCTCTTGTCATTTTACTACCTCCAAAGAGGGGTATAAAAATCACAAATGCATGTTACACGATACCAGGGAGCATGCTCAATGTTATGTGATCACTGCCTGCAATATTGCCAGAAATCATGAACTGATTTCCCCTCTAAACACACAACATTCCACTGGCAAAAAGCAGAGACTCTTTAAAGTGATCTGTTCTACCAAAGGGAGAATGAGTGTGATTCACTGTCATTGCATTAAGATTTTTCAGGCTGTATGCAAAACTGTCACAGCAAATATATAGCATTAGCTGCATTATGTCTCCATCAGGAGTGAACTCCATATTAGCTCAATTAGGAATTCTGCAGCTCAGTTTAAACATACAAATGAATGAATGGAAAAATATTCCAACAAACAGCACAAGATATGGCCACCCTTGGCTAAGAGTTATATAAAGCTCCTTCTCAGGAGCCACTCCATTAACAACTAAATTGATAGTCATTCTCTTACATTAACTTTTCTCTGATTATGCTGATAAGCATGTATAGACTAGGTATCAAGTTCATCCCCAATACTGACTTCCTCTAAAACAACTTGAAATTTCTGTGGTACATATCCTACAGAGATGGGAAATGAAAAAGTTGTCATCTTTCTTCTCACTGGACCCCACCCTATTTGGCATCTTCTGTTATCTAGATTGTTCAAGAGTCTTGGAATTTTTTTTTTTTAAAGTCAATGTTGTAACAAACACCTCTGCAATCTCGTTTAGTCTGCAAATAATTTACCAACTGGACTTCTTTCCCTCGAGAAGCTCTGGGAATAAGAAGCTGGAAAGCTACTTGGCTTCTGCCTGACAAAGGCTCTTAGACAAGCATTCATTTTGCTCACCTTGAAGGCCACCACCTCAGATGTGAAACTAATTTTAGTCACTCACCTTTCTACCCACTACTGGCTTTAAAAGCTTGTTTTGTGTTTACTGTGATGTTTGATTTGCACACCATGGTTGAGGAGTCATTTCAAGTTACTTGCAATTTTGCTGCAGGAAAAAGAAGTAGAAATCTAACTACCATACGTTCTAGCCTGTTCACAGTGACATCAGCTTTAAAACTCATTTCATTGGATCATTCCGGATATTTTGCATTTACAAGCTATTTTTTTCAAATCGTTAAATAAATATAGTGGCTGATAAAACCAGATCTTACTGCAATTGTGTCTCTTCAGATGTCCTCAGCAAGACCGCTCTTAGCACAGTGTAATTCCATAAGGAAAATCCTTCCTATTGTCTGAGTTGCATTACATGCATATTCCTCCTCCTAGTTAACTCCTTACCTGCCAGTCTTTACTAAACTATGATATCACCTTTAACAGAAGCATCCCGCACTCCTTCCATGCAGGAGGGGTGGCCAACACAGTACCTTAGAAAAAGGACTCATTTCAACTATTTGTTCTTTATGCCATCCCTCTGACCTCCTATCTCCCTCAACCACAACAACAAAAAAAAGGAGTTGGCTTCACATTTTTCAGTCTGAAAATCCCTAACTCCCATTACAGAAACGCATTTAAATATCACACAAGTACTACAGCGAGAGGCAGACAGCAAGATTTTGCATTTGCGCCTCATCTCCCAGAGGGTATGGGGGCTATGTCTAACTCAGAAATAGAAGGTTCAGTACCTAGTGTCTTTTATTTCGGCGTCTGCTATTTCACTTGATCAATAACAACCGCAGTCTCCACCGGCTTCGAGCGGGGACTCACACAGCCGAGCACTCCTGGACCATCTTCCTAGCAATGGTGACACAGGCGTTGCTCCGAGGAACCCCAAGCGCCCACACCCGTCCTCCGGCAACACTGGCGGCTTGGCACCTCAACATTTTCTTCGGTCACTTCGTCAGCAGCCAAGAGGAGAAGCATCCATGGGAAAAATGGCATATTACAAATTTTGCTTTGGGAAGCAGAGCTCGGCTCAGACCATTGTCGGGAGCAGGAGGGGGGGGAGCGGCTCTTAAAGCTCCAGCAGCCCCTTTCGAGCAACAGCATCTTTGCAGCTGGAGGCAAGCGATCGCATGGGGGAGGGGCCAGGGCGAAAGCATCTTCCTTTTATTTTTTATCTTTTGTTAAACTTAACTGAGCGGTATCTGGCTTCTCTTGTTCTTCGATACCTCCCAGGCTAATTATGTCTCTCTGCGTGACTGAAGTCCACACGTACGCACAGCTGCCAGCACGATCAAAAAGCAAACGCGGTTTTCTGCTTTACAGAACGAAATCTTCTGCCCATAGCTCACCGCTTTTTGGCTGGCAATCGCTGCCTGCCTGGCACCGTGCAGAGCCCGCTCTCCGCAGCCGGGAGCCGAAGCCGTGGCGGTGCGGGTCACCCACGGCTC
>WEIV01002262.1:9931-125725 GCA_013390005.1 Calyptomena viridis
GGGATGGAGGCAAGCCACCAAAACCATCCATTCTACTACCCCTTTCTCTTTTCAAGATTTCAGGAACATGGCTCAGACCAATGGATCCAAAATTTATCCAGGTTGAAATAACTGCTTTGGCCCAAGAAAGAAAAGCTGAACAAGTAACAAGTGGGTACACCAGCTCCTTCTCTGTGATTCTCTCTTAACATGAAAGAAACCACATTGTTTCCAAATATTTCATTCCACTACAGCAGTTCAGTAACACAGCCACAAGCCATTTTCTCTAACGCCACCTGAAGCTGAAAAAGAAGTGATTTTGAATGGGGTGAACACACATGAACATGCAGAAAAGAAGATAGAAGACAATAAGACCCCTAAACTATTTCGCATCACTATGAATCGTTTTGTTATCTTCAAAGTATGGAACACAGGTTATAAATCTGATTCACTCTTAGTGATAGTTTCAAGTACCAGTACTCAACAAAGTTAAGCCATATATCAAAATATTCACTTTTGACATTTTAAAAGCTCTTAAAAAGAGAAGGAGACCCCACACTCATTTAGGATAATGATTTATTGCACTGTCTCCTCCTCACTGTCATAATTTATATGGGATGAAAAAAAGCCCAAAGGAGAATGTCACTGAGAAAAACCAAAACCCACAAGTACATTTTCTTTTATTAGTGACCTTTTNGATGCATTCCCTTTCATGTGGCATAAGGAGGTCCTCTGAAAATTGCTATGAGCATACTACTGTATGTTGGATGACAAGGTGACCTTTCCTTGGTGAAAGGAAACAAGAAAATTTTAGTCTCTGGTACCAAGACCTAAAAATGCATTTTCTTGCTTTTACTAGGCTACACAAAGGTCATACACATAAAGGAAGGATATTACTCTCAGAAAACAGATAAAAAAGAAGGAAAGCAGGAACAAAAATTAAAAAACTTCAGTGAAAACTTTAGTCTGGACGAACAAGGGACTCATTTTTACCTCCAAAAATGTTAAGGTCACCAGATTTGCACTCAGTTTCTTACTGTGAGGACAAAAGAATACACCACGAAGCCAGTAGCGCATGTATCACAGTTGGCAGCTGGCTTGAAAATGGTCAAGTTCAATTGACAATGAAGAATGAATTACCCTTATGTTTGAACAAAAAAGACCCTCAACCTGATCTCACCAGGCCAGAAGCACAACCACATTCCAGGCACAATGTGTGACAGCACACAGAAAGCGAATTTCAATTTATTCTTCGGATTGAACACACACAAAAGCCTATATGGTTCTCATTAAAATAAAAGATATCTTCACTCATCTGAAGGAGCACAGAGTGATTTAGGGTCTTAATCTTATTCAGAGAAATAAGTTATCCTCCTGCTTATGCTTCCTCCTGGATCTAGGACTTCAGTCCTCTATACCATTTTCATATCTATAAACAACTATCAGTACATTAAAGATCTTCCTTTATTCCTTCCACACTCTTTTTTTTTTTAATGGAAATTTCTTTAACAAAGTGCAAAGCATTCTCTCTGAAAGAAAAGCACTGCAGATAAACACCACTTTCAGCAAGGACATTCAGCCACAACTCTGCAGAGTTTGCTTAGATTAGCTGAACAATGTTCTCAAAAGGGAGCTATAAACCTTGAATGAAGGGTGGCTTTAGTGGTGGCAGAGGTTTAACAAGCTCATTCATTAATGACCAGTGCTTTGGTGGACCTTGAAGTAGCAGATGTTTCTGCTGCAGCTTTTCTCCCCACTTTTCAAGGTGTCTGGCGCTTTCTCCTTGCATGTCAGCCTGACCAGCGAGCTGGGTTTATCCACTAGACTCTGCTGAAAGGACAATTATGAATTACAAGACAGAAGGAAGAGACTATCTGACAAAAATAATTCACAGAATTATCTGGGGTTTTTTGCATTCACAGGCTTGCTCTTTTGTATCTCTGTGTGCAAAATTTATTGCAGTACATGCAAGGCAAATGTGGCATGAGATGTTTCATCTGGACCATATCAAGAACCAGTTCAGGCAAAGAGTGAAGAACAAAGTGCTTGATGGACAAATGAGGAGAATAGGTATCTATTTAGTATCAATTAAAAAAAGACACTGAAGAATTAAAAGAGGGCTACAACTAAGAAGTTCTAATGTGATCACTTTATTTTGGTGCTTAGACTGCCACCTGTGCAAGATTTTCCTAGATGGAACATCAGCATGCCCTGCAGAGGCTGCCGCTTGTGTTTGAGAGACACTATCAAACACTTTTCAAAATATTATGCAAGTGAGTCAGAAAGGGCTGAGAGACACCAGGATTCTAAGAATACAATGAATTAAACATAACTGAAGTGCACATAACAGAAATCAAAAAACAGTACATTTGCATCAGCTGTAGGTGTTTATGAAAGAAAATTATGTCAGTGTTCATCAGGTTACAAGAAGCATTCTGGCTTGATTTGTAATTAAAAGGAAAGTTTAATACATATAGCTACTTTAAAATTATGTAATTAAAACTTAGGCAAACTATTGTTTTAATTTAATTAAAAGCCAGTGATATTATTACTCTGCATGGAATCTGAATCTTAGGAAAAAATCCTATGCAATTAAATGAAAATTTTGCTTTCTCATTCTACTCGCATCCAGCAAGCTTAATTCAAATGCTATTACTAGATTTTGCTGACATATCACCCAAAGGTAGGGCAGAAAGGCTGAAAAAGTGTGCTTGACAAGAACAATAATTAGCTTAGTAAAGTCAGAAGCTACCAAGAATTGCATTCCTAAATATTAAGGAGAACATTAGCTTAGTAATAAATTTCAACAGGAAGTATTTTAGTGTTTGCAACCTGCAACAAAATGATTGAGAACAAAAATGCTATATTAATATCAATTCTCACTGGAACTGCTTTAATGGGTAAGTTTTTGTTTGTTTCTCAAACAAACAGATAAATATCTTAAATCATATGTTAAATAGTACTTATGTGATTTATAAGACTCTGAAAAAAAATCTTACAGGAAAGCAAAAGGAAACACCTAGATAGAATTTGTTTCACCACTTAGAACACCAATTTTTCATTAGGAGAGCTAACAGTTGTGCCAGTGACTACACTGACTCCCATGAACTCCAGAAAATTATTTTGCAAAGTAAGAATGCCCTTTGCACATGACAAAGACGCACTAGGTCTCTCCTCAGGAGTTACATATGTAACTGTATA
The DNA here is from genome assembly GCA_013390005.1 of Calyptomena viridis. Taxonomy (NCBI): domain Eukaryota; kingdom Metazoa; phylum Chordata; class Aves; order Passeriformes; family Eurylaimidae; genus Calyptomena; species Calyptomena viridis. The sequence goes on from WEIV01002262.1 coordinate 13,112, forward strand.
TTCCAGTGATACTATAGGAAATCTATATTCTAAAAGACCGTCCATCATAGCCAAAGGCATGCTTTGCAGCAAAACAAAAAAAAAACCAGAACAAAATCAAAGCCAGAAAAATAGATCATCAAGTGTTAACTAGCAAGTGAACTACCTCAAAAGACGTAGGAGAAATACTAAGACATTATGCTGACAACGTCAACAGTTATTCCATCCTAAAGGCTGAGCCATGTGGGTTACTACAAAAGGCAAGTCATACTCCAAAAGGTATTCTCTTCTTTTTTTTTTTTTTTTAAGTAAAAGACACAGTATTGCTTTCTTTTCCCTTAGCAAATAGCTCTGGGCTGGAATGCAGAATAAATGTCTCAAAGAATCCTCTGTGCTGGAGGGCTTAGCAGAAACCCAGCAGTCTCAATATAAACCAGATGTGTCACGACAAGTTTTGGGTGGAGAAATGTGTTTGCTCAGAGTCTGAAAGCACTCAGGAGGGACTGCCTCTTACCATACAGACACAGTAACAATTAAGGAAGGAGGGAGTAGGCTCAGCAAAAATTTGCCCAATGCACTGATGCTTTCTTTAAAACACTCCCATCATTCATTCTTCAATACTTTAACAGGGCCCTGGTGAGATATACACAGCATTTATCTTGCCTTAAATACATGTACTTTCAGAACCAAGAAGGGCCAAGAACCCCAGAGACCCAAAGCTTTTCCACAGGGGCAAGAATGATAAAGTACATCATGATTTTGCTAGGAAAATCTGGAGTATTCTCAGGTTGACTATAATCTTCAAGCTGTTTTGGCCCTCCCCAAAAGCAGAATACAGAAGCCAAATTTAATCTGGGTAAGTATGTCTCACTAGCTCCACATAAATCAGGATTATTCTCTTATGACGTAGACAAGCAAGGCACTTAAACAATACATGCCTGCCCCAAGCAATCCAAGAATCTCATCTTGAAGTAATTAGGAGTAGGCAAGTACTTAGGGAAATTAGTCATTAGTTTGCAAATCCAAACTCGGAGAGTCTCTCAGTTATAAGACTCACTTTGGTTTAGTTCACTTTTTCTTTTACCCCCTCCTTTTTATGGTGAGCAGACATAGGGATAATGCTGTACAGTAGCAGAAATTTGGAAGTCCTTGCATCATCCCATAACAATTAGTTTTGATAGATGACGTAAAAGGAAGAAAATGTTTGGGAAAAAATATTTCTAAAATGAAACAGAACCTAACTAAAGAAAAGGAGAATAGCAGGAACACGGAAAACAAAAAAAGGTGGAAATCCAGCATGTAAACTGATGTCAGGAAAGAGAGAGGAATAGAACAGGGAGAAAGAAATTTTCATCTCCCTCTCTGCCCCGGTTTTGAATTTCAAAATAACATCCAAAGTAGCTCTCTTCCAGACAACGTAACAAGGACACGGACCCACCTGTAGCAGGCAATATGTCCTTCCAAAAGCTCTCTGTACACATTTCAGGCCCAAAACACGGAAAGCAGGACATTAGCAAATGACAGCCTCTGTCTGAAAGCAAGCACATTCCAAATCCTGCTATTGTAAGATATAAATATACAACTACAGTAATGCCAATCAATATGCTAAGTGAAAACCAGCACTCTGCTGTGCTGCAGGCTTAACTCGACTTTCTTGCCTCACGTGTCTATCGACTCACCATTACCACATCATCCTGCTTCTTTTTTTTTCATAAGGGGAAGCTCGTAAATATGCTAGAGCAAAGCTGGACGTATCTAGGAGACACCTGCAGTTTCCCACAAGATCCTGAGCCTGTCTGTGGGGTTCCTATCTGTTGTGGTAATGGCAGCCATAGCATAAGCTTCAGCAGTACTCTGCTACTGGCCAGGATCCCTCAGCTGACTCAGTCTGCAGCATATTGTAAAACGTGGGCAAGTCCATGTTGGAGCTTAAAACAGTTGGAGCTTAAAAAAAGGCAGGTATGGCTGTGCTGGGTAATTGTGAGCAATTGGGCTGGAGAGCCTGCCTGCCAGGAGAAGAAACTTAAGTGCTTGTAACATTCCTTATCTATTACTTCACCAAGGAGCTGAGACCAATCCAGTGTGATCCAGGCTGGAAATGGGCCAGGAGCAGCTACTTGGATATGGTGGAGGGAGGAAAAATTATAGGTCTGGGAACAACAGACAGGAGTCCACATTGGGGCACTGCCAGTGGCACCACCACCCTCCAAGCTGTAGGTTTTAGGAATAAGTCGAGAAGCAACTGATGTACCCCACTGCTGCCAGACACAGATGGGTACACACACTTTGACTCCAAGTCAAGCTTCAAGCTAATTTCATCCTTTTTTGTGACAAGCAAGCTATTTATTGTGAAGGATGATGTGGAGGGTAAATGGAAACAGAGACTGAAGTGTTTGGCACTATCAAACACGTGGGGATATTTCATGCATTTTTTAAAGGGCAAGCTTATGCCAGGCAGCTCACAGCATTCACTCTGCAAAGCTGATCCCAATACACACTGAAGGATGAGTGAACAAAAGCACACTCGGAGCTTGTGGGCTGAGTGAGCAGGAGAAGCACACCAAGTACTTTTGGAGTGGTCACAGCATTAGGAGATGTAAAAGGTCTCTACCAAGCAGCTTGGGCACCACAGCTGGGACATCCACACTCACTCTCCATGCTGGGTACATGATGATGAAGGGAGCAGGTCAAGAGTCCTGGATCCTCCCAAGAACCGGAGTGGGGAAAGCCCTTTTCAGGTCACCAGTGCAACCCAAACAGCACTGAGTGGGAGTGCATGAAAGCACCAGGCGAGTCACCTCTCTGCCCCTGTTCCCCTACATATGACACATTTTGAGGAACTCAAAAGTCATTTATGGATGACTTGGCTGTTCAGACAAACATATCATAGATGCCCTGTCAGCAGCCCAAGAAGATATCCTGCTGTTATTCATGTCCGTGGGCACATGATGATGACACAACTTTGAAGACCCACTTCTGAGATCAGCTCTGGGAAAAGCATTCCTAAAGAGTCAGTTCTGCATTGCAAGACACTCTCTTATGTGCCAGCTATTCAGGAGGATAACAAACTTCCTAACTAACTTACAAGAGCATATATTCAAAATTTCTGATCAACAAGGCTTAAAGTAATACCAAAGCTCAGAAAACATGAATAATAAATGAAAATGACTTGTACTCCTCCACTCAGCAGGGCCCAGGGCTTTAACTGAAACTCCCTTTCTTCCCAAGACTCTGTCTCTCCTTCTTCTGTTCTCTGTCCCAGGATATGTTGCATAGTTTTGCTATGCCAGAGTAAAAAACCTGTTGTGTCAGCTTGTGCTACTGTACAGAGAAAGAAGTGGGACCATTTTATAGAGTCTGGAAAGATGAGTGCCAAATGACTGCATTGAATAAATACCACAGCAAGCCTAAAGAAATACTAGCAATTATATAGCAATGAATGCTGTAGCAACTATAGCATCCTGGTGCTGGAAACCTGAAACACATGCATGTGTGCATGGATGGACAGACACATGGACACACTCTCCCAAAAGCCCATCTTAAGACATGCACCTTGGTGACTTGATCCCTCCAGCCATGGAATCTGAAAGACCAACAAAAGAAACAGAAACGAGCTGTCAAGAACGTGGATCTGAATATCTGATAGAGTCACAGTTTTCCAGCAGATTTCAACTATTTTGGTAATAACAGTGTTTGACAGCAACATTTTGTATGTAGCTTTAAGTCTAAAGAGAGCTTGAACTGGGTGAACTATTAGAGCAGAAGAAACCACCAGCAGAAGTTCAGTACAGTAAAATTCTGCTAAAAAACCCCAGCTACCATGTGCACTAGTATATGTTTTTTTTTTTTTTTTTTGCTAAGGGGATTTATTTGCTTATGTTCTGAACAAGAGTAAAACATGCATGAAGAAAAGATTACAAGTAAAAGAAAAGTAAAATAGGAAGTTGAGGAACAGGTAAAACCGGATCTGAACAGTTTCACTTCACTACAAAGGAATTCAGCCCATGGCTAGAGGATAAATGGAGGTAGCACAGTTCTTTTCTAAAGGAAAAAAATACCCAAATCTGTCTTACTTAAGGAATTAGCTTGTAGACTTTTAGTTCAGTCATAGGGGTACTTTTTTGCAGTTTTACAAATGAGTTTGTTCAGGGTATTTGGAAAACTGGCAGATTCACTTCTTTTCCTCTCTACTCAAATGAGCCATTATTATCACAGACATTCAGAAAGCCCCTTATTCTTTTAAAATTTTCCTAATATATTTAGGGTGACAGGGGAGCAGAGGGAAGGGTTTGCTCTGTAATACTACAAAAGGCCACACAGAATTATTTAAAAAAAATAAACTGTCGTGACAGAAGTACCAATTCCATCCTGCTTTACCATGGATGAAAGAGCTCCAAAATTCTGCTCTGAATTGTAAAACAATCAAAATGCATTGCTGGCACCAGCCTACCATTTGGACATCATATATGTGACACACATGAACAAATCCAGCCAACTTAAATGCATCTTGAGGTGGCTATTTGGGAGCACTAAGAGCATGGGCTGCACAAAAAGCGTGGCACATTCTCAGCTCCTTCAGCTTTAGGCTTCTTGCACTTCCACGGCTGCGTTTTGCTCCGGTCCCACGTCTGTTGCTCTCATTCCTTGGGGTGAGCCTGCTCACGCCAGTGTAAATGCTCAGTGACACGAATAATGCCTGCACAAACTCTTCCCCCCAGCCTGCTACCCTACGTCAGCCCTGACAAGTCTGGATGCTCTTTTCAAGTCAACTTCATCCTTAAAGATTTCCAAAATTATGTCACAGCAATATTATGTAGCTGGTTGAAGTCATTATTATCCCCTTCTGACAACTATACCATAATATTTCTAAGCTTCACCTGGAAGACCTTATTCTAATCCAAGCCTCTTTCAGACAGGAAACCATGAAGTTTCCCAGATTGAATTTTCACCCTCAGAATGAATCAAAACAAACAAGTTTCTGACCAAGTAAAATTGGAACCGTTATTGCCCGAGTTGAAAATAATGGCAAATTCATTTTTTTTTTTGCAGTGACCATGGCAAACTCTTTCAAAAACATCCCCCTGCAAGAATCCTTGGATTAAAATTTCATTTCATCTCGTGTTCCATGGAAGTGATAAACAATATTATTCAAGTTCTTAACAGCTCAAGTGGAAGGGTTTTCAAAAGAAGCTGCTTTGTGGTTATTTCTTGTCACAGTATTTTTAGGGAGGGGAAAGCCCAAAATTAAAACAATGACCTTCCAAATGAAGCTGCAATCAGAAAAAATTCAGAAGAACCATCAGAGAAGACCAATCAACCGCAAATATCTTCCAAAATAGAAGTATCTACAAAACCATTGCAGTCAAATTATTGAAGTCTAAATTATGCATCTTCACTCAAATATCAGTGCCAGCCACAACTAGGCATTAAAAAAAAGCATTTTAAAACACCTTCTATCTGTTTTTCTCATCCTCCTTCTCATCTCTCCTACTCTCTAACCAAGTGAACAAACCATGAAATTATCTAGCTCCAAATCAGTCCATCCATGCAATTACCTCACATTCCCCTGTAAAGTTTTATTGCCTAGCAGGAGTAGAAGTAAAAGCTTTACTTAGAAGTTTGAAAGTGACCAAAAGCCTATTTTATGGACTGAGACAAAATAGTATTGTTCAAATATACAGAGATTCCATCACTGGATTAAAGTCTCTCAATATGTTTGAAAAGGAATAAATTAAATCCACAAAGTTGTTCTGTGAGCAGGCATGTTTTAACCTAACCGACAATGAGAATCTACTTCTCCTGAAATAAGGCTCCTTTTCTACCTATTGTGCACAATACAAGCCAAACTCTGGCAAATTACATTAGACCATCAGCAAATACAATTTACAAACAAAGAAAAAACCAAACCAACTAAAAACCCCAATAACAACAAAACAAAACAAAACCCAACCAAACAAACCAAACCAAAACCAAAGGAAAAGAGCCAGGGTGAGACCTAGTGACTTGAAAAATATGTGGCATACAGCATCCTTCAGTCCTTTCCTTTTTTCAAGTAAAAACACAGTGCTAAATCACATGCGGTTAGACAGCTGAATGAGAAGACAATGTGTCGGTAGCAAGAGTAACTTCCATCAGCCATCTGGTGTCACTCAGTGAAGAGAGCAAGACTAACCCCCTTGTCACAGTGAACCTTTGCAGGCTGTAGGCACAGCCAGGCACAGAGACAAGTAGCAGCTCTACAAAGGCAGGTCACAAGTTGATTCAAGAGGTAGAATGAGGAAACACAGGGTGCAGCCAGAGGTTTTGCAATTTCACGATTGACTGAGATTTCCCACTGGATTGCAACCTCTCCTTGCACTGAGGACGAAACAGGGATCCCCCATCCAGATATTGCATACTGCCCTGATTAAAGGGTAGCTCTTTACTCCATGATCCTTATTCTCCATGGTTCTCTGGCACAAAATCTTGTTTATTGGTGGATTTGCAGAAACAGAATATTACACTCCCATTAGAGAGAAGGAAAAAACCCAACAAACCTCAAAGAAGCCATACAACCAGAATGTACCCGATGTCATTTTGAGATATAAGACATGCCAGATCTAAAACATACAAGAGACTTATTTGTTAGGAGACATACTTGATTCATTCTACCTTTTTAAAAACACAAACCAACTCTTTTGTCCTCAAGCAAAACTAACCTCCTAGGAGATGCAGATACTGTGCTACACAGCCTTTTGCTCTTAAAAATTGTCTGGGAAAGTAATTTTCAGTAACTACACAAGCTCTCAACAAAACTACAGAGCAGTTTGTGTTCTGGAGTTGGTGAATGATTAATGTAATTTGAAATGTAATCATAAACCCATTGCCACTTAAGCATTTTAATGGAGCTAACAAGTAGAACATAGACTTTCAGGTAAAGAACTTCAATACAGCACCTTTCTGATGAGAAAGTCTTATTTTTCAAACAGAAAAGATAATACATAGAAAGAAGAGTAGACCAGAAGGAAAGTAAAACCTTTTAACAATGAATGACTGCAATGTTTCATGCATCTCAAACTCATGAAAACTTACTGCTTATTGAAATAGAGATTGTTCAATTGACTAAAATGAGATGTAGTTTAAATACCATGGTAGATTTTGCTTTTCAATCTATAAGTGAAATGTGTCCCATGTGCTCTGCTACTATGTAATTATGATTAGATTGTTTCTTCTACCAAAGGTTCCCATCTACTACATTCTTAGAGAAACCAGTGACAGAACTCATTATGGGAAGGTAGTGAAACAGGGATTCTGTCGCTAAAGGATAGGAAAAATACCAATAAGGTATTTGCCTAATGGCTTTATGCCTGAGATATGGTAAAACTGCTCTTCAAGCTGCAGTTCTGGTATGCTCAGGAGGCAGAGGGGTGGAAGCCACAGCAGCATGGCAAGAGAACATCAAACAGGATGAGGAGAATGCAGCTGGTCATGCACTTCTCCAGTTGCAGATGTAGAAATGTGGAGGAATTCCTGTTAAAATGAAATGGGGGATCGATTAACGTGGTGCTAAGCTCCTCTTGGATGACTAAAGGGCACTGAGCAGTCATGTGTTTTACCCCCTGTTTGAAGAGACACAGACAAGCAGGGCTGGTACTGCTGTTTTGACTTGGTACCTCCACATTCTCACTCCTCAATCAATCTCAATCAACTGCAGGAGTTGTAATTTTCCTTCTATAGGAAAACACAAGAGAGCATCCCTGACTGGAGCATTTCAACATTGCCTCTCTGAAGGGAATGAGGACTGTGTGGCTGGTTTATAACAACATGCTATCTGGCAGGATACGTGATTTGAAAGAAAAGAGCATAAAGATACAAACCAGGCAAAACTGGGATGAAAAAGATCTAGAACAAGAGGTACTTGAGTAGTACAATGACAAGAAGCATATGAACATCAACTAAAAAACCTCACATCAGTACATATGGGAGCGAAAAATACATGGAAAGATACTTTAAGTCAGAAAGGACAAACTTAACTTGATTAATTTAATGTCTACACTTCCTCCCCCTTTCCTTCCCAGTCCTACCTGTTATGCTGTATCTACTTTACATGCCAACAAATACTTATTTAGAGTATTGGTAACTTAGTGGTTTATTTCCAGCTTCCACAAAATATGAGGGATCTAACTAAGAAATTCAGGAGAAGGGAACAGGATAGGAGACATGTGATTTGGCATTCTACAAAATTTGCTCCAGTCTTCTGGCAGCCTCCCATTCAACACGCCCCCTCCCCTCCTGGCCCCCACATATATTTTACTGGAAATGGTCCTTTTAAAGAGCTACTTGGCATCTACAAACCTAGCTACTAGACATTACTCCAAGTAAGTGAGGCTCATTTCTCTTTCTGGCAAAAGATTTCTAATTTTTCCCTGGGATACCATACACCAGCAGAAAGGTGGCACACAAAATGCTTTTACTTGTTTCCCACCTCTCAACTTTTGTGTACAGACTGCTTCACAAATGATATGCATGGAGTTTGTGAACATAAGCTTTTGGTTGCACTACAAATTGGCAAGGGTTGCTCTAACCTGGATAAAGCAATTCACAGCTCTTCACCCTGTGAAATAGTGAGGATTGTAGGTGTAAAATTATTCAAGTGGAATGTTTATTCTTAACTAGCTTATATTCCTGGATAGCTAAATACTTTCCTCGTCATCCATAAAATTAAAAATTCATACCTTGATGAAGAAAGCATACTGTGATAAAGGCTGTTCATCTAGGTAAGAATATTCTAACATATAATATTACCATATTTTGACACTACATCCTCATAAGAAACATCTAAATCTTTCTGGACTCTCACCTAGTACAATAGACTCTTCTGATTCCACAGATGTGAATTCAACAAGGTTTTTGCTGCCTACTTTACTGAATGCCCATAAATAACGAAGGTAGCTTATCTGTATATGCTCTGGAGGGACTGTCACCTATCAAGCCAATAATATCTGGTCAAGCAACTTTCAGATGTTAAATTAAATTCTCTTTGGAGAGGATTCTACAACTTTTGTATCTCCTTTCCTGTAAGAAACATGTCATCTCCCCCACTGATCAGCAAAATATTCTCTCAGCCATTCAGTATTGTTAGAAGAACAACAAGGAGGGGAAATCATGGTTTTGCATAGGCAAAAACTATCTGGAAATCGCCTGGTAGCACCAAGATGCAAAGCAGCTGTGAAAAAGAGAGAAGATTGATACTGAGAGCTTAGAGTTAGTGAGTTTTAGGGACAAAGCTCCCTGTTCCCCAAGGGCATTAATAAGACACTCAAATGGCATAAGTAATGCAGTGAGATGTTGTATAAAAGCATAATAGTTTTGAAAAGCAAAAAGGTGTCCTCTCTCAAGGGATACTCGAATAAAGATATTGTACATTTCATTTAACAAGTATGCAATATGCAGGTTCAAATATGTATCTGACTATCACAAAATTAGTTTACTAACCTTGGACAAAACATTATTTTTTTTACCTTCACTTTCCCAAATCTCTACTTTTCCAAATGCCTAGAAAACAAAACTGAAAAACCAAACCAAGAAATATCTTCTTCCCCTCCACACTCTTTCAAAGTCTTTCAAGTTGTCTAGTGAAGAAGATATTTGTGGCTTTCTTTTCCAGTTACCCACTTCAGAGTCAGGAGTTTAATATTTTAAATAAAAATGAACCTGCACACAGGGCTGCACATACTAGAAAAGACTGGCAGGTATTTTGGTGTATTTCTTTAAAAACAGTAAGAAATAATTTACACCCACCATTTTTTTATTAGTGTTTATAAAGTCAAATGGCAGCACTTATGTTTTAATAATATGCAATAAAGAGAACATTGTTTTCCAATGACTAGTCTAAATTAGCAGCACTGCTGAATGCTAAATGCATAAATATTTTATTCCAAAACACTTTCATAGCCTGTGGTTTACAACTCAAGAAAGCTGCACATTTATAGCTGACCTGTGATGATCAAACCACAGTACATTAATTCTGAAATACATTTGATACTATTTCTACTTTCAGAAATATTCATGATAACATTTTCTGAAACAAAAAGATAAAAAAAGGATGTTCCATCTTAATCATGTACTTATTATCATGAGGCTGGCTTTGAAATCCACCATTATACATTTCTCTTTCAAGCAGTGCTGGAAATAATTAGTTCTTACTTTTCACATCAACAATTGCAGTATGTTTCTATAAATCCTTGGATGACAAACTACAACTTAGAACTAGAACATCTGAAATCAGGTTTAGGCCACTGAATTGCAGCACACTGTTTTAGAGGATTCTATTTTCCAGCAAAGCCCAAATAATTACTAAAAAGTGCTAACTTTCATGGTACACATTCTATTTGAGTTGGATGTGAATTCATATTACAGCACATAAACCCAAATCCATTCGGAACAATCATTCCACTTTCTGATTTCCACCAACATCTTGCAAATTCTCAGCCCCAGAATTAACAGGATCACAAGTACTTCTCCCTGCTTTCAAAACACTCCTCCTTCTCTATTGAAGGAACTCCGGTTTTCAGAAGTTTCAGAAACGATTGCCAAGATCCCCAAAAAGAAACAAATAAAGTAACACTAATTCAGGGTGTTTTCTTTTCATGAAGGTGGCTCTTCATAAGCAGCCTTATGAATGCTTAACAAAGTCCTAGCTCTCCTTTATCTCACACAGTGTGACGACTTCATTACTGAAATGCCAAGAGATGTCCACCTTTCCTATACGGAAGCATATATTCAAAGGTGTCCTTTCTGTTCTGAGTATTTCTGAGTACTCCTTTACAACACATGCATTTGGACTCACTGAGTAATTTTACTAATTTTATAGAAGATACGAAAATAAATAAACACTTGTACTTATTTAAGGACTGGCCATAAAGCTTTTACGTGCAAGATTTTTTTTATCTCCAAAAATGTGTTTCGAAACATCATATTTAATCTCTAATGTGGAGAGGTAGAGAGGTAGGAAGAACTTCAGTTCATGGCATAAAACTTAACCTCAAAATGCAGTTAAAAACATATGGAAGCTGATAATCTATTAGAACACTTGCCTCCATTTCTAGGCTGCCTTTCAAAGCAGCATTTAATTAGTAGGTTATTCTGAAAAAAAAAAAAAAATCACTATAAGTCTTAAAAGAAAGCTTCAGCTTTTTTTTTTTATATTACCTTGCTCAGCTAATGAGCTAACATTCCCTTTCAATTAATTTTCTAATTTGTCCAGGCAGTTAGCAGATACATACATCTTCAGATTACCTGAGACACCTTTCAAATTATTTCTGTGTATTTATACTACTTAATTCTTTTCAAGCCAGTTACCTAAAGATGTTTTTAAGTACTTCTTGCCCTTTTATCTAGTTTAAATATAACCAGCTTCAAAAAAATCCCCACTCAACACACCCAGTCTCTCACTTCAACACATGCAGTTCTGAAGCTAGCAAGGTCCATTGTGAATTATTAAAATCATTAGGCCGATCACCTCATATAAAAACCAATGTAAGGTTGTGTTTACATCCATTCCAGATGTAGTTACTGAAAGGTTAAGAGAAAGGCACAAACACGGCACGAGGGCAGCAAACCCCTTAATCCTCGGGGTGGGGGAAAGGCCAGCATCAGACAGAAGAAAATAAAAAAGAGAGAAGAGGTTGGAGGGAGCAAGGCTGGGATGCAGAAAGAAGCCAGTGTAACAAGGTCCTGAAGGACGAGGTTGCAAGGAAGAGTCAAGCAGCTCAGAGGAGAAAGTCCCATCCCAAATGGAGTTGGTTCCTGACACTTGACAGTGTCCATGCAGCTGTTCTACTGCCTGCAGTCACAGCTGGGCTCCCCTCCTCATCTCTTCCTCCATGTCCCCTGACAGCTGAGAGGAGCTGTGGGCAGTCAGGATTGTCACTGGTCTGGCCCTTCGTCTGTGGGGTGGCTCACACAGAGACCTTGCCAGACCTGCTTAGCTCTGCCCACGCAGCACTTGCTGAAGTGCTCCTTTCTGCCTCCTCCCTGCATATTTAATTTTTTTTTACACCCATGCAGTTGACCCCAAATATATAAATTTGGCATTGAAGTAGGTTTCATTTTCCTGACAAGGGCTGTCCTGCTCATGGACTGAGAATCCTCTCCACCCCATTGCTGCAGAGAGATTGTTGACTCCACACCGTCTTTACATCATACGTAGCAAGTTTAAAACAAACCCAGCTGTCCCTGAAGGGCTAGGTGATTCATGTGCATTAACAGCCTTGGAAATACATTTTAAGAGGAGGCGGGATCCCACAAAGGCCTAAAAGTCCTCCCGCCTTTCAGTGGTGCTCCAGCTTTGGAGCTATGGAGCAAACATTCAGTCACCCACAGGAAGTTTTACCCACACACCCTGACAGACAGAACTGTATTAAAAGTCAGCACCTCAGGAGCACAACCAGCAGGTTATGCCAGTTGTATTTATCATCAACAACTGTGCTACCACAGCCTAAAATAATCATGCAGAAAGGCACTTAGTCTGCAACTTCAAAAGTCTTCCCAGGCTCCAAATTTTAAAGAAAGTATTTTGATTCTCATAACTTCCCTCTCCATCTGAGGCACCCTGAATGCTCTGTAAAATCATCATCACATTTAGTCCAGATCCCTTTGACCTTACTAAATGTAACTCACATAGGAGCAAGTCACTGGTCTATGCCCTAACTTTTCCAGCTCCTCCAGGTTCTCAAAGGAAAGCAGCAGGTTTAAGGAGGTAGGAAACAAGAGCACACCACTCTGAACAGGGACGTATTGCTCAACCTTATCAACTTATATCTTCTAGGGATAGCTGTATAATATGCTGCAATTTAGGTTTTACTACTGGCAAATTAATGGCCTCAACATGAAAACAGACTCTCTTGTTTGTACAGTACATTTACTTCATTATATCAAGTAAAATAATCCTAACCTGTCAAGAAATTCAAAGTGCCCGTAAGCACACAAACCCCAATTTTTGGTAAATTTTGGAATGCCATTGTTAAGCTACCAACTGCTAATAGATGCAACAAACTATATCCTATGTTACTGTTAAAGGAGCAGTAGAACCAGGCCATCTTAAAGGAAATTTTAAAACATTAAATATATTGAGACTATCTGTTGGGTTCCAAAGATTTACTGGGGTTTTAAGAACCTTCTCTTTAGTAATCACTTTCTTGGGCTGGAAAAGAAAGAGTTCTCTCAAAATGTCAACAACCTGTCTCACTCACTTGTAACAAAGAAAGACACATGATGTGAAATGCTGAGCATTACCAGGAAGAAAAATAAGCCCAAGAAAAATAGCATGCACTTATCTTTGCAGGCCTAAAGATTATCTGGGTCTTCACACTAACTCAAGAGATTTTTATCCTTCTGCCTTTTGTTTGCTTCCCCGACACTCATTTTTTCCTTTTCTCTTCCTGTGCCATATTTCGGCTTTTTATAACTGTGTGCAAGGTTGGTCATCCTGTCTACTCCTGCCTCCACTCCTCACTGGTTGAAGAAAACTGAGCAACTGCCTCTGGGTAAAGATGAAAAGTAGCCCCAGCCTGTCCCACTGCCATCCACATTTTCTTTTCCCGTGCATGGAAACCCATCCATCAGCTCATGATAGTGCCATTTTCCTTCTGTTGTGTGCAGTTGCTTCAGGGTTTGGGGTACAATTCCCAAGGGAGATTCTGTAGCAATGTTTTCCACAAGACTTGCTACCATTCTTTTTGTCACTTTTTTTTTTCTTTTCCATAAGCTTTCTTACCTTTTGCTGTGTAAGTAAATGAACAGACACATCAAAGATAAACAAACACTGCAAATAGAAGACTTGGTATACCAGTAGCTATGTGGGAGAATATTACCATATTACCCTTAGATGATTACTTTGATAAAACCAAATTGGACCGCCCATTACAAGGATACATGTTTTGAATTACAAATTAAGACACAGCAAATGATCGATTTCTTGATATATGTAGAAGATATAAACAAGGTGGCCTGCAGCTCCATAAAGAATTACTTTTCATGTGATATTTTATATCCTCCTTTGCTCTCATTTTCCAAAATCAAGCAAACAAAACAACAAGGACAGCTGAACTGAATAAGTGAGTGTCCAAAAATATCCATCCCCTCTTCCTAAACACACACAAGAATGCTTCTAGTTTGCCAAAAAAGAAGCAACATTTTTAATACTGCTGCCCTCAAAGAAGCTGCCTCTTGCCTGTCTGAATCACAAGCTACTGTCTTAGGGAGATAAAACAAAGAATATGTGAAGATACAAGCATGTATAGAATGTGCAATATAGAAATCAGTTGACAGCCATACCTATACTGTCTCACATCATATTTTTACTAATTTTTATCCAAATTAATAGCCAGTAAAGCCAAGAGGGTTTTTCCAGAGTAAAATCTCAGTGCTTAGCACAGGATGTTTTTGCTTTGTTTTACCTAAACCTCTTCCTCCTATTTGCCAGACTGGAGTCATCTGCAAGTTATTTCTACCTTCCCAGACCAAGCTGAAATTTTTCCATGGGATTAGTGGCCAAGGAGACAGCAATGAAAATTTCTTATTGATAGCAGAAGTGACAGGGGAAGAGGTGAGGGGAGCTATGAAGCTGACAGCTTGGAAGTGATACAACATTTATATGCTTTTCCTAGCATCCATTCCAGGTTTCACTGAAGCGTGGTAAACCTCATACTAAGGAATGCAAGGGAAACAAAAAAATCTGGAAGCACTAGTCATGTTGGAATCCAGATGTTAACATCAGAAGAAATGCGCTCGTGTGGTGTCAAGGTCCAGTGAAGACATATTTGAAATAGTGGGCCTAGTCATTTATTTACAACAAAAACGTATCTAAGGCCAAGTCCCAAAAAACTGCAGGAATCCTATTTGCAAATTATTCTGGGAGCCAGCATAGTGCGTGTTTAGGCCATAAACTGAGTATTTACAGAGTAAAAGTCTTTGCCATCAGCTTTAAAGGGAGTTAGACATCACGTATGAGTGGTTTAAACTGGGAGAAGTCCATGCATAAAGAAGGGCGAACTTAATGGTTGGCCATGATCATGGGACTTCCCTCTTGCAGGAGGAGATTAAAATAGAACTGCCTAGACAAGCAACTACAATGGAGATAGCTTCTCACGGATAATACATACACATGCAGATGAATTAAGCAAGAGACTTTGTTGTTTTTATACTGTGATCATTTCTGTTTTTAAATGCCTGGGTGGTGTTGGGCAAAAGGTAACTTGGTAGAATGACAAACAGATTTGGATTTTGAGGTAGGGCAGGGCAGGGCATTAAAATAAAGCCAAGCAGTATCTTCCTACCATATAAATGTAGATATGGTTTGAGAGATTAAAAAACAACTACATTGGCGTGGGCTGATTTAAGGAAGCATTTCTGCCTCTTTTTTTTAAAAAAAACAAAAAACAAAAAACCTCCAATCAGTGCATCTTCTGGTTCTGTTTTGTTTCATTGCCTGCCCAAATACAAAGTTAAAAAACATAAGGAAGCCATACAAGGCTTGCTGGGTAGCAAAGCAGGAAAGGTGAAACAATGGCCAGTACTCAGAAGCCTCCCTTCCAACAAATTAGCCAGGTTTATAGCTTTGAAGGACACCTCACACTGATCCTGATGGTAGAGTTGTTTGCCAAGCCTGGGGAAAGAAGATCAAAGGATACCAGCACTTCAAGAGAAGGGAGCACTGAGTGAGTTCAGAGTCACTGCCTTGTGCCTCCAGAGAAACAAGCTGGCTGGCTGGGAGCACCAGCATAGGAAAATTTGCACCATCTGACAAAAAAGCCACGAGCAAGTCAGATTGGTCTGAAACACAGGCATATACGTCCCTTTTTGCTCTGCTGAAGTGCAAAACACAATTTTGCAAGTGAATCAGTGACAGTTTTTGGAAGGACGTTTCCACTCACTCCAGCCAGCTGTTAAATGAGACTCTCGAGGAGAAAGGCCTACAAGTGCCCACTCCTCAGACCTGTCCGGTCCCCACGGGGCAGAGCCCAGGGAGCTGTCACCTCACAAGCTCCTGCCTTCAGGGATGCTGCAATGGAGGACGCATTTGGGCAGAATTGACAAAACTTCTCACCTTATCCAGTACCCAGCAAGAGCTTGAGAGAAGGAAGGTATGCAAACAGTCCAGGAAACTGCTTCCTTACAGCAGCGAAAAGTGCAGATCAAAGTTTACTGCTGGTATTACCTTGTATCAAAAAATATGTCTTCAATCATGAGTCAGAGCCCTTTAAATAATGTATTATATGTTTATCACTTTAGAAAAGTGCATTTCAGTACTACATGAATAAAGATATTAGCTTTATGTATTTTTATATATATAAATCACTACTTGACACATAATGAATTAAAGTAAAACACAATGCAAGTCTGGAAAGCTTCCATATGGAACAAAACTGAAAATGCTAGGAATACTTAGTTAAGAAAGAAAATGAACAAAACTAAATCATAAACACTATAGACCCAAGAACATCAATTCACCTTGTGAAAATTTGCAAGCTAACAAAAGAAAATACATTTTAAAAAGAAAATACAATGCACAAGTGACTGACACTGTCATCAAGGCCAGTAAATCAATATGACGGAGACAAAGACCAAAAATTTAGTGGCTAGAAGAAAATTCTATACAATGATAGTAGGATTTAAACTGAAAGTACCAACCTGGTTAGAGGATTGTAACTCAGATATCACTGGGGCTTTGGACAAGCTCTCTCTTCAAGGGATAGCTGGAGTGGTACACTGCTCCCCAACATTTGCCACCCTGGTGCAGCACAGCCCAGGGGGAAAGCACACAAAGTCCTGCACATCATTTTTTCACGAGGTCATTTCTTTGCTCTATCAAACAAAGTATCTCCTGTTACTGTAATTCTCCTTAGGCATTGCAGTTGGTTAGAGTTATCCAGTGGAAATCACATCACTCTGGGTGGGAGCAGACCTAGCACAGAAGGAACAAGCATGGCTCAGCTGTTCTGCCTGGCCAGCTCTGCCTGCCCACACTGATGTCCTCCAGCAGCTCAGAGGTTCATGGAGCAGACACAGACCTTTAGCCTAATGCCCACACTTTTCCCTACTGCACGGCACAGAATATCAGGTACTTACATATACAAAAAGTATGCAGTGCTGTGCGAGACTAAACACAGATGGAAAACATCACTGATAATGGAATGAAAAATCCTTTGTAATATCTACAGATACGGAAATTGTTACTGTCCTATGTATTTTCCATCTTTGCCTTGTATAAAGGTTGAGACCATCTCTAGGAAAAACAACTTTTCAGAAGGCCAGCAAAAGCCCTAAATACAATTCATGGAAGGCAGAAGTCAATTATTTTGACCTTATATAGTGCATCCCATTTTCTGCTTTATCATGAGTATAAAAAATATGTAAAATATAAGATAGTCTCAGAAAGTCAATTTGGACTGAGTTTCTCAGGCATAGCAGTGAAAAGGCTAATGTTAGAGAAGAACAATTTGTTTACTACATGTATTTGGGAAAGCTTTCCCAGCACTAACGTGCAATAATTCTCAGGAAAGGGATACAGCTTATTTTTTAAGTACTTCCCTAGATTCAGCTTCAGTTTGAATATTCAAAATTTACAAGCAATCTTTTCGTAGCCAAGCTTACCTCCAGTAAAAAATCTAATGGGGCAGGGGGGAGAGGATAAAGGACCTCACAGATTAACATTGCCATGTGAACTGGAGGCACAAGCAAAATCGGTTTTGGTCCCTGTTTGTGTATTTCTAAACAGAAACACGGTAGAAGAGATACAGATCCTTGCTTAGATGTGCTATTCACTGCTAAAACCAAAATGCTGGAGCACATCTTACCTAGCATTCTGTAGCAATGGCATGGAAATAGCTCTCACAGTGAGCCTACTAACCTCTCTTCATCAGCCAATAAAACCAGGCACTTGGAGAATGCAGTTAATCTTTTCTAAGGTAGAGAGCTCAAGGGCTGCGATGGATAACAGTTCAAAATGTTCACTTTCCTTTACTGATTACAAAGAAAGCCAGGATTTTTCAGTTCCTACTGCATTTGCATTTTCACCAAGAAGCATTTCATTCTATTCCTGAAGAAAAACAAGCAAAGCTCTTAGTGTTCCCAAACTGGAACATTCTTGTCAAAGAATTTAACACATTAGACTGGCAGGATTCAGAAGACTTGATGTGAATGAACTCAACTAGGCAGCAATGATAACAAAAGTGTAACTTAACAACTTATTGACTGAGAATGACTTTCACATCAGGTGGAAAGGAACAAACATTTTTTTTTGCATGCCAGATATGAAACATGCAGTAAAATAAGTAACTATACAGAGGGCTAACTCTAGAGCAGACCTTATGGAGAACTGCAGGGTAACAAGTATGTTTTAAGCCACAAAATGCTTTTTAAGCATTAGACCATCATTTAAAGATTAAGAGACAGATGCAAAAGTTGGGAGACCTGGCATAAGATTTTGAGTTCAGAGTCCAGAAAATGATGTCCCTTTAAAAATGCTTGGAGCCCTACTGCTTCTTACTTCCCTAATGATGTAATTTGGCTTGACAAAACCAATTCTGTCCCTCTGTATTCTGGCCCTGCTTCTATTGTGTCATGTTACATGGTATGACATATAGCATCTTCAGATGAAAGACAAATCAATTCTCTGTTCTGTCCTAAAATAGTTTTGTGTTGGACAACATAGTTTCCAGAAAGGTACACTAAGTCAAGCCCTACTCAGCAGAAATGTTTCTGTTCTGAAGTGCTCTGCTAAATTTTTATCCATCCTCTTCCTCCTTTCTTAGTGTTCCTGCCTTTCTGTTATGAATTGTTGCCTTCTGATGTGTCAGATTTATTGAATATATATCATGCAGAAAGGCAGTTTGCTTTTGTTTGCTCTCCTGTCCAGCTGTAACCAATTTCTCTGTCACCTTCTAAATATTCTTCTTTCATTTCAGAGCATTGCTACAGCATTTGTGTTGCTCTTAGTGATGTATGAAATTTCTTCATTCCCTTTTCCTTAGCAGCCTCTGGCTACACGTGTTCAGATGAAGTAGAAATATTGACATAAGGTACAATATGGGGAGGATTGTGACGAGAGTCTGAAAATGCCACCTCAAGCCTGTTAGTTCATAAAGAACTTAAATTACGAGCTTTACAAGGGGTGCACTGATTGATCTGAGAACCTGGATGCTGCCTGCTGCTTCAGAAAGTTGAGATCGCACTAGTGCCAGAGAAGAATGTGTACCCTGAAACACAGGGTGGGAGTAACAGAGCTCTTAAGTTAAGTATAATACTCAGGGTAGCTTTGGACCTGCACTGCCCTGGCTGCCCTGTTGCCAGGCTTCAGCTGAGCTTTAATCAAGACTGCTTGGAGACAGGTGTTAACCAGTGTTGCAGGAACTCCGGTCTCAGTTCAATACCTTACTCCAGACCTACAGGCTTTTAAAAGCATATACCGTATTAACTATTTTAGTGTGCCAGGGATCTTAATCTCCATTCTTTTCTGCCAAAACATCTACCAAAAATTGATTAATTCTTAAAGTTTTTTATAGAAAGAGCTTATTCTGCCTGATTCTTTTGTTGATGTCCCTGCTCATTGTTTGCAATCTTATTCCCTTCTGGTGACAGGCACGCTGAAATGTGTCCTTCGGTTTGCTGTATACACAGTCTGGGAGAAAACTAGTTGAATTTTTTCAGGTATGGAATGTAGAATCAGAAATACAAGACTGTAAATTATTAAAATGCTATCCAACTGAATTTCCACAAAGTCACACCTTTTTTTGCATCATTCTAAAATTACTATTTTTTCGAGGTGTGGTACCAAGGGTACTATGCATCCCTTGGTACAACACCTCGAAAAAATAGTAATCATAGTCCTTTTAAAGAAGAGCATAACATATTGTTGGCCAATGTCCAAGGCTAAAATTAAACTAAACTAATTCTGGAAGTGAATTAATATAAACCATTTTGCATCAAGACTCAAGAGACTAAAATTACAAAAGAAGGGAACTTTGCTGCTGGTTGCTGCTAGTCTTTGGCAGTTATGAACAAAGAGACATCCTTAAACAGAGTGCTTGGAGAGCATCTTTAACAGGCTCTTCCATTCCTTTTAGGAACCTGAACAATAACAACTGCGATAAAAACAACTTCAAGTCCCAATACTTACATTGTTCCCATTTAATTGTTTTCCCAACATAATTGGTGTGTAAGAGGTCAGAGGAAAAGAAAATTGTATACTACAAAGATCATGCTGTCAGGTAGCACATTGAAAATACTTTCTGTGACTGTTTCATGACAATAAAAAATTTTTCTACAAATGCAAGAGCAACAAAATGAAGGCTAAGGAGAATCTCCAGCCTTTATTGAGTGCAGGGGGGGAAACATAGGGACAAAGGATGAGGAAAAGGCAGAGGTACATAATGCCTTCTTTGCCTCAGTCTTTAATATTAAGATCAACTGTTCTCCAGATACCCAACTCCATAAGCTGGAAGACAGGGACAGGGAGCAGAATGAAGCACCCATAATCTACAAGGAAACGGTCAGTGACCTGCTACGCCACTTAGACACACGTGAGTGTAAAGGGCTGGACGGGATCCATGCAAGGATACTGAGGAAACTGGAAGAAGTGCTCGCTGAGCCACTTGCCATCATTCATCAGCTAACTGGGGAGGTCCTAGTTGACTGGAAGCTACAAATGGGTTGATATGGGACTAGTAGAATGGCATGTGCACCAAACATTTCTTTATAATTGGGAAGCTGAGCCCTGTAATCTCTTCATCATTTTATCAGTGAGTTAATGGTCATTACCATGAACAGATTCTTATTTTAGCAAGCAAGTCAAGGCACCACTGGTGCTTTTCATATGATAATACTGATGCTTTAATTAAAATGAGTATAATTTTTTTAGCTTTACCTAGGCTTAGCTGCAACCTTTCAACTTGCAAACACCACCTTGAAAGTCTTATGAAAGACACTTGTGTAGCACACTGTTCTTCTTATGATCAAACCTCTCTTTCTCTCTCTCATTCTGTCTCCTCTAATACAGTATAAAAGGCTTAGAGGTAGAAACAATAGGGGAAACCAATAGCTGAAAAAAACCTTCCCTATACATTGTGCAATGCTACCATCCAGAGCAGAGCAACTAGAACTTAAAAAGTGTTTTTGTTCAAGATTTCCAAAACTCCAATAAATGTTTCTTTCCTTTATCAGCACTAAAAGTATTCTAACATCCTCATGTCAACAATTACATATTTTCAAAACAGAAATTTCCCATTGGTCTTTGTTTTTATCAGCAAAAATTAATTTTGCCATGTTTCATCTTCCAGTTTCCCTCCCCCAAAAATCAACCACAAACCACTGTCGATATCTTTAATTTTTGAAATTTTTTACTTTATCCAAACAAACATGGAAATCATTTTCATTCAAATAAGTAATGAACTCAAGAGTTAGACTTACAAAGGTCTTTCTTTGCTAAGTCGTTACATTATTTTTTTGTTTGGTTTGGTTTTTTTTGTGTGGGGTTTTTTTCCCAGTTCAAGATATCCTTTTGTATTTAAATTGGATAGTAGTGACTGTTCGGTTTGGTTTTCAAAGGATGCTTCTAATTCTACCACTAAATAGAAAAATAAATCAAGAACTGAACTACAGCTAAGTGTGAGCACATGTAAAACTGAGCACACTGTTGATCTTGGAGCCTAAAAGGAATTTTATTGAAAGTTCAATGATGTTCAGGCGTGACTCCCTCAATCTCATAATATTCTGTGTTATCTCAGGACACTTCATGTACAGAAAAATGAAAAAAAAAAAAAAATCTGAGTTGCAAATCAACTTCTCCAACAGCTCCAAGTTAAGTATTTCTATCTCTGCTTTTAAACTGACAAAATTTAGAGAATTGGGGAGAGAGTACAGGAAAGGAATAGCTTCTTTCAGGGAAGTACTCCAAGCTCATATGCACTTTACTATAGTTCTTTCTTGGGACAGAAAACCCATTCAGAATGTAAATCTATTAAATATGAGAGTTGATAAAAAACAATAGAGCACTGTGGGGAAAAAAAGTAAAGTAGACAGTGAATGTTGCCAGCAGTCCCTGTTTTCAGCAGTCTCCTCCCTCAGGGGTAGCCACTGAAAAGGAAAGTCAGGCACTGTAGGGTGCCCAGCATCAACGTACATGAACATTCTTGTTGCATCTACCTGGGGCCAAATCCAAACCTGCGACCAGTGTAGGAAGGATCTCCGCTGAAGTGTCATTCTCCACAGCCCTTCCTCTTTTCAAAACCAAATTTAATCAGTATGAACAGAAGTATTTCCAGCCAGTTAGACACAATGTTATCAACTCGTATTGTAATCTCCTATGTATTAAAGGGGGAATTGAAGACAAGATTTTACAGTATGATTAATGGTTTCCAGGTGTACAGTTCAAGGTAATGTGAAGAAATGCTGAGTTCAGCTTCTGGAGCAAAAATAACAATAAAAAAATAATCAGGCTCCTTTAACATCCTTTAAGCTAAACCAGCTTTGGGTATCCCAATCACTGTTTTGGGATGGTTGCCACAAGGCCCTTGAGAGAACTGCCTTGGGAAATTAATTAAGCTGCATCACATCACATTTAAAACCTGGTGTCCTTGCTTCAGGTTGCACTTCCATCTTTGCTCAGCCAGTCTCTGTGGATGGGGTAAACACTCATTTAGAGATAGGAAAAATAAAAGATCTTTCCTGAGGGCCTGGGCAAATGAGTGAGTTTCCATGAGGTAATTAAGGGCATAAGCCCACAGATGTGCTGTGATGGCCCCAGTGCATGCCCTTCCCCCATGGTACACACACAGCATCCTGCCACAACGTGCACACTGTGGCTGCCATTGCCATTCCTGCCACAGCTCACCACGCAGCCTGCACTCTCTCAGCACCCACTCAAGTCACTGCCACGTGCTTCAGCAGAGACAAGAGGCTGGCTGCTCACCCCACAGCCCCTTCAGTGCTGTCTCTCTCATGGCTGGACTGTCATGGAGTCAATTCATCAGAAAGAGGAGCTCACCACGCTGAAGGAGAGCAATGGGCTCATCTGGAGCAGGGTGGGCTTGGCCTGCCTCTGCTGTATGACACCAGGCAGACATGGGCAGTTTAGATCAGCTGATTTGCTATCAGTGACTGTGAGGAATGGGGTCCAAAGCGACCTGACAGTGATTAGCTTTTTGGCTAGATCACATACCAATGATCACTTAAACATCAATGAAACACTGTTTGGTCTGCATCACAAGAGGTACAGCTTGGACTTCACAAGTCTTCTCCCTGCTCTCCATCTCTGCTTCCCAAATCTGAGACCACCCTTTGGCCTCCTGCTCACCTTCAGAGCAGCTCCTCTTCCTCTCCAAGCCATCCAGCATAGATGGCCACCAGTGCATTATCCAAGTTGGCAGCCGGCTGAACACTCAACACAACAGCTGCCCTCTAGCAAAAGTTCAGTGATACCAAGTGCCCACTTGGGCACTCTGCTGACCTCCACTACCTTTGCTTCCTCAGTGGACAGGGTGGGCCCCAAAAAAGCTGATGAGCACTTTGGCTGCACTTGTGGAAGGGGCAGAGACAGGGCCAGGTCAATTTTCACACAAAGTCTAAAGATAAATTGGCAGAAAGGACAAAGGAACAATCTGGACAGTGTTATGAATCTCCGCTCAAAAGCTACTGAATCCTGCTGGAAGGGGATTTAAGGGAACATATGACAGCAAGCAGTAGTGGTCTCAGCCCACTGAACGTCAAGTCTCTCCCCTGCTTCTGACATCTAATCTGCCCTTCCAAACTGATCTCTGTGTGCCACGTGAGATAACTGTGCTGCTTAGCTGTTCCTGCAGATACTCCTGCACTAAAAAGATGCAGGCAGCAAGAATCACTCAGGTCACCTACCCTGTTCTGGCATTGCCTGAATACCAGAAGGCAGCAAAATAAGATGTTTCCTTTGTCTTAATATTTAACTTGTAGGTCTTTGATGTGTTTATGGCTCAGCCGGAAACACCCCAAAGAGTCTGTGTATTAGGCGCACTGGGCTCATTCAGCAGAACCTAGTTTTACAAGTGAGATGAAGCTCAGCCTTCTTTCTACACTCACAGAAGATATACATTCAAAATTAAAAAAAAAACAAACCCAACCTTCAAGTTCTTTGGTAACTTAAGATGCAAATCAAATGGCACTGACAGACTGTTCTCCTTTCTGGGTTCTATAAAGGATTTCCCTGCAGAAAGAGTTTTATGTGTCCACTGAATTTTTGCTTCCACAGTGTTCTGTTAAACTCTTGATTAGAAAACAAAATAAAAAATACTGTTGCACTAGCTGTTTCAATGTACAGGTGGGTCAAGGACCTTCTTCATAGCCGCAACACCTATAGCACAACTATCCTCCAAAGAGAAACCTAAATTCCATGGAATTACTGCAGCAGCTTTGAAGTGCATAAGCTGCCAAACCATTCAGAGTTAATAGATTTGTTTATGGACTAGACAAGGCTTAATTAAACCAGGCAGCTCTGAAGAACAGTAAATCCTCTCTTTTTCTGTCTTCCCCTCCCCCCGTCTTTTTTTCCTAGAGTATCTTTCTCTTATTGGCTTTCGTCTTCCTAATAATCCCATCACAAATGACAGATATGTTATCAGTCATCACTGGGATTTGACACATTCTTAATACCTGTCATGACAGCTCTGAAGTCTGCATGCTATTCCATTGTATTCCAAAGCATTTGCAGGAGGTAATGGACACATCAAATAGCAGTCAATGGTTTTGCTTTATTGAACTGCTGAAGGCTTGCAATATAGAAGTAGATCCTGAAAAAAACATAATCTGTGATTATTCAGAATTACACACATAGTAATTAAATATAAAACAGTATAAATAGCTTTTTAACTCTCTTATGCTTGTGATCATCCTGGCCACATTGCAGAATTTATTATTAAATAATTATTGATAAGAATGCTTTAATATTTAAAAAAGGTATCAGTATTGGCAATAGTGAAGATCACATTAGTAATCCAAGGTCTTCATTGAAAGGTTCAAAGTATAATACTTGTCCTGATAATGTGGCAGTGTATTGTTGTGCCTGTACAGAATCTGTCCTGGTTCCTTGGGTCTCTGCTTTATTTTAATAGAGAACCGGATGCAGAAGTGAGGTGCAAGTCATGGCAGAATGAGATTCTACATCAAAGGTGAATGTCTGAATTGGTATGAAGACAATGGGATTGTGCACTGTGTCATTTACACAAATTGTCAATATTGTAAAAGACTAAATGTGAGTGAAGTAGAACATGAGTTTGAAGAGCAAGGGGACACAAGGAAAAGAGAGAGTCTTATTACTGAGCAATAAGGAAAAGGAAGACCAACTAACAGGTTTTGTATGAGTCCATTCCTGATGCCTGGGACCTCTTAATACAGGTAGTTTTGTTTTCCTTTCTTCAGGCCCTCAAAAGAGCTGTAACAGATACAGCACCCCAGAGAACAAATTCAATACAGAGCCCTTCAAACAGATGTATTTTCTTTTGATCAAATTCTACTATTACTTCAGATGACTCTGGTCAACTGTGTGTAATACTTTTCAGGCACAAAAATAAAATAATTTCTTACTGTAACATTTCTTTCAGCCTTTTAAGGCTTTTCTCTCAGTTGAGTTCAGCTGCTGCAAAGCATCATATAGCCATAGTCTCTGCCAACAGCATACGAGCTGTATTACAGCAGTGCACTTTGCCATTAGTAAATGCAATGGCTTGTTGTTCTCAATGCATTTACAATTTTGCACAAAAGTAGAAAAGAACACCCCCAACAAAAACAAAAACGCCACACAGATCAGAGACAAAGCAGCCCTGTGTAACTTAAGGCCTTTTCAGCAAGGCAATAAAGCTAATGCAGAATTGTGAGCTGGAGTCAAAAGGAAGTGTCCCATTGACATAATGAGCTTTGGAGCAGGTCTGGAGTGAAGAAGACAGGCAAAACTCGTTCAGCCACCTAAGTGATTTCATGCCCTTTAGAAAAAATTAGTAAATGAGTGTGTAGTGGTTTAAGAGTCTCAATGCATTGTTTGCATCTACAGGAAATAGATGAGCAAACTGGGCTTTCTTACAGTGCAATTTTATTTAGGAGAGACACAGAATAAGTTTTGCACCTGTCAATCACTCGGGAACAAAGTGATGGCATTTAGTGGGGCAGGAATGTTGTTCTCAGAATGCAACAAATCCTGTTCCAGCGTTCTAAACCACTGCAATAACAAGCACTGGTCGAGCATAAACTCACCCTGTCAGCTGAAGTACTTCTAGAAAAGCTGGAAGGTGATGTTTGTGTCAACAGGCTTCACACCAGACCAGATACTGCCTGTTCTTGAGCAGCCACCATAAAATCATACCACTTACAAACTTGGTATATTTTCTGATTATGATCTTATACCAGGGCCTGTTCCAGATCAAATATTTACTGTCAGCTGAGCCTGGGTTGCATGAAGGCAAGATCATGGCACCACAGCCATACTGAGAAGTCTCCCCAGCTCCCTTCTGGCTCCGTTCCAAAAAGCATTACTGCTTCTACTGCTGTCTACACTACCAGTTATTCCTTTCATATACCCTCTCAGCTGTAAGCAAATCAACATGCCAATCCCTTGGGACACATGGCTTAGCTTATACTAAGACTTGCCATTCTGCTTTGTGCTTTGGACATTGATTTCCATTGTCTCAGCTATCACTCAACAAAAGGGCATTTAATTGCTGTCTCATTTAGTCTGGGGGAGAAGAGGAGAACAACTTTTACCAGTCCTCTGATTGATGGCAGCCATTAGTACTTTCTAGCACAATACTGACTTACTAGAAGCATGATTTACATGTGAAGTTCGCTGCCACACAAGTGAATCAGATTTGCAGCTATGCTTATTTGAACAACTTAGAAGACAGAATCTTCTAATGAAATGAATTTGCAAAAACGCTTACACTGGCCACCCATTTAAAGGGAAATTTTGAAGATTAATGAGGTTTGTTGAAAGCTCTTAGAAACAAAAGACTATTTAGTAGAGATCTTATAGTTTTTGTTTCATTTTTTAGGCACTACCATGTAGGTGCCTAAATGGTTGTGAAAAATAAAAAAGAAAAAGAAAACACCCAACCAACATGACTTATACTTATTTATATATATTTAACACTAGGAAATACTACATATCCACTATGCACCAAAGCTCCTAATCACATACTAAGAAAAGCAATGCTGAAGAATGCCAAAAACTGTTTTTCCCTCTTCTGTGAGCATTTCTATTTTCTTTGTGATGGAGCAGAGAAGAAGATTAATATCCACATTTAATATCCTCCACATTCTGTAGGGCAATAAGCCACATGCCTTGGTGTTCAAGCCAAACTGCTGACAGTGGATTTTTAGCATTCATCTCATTTTATTAAAAAGCACAAGGATGCTAATCTTCCTTTCAAAAGAACAGAGCTTAAGAAACAACTAGATCAGTGACGGCTTCTTGAAACACTACCTTTAATCAGTCCTGTTATGTGAAACTTGCTGTAATTTCAGCAAAAGTTGATGTAGTTTGATGCAGCTTATCAAAACATTTAATAATTACAAAATCCAAGATCAAATGCTTTTTCAACACCAGTCTTTCCAGTCAGACATAGAAACAAGCTGAGGCACCGGGTATTATCAGACACACCTTTGTGCATTTTTTTTAGATTTACCATGGGAGAGGCAGATTGAGGTAGGCCAACTTTCAGCTAGGGAATGATGTACAGCCAAAACACGCAAGAACTCATGTAGTCTCAGCTGTGGGAGCACTAACCTTGGCCAGGCAGAGGCTTTCTGAAACCATGTCAGCTTTACCCGCAAAAAAAGCACTTCTGACTACTTTCAGAACATACCCTCTGTTATTCACATAATTGGTTTAAAATTCCACAGCAAAATTACTCTGCTATTACTTGCTTTCAGAGAGTCCACTCCTTACATTCACATCCCACACAGGACCCACCTCTGTTCCTCAGTGATACTCATCTTTCCTGATGTGCATTTCTAAAGAAGCTAAAATAATGGCCATTTCTGTGTGATCTCATGCTTTTTCCTACATTTCAAAAAAATCATGATTTTAGATACATAAAGGAATGTGCAAAGGCAGAATGTAATTTTTTTGTTTAGACCAGCTGTCTTCATTTTTATTCATGCTACAGCTTACATGCATGGAAAACTATATTTTGATCCTGCCTTTTCCCATTCATTTTTAGGAGAAAATAAAACACAGAAGCACCCAAACCAAACAACAACAACAAAAATCTAAACAAAACCCCTCCTAAGTTGGCATGTGGCCAGATACTAGCTAAACACTAGAATACACTTGTTTCCCTAATTTGGCTCTTTGTAGATTTTATTTTTCCCTCTCACTGTTTCCATCCTCTTTGGTGTCGGACAGGAGACTCATGTTTCTCCTGTTGGAAAGGCTAAGTGCTATCGTCCAAAAAGTACAGTCTCTGGACAATTATTACTGGTAGCTGTGATGAAGTGGCACATATGAACCCAGCCTCACATCTCGCCTTCCCCTCTAGGCTCATGCCAGGCTGGAACCAGAGCTCCCAGCAGCGGCACTTCCAGGAGCATCACAAGCACCAAGAAAGCTGCCAAAACAGTTTTAAAGCACTTCGCAGCTAAAGAACAGACCAAGAGTCTTGTTTGTGCAACCCCTCTATCAATCTCACTTCAGATCTCTTTGGCCACTTGAGAATAAAGAAGATGATTTTAGAAGCAGTTTTCTGAGAAATCTGCCAAGCAAACATATGCTAATAAATGTGAACAGATCCTGGAAAAGAAGGTGATCAAATCTCTCTGATCATTCTCAGAGTCACAGTCAAACCTGCACACCTTTGAGATTCAGGTCAATCACACATCTGCTCAGCATCCCCCTGGGAGACTCAGAAGCTAAGTGCAAAATTAGGGCATGCACTAGCACAGCAGTAAGCTGCAGCATGTTGCTGGCAGAAGCACAAACCTGCTTTTCTATCCAGCACATCATCTATAAATAGGTTTATGAATACAGAACCTCTGCCAAGCTATTCTTGCTTACCTTTTTTTCTCTTTGCTAATCTTTAATGCCACTTACAAGACTGGCTCCTAGAAGTTTTATCTCCATTATTAGTAATAAACATTTATTAAATTATCTAGCAACATCTGAAAGTCCTGATGAATAGCAACAAATTTGTCTAGAAAAACAGAATATAATTTCTCATTCAGAAAATTCTAATGTATTAAGAAAAGGAAAAAATGAGCTTACCTGAAAACAGAAAATTCACATGAGAAGTCTGCAGGCACACCACAGCTCCAGAAACAAGAACCCACTTCTGCTGGGACTTTGGGAGGAGACAAGGCAGTGTCAGTGAACTCTTGTTCAGCTGTGCTCCAGACGGTACCAGCTGAGCCCCAGAAGTGAGCCCTGGGCTGTCTCCCTAACTCTTCTCACCTGGAATAACAAAACAGGTGCTCAGCTCCCTCAGTGCAGGAGCAATGCAACATTACACACCCCAGACAGAGTGAGGGATGTTCACACTCCCTGATTGCTGGAGATTCAACACAGCCTTGGAGAAGAGGAAACTCATTACAGCTGCCATTATTGATAAGCATGGTTCTCTGCTTTTCTCTCCTCCAGATGCCCTCTCAAGATATACTAGGGACATGCAAAGCACTAGAAAGCTATCAAGAGAGCATCCTAACTGTCTTATAGGGGCTGCTTTTCTAGAAGATAACAATAAACCCATAACAAACTTACTAAAACCCATTCTATGGCAAGAACACTTTATGGTAAGAATTTTGCTTCGAGCTGCCAGTGTTGGATGACCAAACCAACCAGTGCTAATTTCAAGCAGGGACATTGACGAAAGACTTACATTACTTTGTACTTCCATCTAGTATAATTCTCTTGTATCTCTGTTTTTCCCCTCTCCCTCTCAACCCTTACATACTTCACCATACATTTTCAAGGATGGTTGCCTAAGTGAAGCCCTTTATTAAGGCTGAATTTTCAAAAGCAATGTCACCTTGCAGTTTCCTTTTGCTTCAGAAATTGGCTTCTAGGGGCATATTCTTGAAAAGCCTCAATTTATACTTATTTCAACTTTCCGGGGAATAATTGAATATGGAAAGTAAGGTTTAGCCTGATTAAATTTTTATTTCCATCTAAAAATATAAGGAAATGCATAGTAAAAAAGTAGAAAAGCTTTTTTTCATGTCTGCCACCACCTTTACTGCATGCATCTTCTCCAACAAGGAATATTTCAACATCCAAACCATCCAAATGTCCAAATCTATAAGAATTTTACGTATGAAAACTCTTCAAAATGTACTTTAATCTCAAATTATCTGAAGTGTTTTTTTCACGTGTCACAAGCCGAAAGGATTCAATGTATTTAGGTAAAATGCATTGAATGTCTTAGGTTTCCCACCAGGTTAGAAAATGCAATGTATCCTAAGTCCTCTGCGAGGTAACATTAAGGAAAGACTTGGGGGTAAAAGACAGTGTTGGTATTTACTATAGAAGAAACTCCAACTTTACAATAATACATTTTCTACATGTGATCCTGAAGGCAGGACACTATTTTTAAAATCAGCTCTCATGTCACAGGGCTGTCAGACCTGTCTGCAACAAAAGCAGTGGGATATCTGGTACACCCCACACCTCTCCCTGCCAGCACCACCCTCCCAGTAACACGTCCTTCATCTGCCAAGGCACAAGGTCACACACAAGCCCACATCTCTTCTGGATCATCATACAGCCACTTCCCAGACCTGAACTCCTGCTGCCTCCATCATGTCCATGAGCCAAACCTTTTAGCTGGCTGACAGGTTTACTGCACAGTAAAAAGCTGACTTTTCAAAGAGACTCTCAGAAGATAAACTTTCTGATGTTTTTCCCCCTCCACAAAATTCTTAAGTATGTGTGTTTCTTGATTAATACTAAGCACAAGAAAAACTTGTGCAATGCAGAAAGACCTTTTACATTTCTCTGTGTACCTGCTCTCAGCAGAGAGAAATAAGAGACATTATTTAATAGATATCCAGGGAGTAAAGTGCTAGAATCCTAGTCCTAAAATGTCATAAATTTAATGTATTAAAATAAAAAATAAGCAGATTTTTTCATTATTAAGGCAAAAGAATGCCATACAGGCCTGGAAATTTCTCAGATCCAACAGACTTATTCCTGCTGGTCTGACGCTTCTGTCATTGCAGTTTTCTCCCTTCTCCAAGAAGTGCATATGCCTTCTTTATAAATCACAGCAGCACACTGGCCATCAAACTCTATTGCTGCTACTTGGCAAGGGAACACCAAGGCAAGAAAGGGCTAATACCCTCAGAAAACCACGCACATGGGTCTACCAAGCAAGTGGATACATACTCCTTTTCCTCCTTTTTCAAGGATCACAGGTATTGCTTTATTCTAAATTATTTCAAATAGATAAACACCATCACCAGTTGTAAAGTTGAGCCTTAGTCTCAAAGAGAGATTAAGGAGACTGTTGTTAAGCATGGAGGGCTTTTTATTCAGCACACCCATAGTTTGCTTCAAAGCTCACTGTATAAGACGAAATAGTTGAGATACAAAGTCAAATTTGACGATCCTGGGAATAGCTGTGCATGGTGCACAGCTGGCAGGCACGTCTACTGCAAGGATGCAGTTCTGCACATGAAATTACAAGACTGAGATTCCTAATTGTATGCAGTAACCAAGGCATGGAAGAGAAATCAGTTCACAAGTTAACCCCCAGAAGCAGAGAGAAGTTTTGTTCTCTTCTCTGGAAAGAGGACAGCCAACACTGCTCATATCAAAGCCTGGACCCACAACCTTCCAGGCTTAATTAGAAGATCATGAAGAGTACAAAATGGCATTGGAACACAAAAAATTGTTATTTTTCAAGTAAATTTAGTACAGTGAAAACTCTTACATTTACAATCTGTACTTCCTCATCCACCCTTTTTTCCTCATTAATGATACAGAGTTGGCTGCAAATGCATCAAAACCTGTCAGCTACTGCAGGGTATCCTACAGCCAGTCTTGTGTATTATTCCAGCTGTCTAGATGAAGGTCGCTGACACTGCTAACACCTTTGACATTTTATAATCAATTGCCAGCATTTACAGAGGAAAAAAATACCACTAGCTTTGAACATGCTCAGAAAGAAAGACATTCTTCTCAATGCATTATAAGCTTGCTCTCTCTGATAGCCAAAACATGAAACATGAGGCAACCTAGCAAGTCAAATATCAATGAAATTGGTTTCTGGCATCCAACGCCATATTCTGTTTGTATATAAACAATTGTAGTTTATCCATCTCTTCAAAATAATTGCAGTATGAATCCTCATAAGGACAGCAGCAGAGAAAACTCGTAGCCAAATACTTGTAGCTGAAGAAAAATAATAATTTAATTTTAAAAGCAACTACAAATATCAGGCTATCAGCACATTGCTAACACCAAATACCTATTTGGAAAATCTAGTATTTTGTAGATTAGACTTGTGGAAAGCCAAAAGGACCGACCTTTACGTATACTTTTGCTGCTGATAAAGGATGAGGAATCTCTTGCCGTATGCTGAACGCTCACTCAGTGCCTGCTTTTCAGAACAGGAACAGAAATTGCTGCCTTTAAACTAGTCTTGCGTTGATTTTTAGCCAGCTGCAATATTCCACTGCTATAACTGAGGATGGAGGGCTAAGGAAGAGATTTTCAAACAATATTTTGTAAATGGTCCACAAGTCCCATCTGATTTATAAACTGTCAATACACTTGATGAGTTCAGCAACTGGGAAGCCCTGGATTTGACAGCACCACCCTTACCTGATAGTTCAAAGCAATCATTTTGAGTTAATACAGGGCCTCAGAGAACACAGGGATCTCTAAATTAAGACCTTCTAAAGAGCTATATTTCGCTCAAAATTCTTGCTCCTGACAGTCCTTCTCATCCTCTGGCTCCTAATTCAAACCATCAGTCAGCTCTTGCCTTTCACAGGAGCTCACTGCTACATAGTAATGTTTGCATCAAAAACAATTGCCAAAGGCACTCCAATTTTCATTAATAATTATCACTAGAAGAAAAAAAAAAAAAAAGGTTGTATTTTTGTCCAAAGAGAACCATTTCTTGATGTTTAACATAGGCAGGATAATGGTCACAGGCAGCATCTTGGCTCAGCGGGCAAAACTAGTAGGTGGTAAATGAGAGTGCTGCAGAGGGGACAGATCTTTTTCCAGGGGGGAGAGGGGGCAGTGTCTGCTAAAGGAGGCACCCTGATGGCAGGAGATTTATGCATCCACTCTTGTGTCAGTCTAGGAGGAGGGAATCATTATGCAAGGCCAGCTGCAGGGGTGTGCACTGCTGTCGGGAAAAATTAGAAGACTAGCAATGGACTATAAAGAAGGAAGAAATGACAGAGTGAATGAAAACCCCATGATAAACCCATTTAGG
This sequence comes from Calyptomena viridis, assembly GCA_013390005.1. Classification (NCBI taxonomy): domain Eukaryota; kingdom Metazoa; phylum Chordata; class Aves; order Passeriformes; family Eurylaimidae; genus Calyptomena; species Calyptomena viridis. Next base: position 46,528 of record WEIV01002262.1, read on the forward strand.
CTCTCCTTGGGATGAAAGATGAAGCCTAATCTGTTTGGCATATATCCTGGCTGAGACTCAAACAAATATGCCTAGATACGCTCAGGCACACAGCCCAGAATGTGCAATGAGAAAGTCCACCCAAAGGATCCATAACTGCACGAGGTGTGGAGCAAGAGTCCTTTTTCAGCATGTATTAGCTAAGTTCTGGGGAAAGATCATAGAACACTAAGATGCTTTTGATCAGAAGAAATCTCATCTTCTGCTGAATGCCTTCTTTGTGTCAATATTTTGGAAAGATAGCTTTTTCATTTGAATACCTTGGGTGAGTGCTGGGGCCAGGGGTGGGCAGAGAGAAGGGATGACAGGACTATAAAACAGTGAAAAGAACTCAAACTAAAGCTCTGGTATATCACTCCCACTTGACTGAAGGATAACTTTCCAATTTCATGTGGCATTCCTTTCCCTAAGAAAATTTCTGTCTGAGTTGGGCAGGTCTGTTTAACTTCTTGTCCTGTTCAAGGTAGAGGTGGTTTTTTCCCCTTTGTTAATACACTCAGAGAAATGAAATATTCCAAATATTTCTTCAATGTGCTTGCTAATAAAAACAGTCAGGATCTTAGGTCATACTGGTATTGGACAGAAAGGCGATAAAGGGGGCAAGGAAAGCAGTGCTCTTTAATATACTCCCAAACCCCCTGGTTACAATTCAAGCCTCAAGCATAAGAGGTGAAGTGTTTGATAATTTTTCCTTCTGCCTGTCCTGACCACTGTTAAAGCCTAGGGGCTGATAAAATTCTCTCTGGAATGCTAAAGCCAGAATGTACAAAATGGGAGCTGCTTGGAGAACACTTTCTTTGGGGGAGAAGGGAGAGAGGGAGGGATGTACTTCAATACTTTATTTCAAGTTACACATAAGGACCCATGGTGTTAACCACACTTTTTACCAGGGCAGAAGAAATAAATTTTGTTCAGCATTCCAACATCGTAAATTCTACCTCTGTATGTCCTTCAGCCTAAGCTTTACAAGATACAGTTTCATAAGAAATCTTTGTTCATTTAAGAGTATGAGAATTAGAGGGAAAAAAACCAAACCACAGACAGTTCTACTATAAAAGTCTTCCTTTCTATTATACGTGCACATTCAGAAAGATGGGTATTTATTTACTTCTCTGTAAAATACTTTGAATACATCCCCTCCTTTTTAAGGCAGCTCTTCTATAACATTCTTCCCAGTGGTATCATCTTTCAAGTGTAAAACAGATTCATGCTATTAGGTGTCAGATTATGACATCACTGACCACATCATAACTATCTGGTGTGTTATGCAAGCATTTACACCTGCACAGTGTGGGGTCTAACAGCTTAAAGACCTGCTAAATGTTTGGAGGTATTTTTGTTTTGTTTGGGGTTTTTGTGTTTGGTTGGTTTTGGGGGGGTTTTTTGTGTGTGAGTTGTTTGGTTTTTTTTTTTAAAAGCTCCCCAAACCCCCAAACTATGCTAGTCTGGGGACTTCAGACGTTCTTTCATTGACACTGTGAATCTGTAAATGGGGTACTGAAGTGAAGAATGGAGTCTTCTAATGAACTAAAACAAATGGAAGATACCTCCATGCATTGAGGCTCAAAGAACATAACCCTGAAGGCCACTGTTTTAGCAAAGTTATGTGAAAAACCACAGAAATAAATCACCAGCTTTTGCAGTGAGTAACAAAAATAAAACTTGCAAATTCCTAAACTATGAAACTATGTAATTGTGAAAGCGCAAACAACACTTCTTACAGCTACATGGTTATGTTTCACTTCTTTTTTCCTAAGCAAAGTAAGGACAGGCAAATGTATAATTTTAATATCAATTCAGGAAAAACTTTCATAGTAAGATATCAAATATATTATGGGAAAGGGAAAGGAACACAGTTATTTATCTGACTTCAAAACAGCACAATGTCAAGTTAATTTAAAATTCAATTTCAGTTTAAAGCATTACAAAGAAGAAAGAACCCTATTTATCATAGGTTGTAAATTGAAATCCTAGCAAGGTTTTTGTCTGCCAACTGTGTATCAGCTTTAAAACCAGATTGTAGGTGCTTCTTTTAGCAGATTGGGCTGCAAGGCTCTTAGAAACCACATTCAGAGAAGATTGTCATTTACTATTCCCAAGGGCATTTTATTTAAATTTATTTCATAGTCCGTTAGTTAATGGAAAGCTGGCATTACAATAACCCAGAGGTAACTTCTGCAAGGTACAGTACGTGATGCAAAAGCACAGAGGACCCTACCCTGTGGAAATCACCAAGAAGGTGTATACTCACATAAACGTATCTTTTACAAAAGCAAAAAGGCAAATGCAGTTTGTCTGCAGAAACAGTTTTTAGGGTGACAAGAATTAAATAAATTAAAAAAAAAATCCTTAGAGTTTTCTTCCCTTTCCAGAAAACACATCTCCACAAAAATGCTTCATTTATACTCCACAAAAAACCTTGTACATGATGGTTTGAGGGAAGAGGCAGGATACTTTTCCCAGTTTTCTGAGCCAAGGGATAAATAAACCTAATAGAAAGGACATTTAATTCACTCCTAGATTACAAACCAAAGGAAAGCCTACTCGGATTTGGTACATATCATAAAAAAAGTGACTCATGGACAACAGCTGGACTTCCAGCTTCAGGAGGTTCCTGGAAAGTGCACCGGCCAGTCTGATCAGAATGGCAAATTCTGTTCAGAAAGGCAGATCCTGCCCCTCAGCCATCAGCTCCTAACAACCCAGATGGCCAGCTGACAGAAACAGGGCAGGAAAGGCATGCAAAACCTGCACCAACAAAGCAAATAAATGTATATCCCTGACCTTCACTCCTCCAAAAGGAAGGCAAAAAAAAGCTGCCGTTTACAGCATCTGGGGCTTTTTTATTTAGTCACATAGGGCTTGAACCTCCCTGTGAAAACACCATGAAACTTCAAAACTTGCTGAGAGAGCAGATGAACACCTCAGAAAGCTTTGGTTTTGTCAAACTGGAATTTAAGGTGTGTGCAGATTGGTACTCAGGAAAGGGTAATATTTGAGGACATAAATTTATCTTCACTGACATATCCACAGTTGGGAACCAGTGTGAACAGATTCCTCATGCTGATCCATTTCACTTCTGTTTGAAATGGAGGGACATGGAAAACATTATTAGAGGTGATAGGAAAGTGTTTTCTTACTGCAGTAATGCTTTAATCCTGTCTTTGAAAAGTACATAATTTTGTATATATTTGTAATATATACCCATTATATATAGTTACGTTTTTCATATGACAATAATTTCTAAAAATGCTGAAGTATTAACAAAAGGTAAGGAGAGAATTTGATACAGCATGAGATGGAATAAAGCCTTTTCCCCTCATATGTTTTTTTAAAATATGTCTGGGCCTCTTCCTGCTCCTATAGCAGTACACGAGACTGTAGTTATCCCCTTCTCCCCTCAATTCTCACTAAACACTCACTATTTAAATGGTTTATTCATCTTTTTGCCTTACCATGCATTTTTGGACCTACACCTCTGAGGTAGATTTTAAAAAACTTTTGCTGGCACTTAATATGGAAACTACCACCACTGACCAGTATTTATACGCATGGTATTACAAAAATATACCATTTGCTTCGATGCATTGCTCTTTCCCTGCTTCCCACTTCAGCAGAAAACACAAAGGAGGTTTAGCAATGATAAGGAATCACCAGGAATCTTCACTATGCAGTGCCATAGTCAAAAGGTTTAAGTCTGAATTATGCAGTGTCCCTTGCAGAATGCCCAAAACAAGCCTCAATGTTGCTAAAATTTCTGTGGAAACCAGGAATCATTGTTTAAAAAAAAAAAAATCGGCAAAATAATCCAAATTTAAACAAGGCTGCAAACTAGGAAAACCAGGCCACAGCATAGGGATGTTGCACACAAGAGGATACAATACTTGCTTTCTTTCCAATCTGTCCCTGACACAGCATTCGACCCTAATGCTACTTTTTAGTAAAATTTTTTTGATTGCCAGTTGTTGCGCAACACAAAAAAGGAGGACTGAAACCTGGAAATGCCAACTTCTCCCAGGTATAACCTGCCACAGACTAAAGCAGCCTGAGACTGGGATACTCCTCACATGATGGAGGGAGCCTTCTGTGCAGGACTGGAAGCTTCAGTTTCTTGCCAGTTTGATGGAGTTTGGGAATTCAAGGTTTACTGGACTCTGTAGCACTGTTTGATAATATTTGATTGCAATATGGGCCAAAACATCTTTCAAGGTGATCAGAGAGGACCAGATGCAGACACAAAACGCAGTGTTTTCATAGGAAGGCTCGCAATAAAACAAGGGCTGGATCAGGATGAAATGCTGCATCAAACTCCATCCAACTGCACACATAAGAGCAGTGGTGCAGCAGAAGAGCAGAAGTAGCCTAAGACTTTGCATTTAATTTTCAATCCTTTCATCCCTAAAAACTAAAGATTGTTTTAAAATATTTTTAAGTGTTTTAAGTCTTCCTCTTATATTTGGTTTGCACACCAAAGTGATAAAAAAGCTTCAAATGTTCCAGTATTATGCAAAAAGAAGTTTTAAAAGTTGTCTTCAAGTTGGAAGTACTTCAGAAAAAAAAAAAAAGATATACATTAGAAAACCCAAATAGATAATCAAGTTCTTTGAAGTCACTTTCTGTTCCACTAAGACATTTATACTAATTGGTGAGCTCCTCCTTTAATCTTTTCAGGCACAGATAATTTCTAAATGACTAAGATTTAGGATACACTATTTTAATACTGATGGTGTATTTAATGAGATCAGATTTTTAATAAGATTCTAGGCATTAATATTAGAGAAAGGCTTTGACTTGCAGGTACATTTTTACAAAAAAAAAAAAGGAAAGTAGGTAGGTAGCTGTATATCATTAAGAGTGAGCTTTTTCAGATCATTATAATCACTTTCCCTATTCTATTTTATATACTATTACATGTTATAGGTGAAAATCACAAAAATATATCAATCTTTGACATTAACAAAAAAAGCCTGCAGGTCTATTTATTTCCCATCCTCAATACATACAGAAAATTTTCAGTAAACAGATGCTATGGAGGATAAACACAAGTAACTTATGGTTAACTTAACCAGATCCAATTTGGCCAGCAAAAACTTCTTAACTTGTTTATTGACCACTATGAGAAAAACAACGATCCAACAACCACATCAGGACTGATATTCTAATTTTGGTATTAACACTTTTTATTACATATCTCATCTGTAAAATTTATAATTATGAAAAATAATTGTGTTTGCATATGTATAGGAGTCAATAACTACTATAAAAATTCTGCTGCTTCATTTTTGTAAAGAAGCATATATAGAGCTACTGTAGGTTGCAAGAAAGACTGCAACGTGTCCATAAGTTAGACTATACACAGCCTAAGCAAATGCCGAGGCACATCATCTTTTAGTAGTATAGTGATTTCAGTCTTGTGCTGATTTTCCTACAGAAATACAACCAATTAGTACTTAGTTTTGAGCAATACCAGAAACACTCCATCAACAGATGCAAGTGCCTTGATTATTTACAGCAGCTCTTTTAAAGTGGCTAATGTGAAAACGTTAAATGAGAATGCGTTATTCCTGCATCATTCCTGAGTTTATCACAGTCCCTGTTTCTGTGCTCTTACCTCCTTCTCTTGGGCCTTGTCCAGGCCACCCAGGCCTCCCACATCAGGGAGGAATCCCTGACCCACATTTGGAGGATGACTTTGTGGTGGGCTTCTGCAGTTTAGTGCAGCCAGCCCAAGATCACCTGCACCACTGCTCTCTTCAGGCTGATGACACTGAGGTCTCTGTTTAAAACACTGTTTGCTCAGGACAACAGTATGAAGAGAAGCCTGGCCATATCAGGGAGTTAACAGATCTGCACAGCTCACAAAGAGTCATGTGTCTCCTGCATGAAAACCCTGGAAGGGTTTCCCTTCCTGCTCAGCTGTGAATTGAGACTATGTCTGGGAGCCGCAATTTGCTACAGTTTGAAGTACCTTTTTCACAGTTTACATAAGGGTAGGAAATATCTGTTGTTCCTCTCTAGGAAAAACTGTCTTCAGAACCTACAGAGGTATTTTATCACTTCACCTATTCAGCCTGGAGCACAAAGTCCAAGAGAGCTCAGAGAAAGAGATGCACACATGGTCAGTCAACACTACAATCACTGACAATTGCTGTGTATCTCCAAAGCTATCTCCAATAGCTACCTGCTATTGTCCATATTGATTTTACCTGCTAACCTGACTGAGGGAAAGCCCTATTTTATACCTATAACCAGCTGTTCCTGCAGAGACAACTGAAACATAAATGTACACAGAGTTCTGCATGTTCCCTGCAGAGTCTTTCAAGTATTTTGCATAATTTAGCTGATTGAATGAATAGTTAACTCAATATCCCCATCCTATCTTTCTTATAAATAGGGAAATGGAGGATAAAAAGAAGTTTTACTCCCACCAGAAAACCTCTTATGTGCCCAAAGCTTGTGTTGGTGCTAGTTACCATTCAATTCTCACAACTATGCTGCAAGTCAGTCTGAAGAGAAGGTGTCCTTCCATTATCAGGTATTAATCAGTTCACAAATACTGTGTGCCCAAGAGACAGAAAGTTAAGGTACAGGTTTAGTGCCAGGATACAAACACATTATGCCTGCACATACTTATTCCAGTTCAAACACTCACCTAATCAAGTTCTGAAATGTATTCACTTCAGTTAGAAAGTAAATACTATTTTGACGAATACTAATAAATAGACACTAAATAAATAAGAATGAGATGGTTTTTTGTTCTTGACAGGAACTGTTACAGGGGACTTATGTGCAGACAAAGTGGCCATTTCCAGAATACATGATTGTCACTTAACATATGACTCTCTTGCAATGCTGTGTTAGGAGACAGAAAGTCAAATAATCTCTTCTGCTTTGATGAAAGCATGAGGAAGTTAACACAGATAAAAGCAGGGAGTAATCTGTTTAAACAGCTTGGGTCCAAAGTTGAAAATTAAACAAAATCAATAACAAATATAGTCCTGCTGCAGGAGAATCTGCTTTATGCATGACATAAAAAAAAAGGATGAAATGCTAGCACAAAAACATTTCATGCCACAATACTCTATATATGAAGTTCATGAAGACACTTAGCTGTTTGAACTTACATATGTTTATTCATGTATGAATGGATACAATGCCCATTTTTGCTAGCAATGATGTAGGTAAAGAAGCTTTTAGCTAATCTAGAGGTAATGAAGAGCATCAGAGTAAATTGACATTTATTAGAAGAACAAAGAAAGAAAATAATCAGTGAAAGCCCTCAATTTGTGCCCACTATTTAGGCTCCAGACTTTGGCAACACAGTTCTGGCACATACCTATTCAGGTCAGGTTTTTATCCAAACTAGTGATGTGTTCAGAGGGAGCACAAAAATGCCTGCATTTTGCTGTCACAAGATGATTTTTAAAGAACTGGCCATTCAAATCTTTGGGAAGATATTTTCAACAAGTACTCCCTGCCTTTTAAAGGGAAGAATCAAATATGTTTGCAACTTATGTTTGCAAGGTAGAAGAGATAATTCTTTCCCACTCCATGCATGGAAGATTTAGCATGAATATCTACACAGAAGACAACAGAAATGTTGACCAGACAGGTTAAAATTGAATCTGGATTTGGATCACTACAACACATCCTTTCTATGCCTCAATAGTCAAAGGCGTGAAAAGAGCTGCAAAGAGAGTAAACATGTTGCCTTTAGTTGATAAATTCAAGTATTCATGGAAGAAAGCAAAACCTAAAATCATCACTGCAGGCTTCAGAGAAAAGATATTAAATGTGCATGAACGTTTTCTACATGGAAAACCTGCAAAAACCACTCCATTAACCTGACCGAGCTCTTCTGAAGTAAAAACAAATCCAAAACCCCCAAAGCACCTTTTAGTTTCCAAAGATATTTTTCCATTATAGAAAGACGAGCAACAGTTCATGCTACCCTAAGTGAGAGCAGACAAATGTTTAGAAACATAACATCCAAATTTAAAGTGTTTCTGTGAACATAGAGTTTATTAAATTCTTTAATAAATTTAATAATTAAATTCTTTTAAAATGCAAAATTATTGTAATCTTAACAAGAAGCACATAGGACAAAGAACCAGCTTTATAACTGACTTCTTTCTAAAACCTGATTGAAAACAGCTTTGCAGATTTTTACTGCTCTTCTCAGCAGTCCAAAACAATGCTCCTCAAGGAACTGAACTAGTGAAAAGGCCAAAATTTTCCAGAAGGAAGACAAAGGATGACAACATATTAGGCTGGCCAAAATAAATATTTTCAGATTCTGATTCATCAAGTAGAATACTGTGACTGGTATTTTTATCATTTTGTAGCAAAAAAACCCAACCCAAAATCACATTCCTTGAACAGTATTTGGTCTTTCTAAATATTTAGCAAGGGACATGTTGAGCTGCAGTCCTGTGAGCAGAGTGACTTGGAGTCTTGTGATTCCATTTGTTACAGAACTCAAAAGTGTTTGAACAAAACCCATGACACTCATCCGGCCAAGGGTTAAAGTAACCTTTAACAAGGAAGGAATGAGTCTTTGTGGTTCTTGGGATGGCTTCAGGCCTATAAAGAAACAATTGCATCACGCCCTAATTACTCCAGCTGACTCAATGAACAAACTGGGATTCTTCTGCAAGAGTTTCAGAACATTTTGTAATACAAAAAATTAAGGTGTTGCACTATCTTTCCCAGACTTGACAGTGAGTTTTTCTGCAGAGACCATATAAAGTAGAACCACTATTAAGAGAGAGGAACAATGGGCATGACAAAATTATGCAGAGGACAGGACATACGGAGAACAGCTTTCAGCTATAACATTGGACTGTCATACACGACTCTCAAAAATGGTAGCACTATACTCCTACTGCTCTATTTTCTCCTGGAAATGAATGTAAGTTAATTTCAGTGAAGAAAAGATTTGTTATTTCCTCTCACTAAGCGAAACCACCGTTATCCTCGCCTCCTTGTAAAAATGAGCAATATCTGCAACAGATGATCTATGAAGTTTCCCAACTTTCCTGTGAGGAACAGTATTTTAATTGTTCAATTTGGTTTCTCCATAATATTTATCTCCATCTTCAGTAGTGATGTATAAGGAGTTCTGATCAAGCAGTTTAATATTGGGAAAAAGAAAAAACGTGTATTATATAGGGAATACATACATATAAGGAAAGAAACATAAAATACAGGATTATAACAAAAAGCTGCAGTTTCCTATATCCATATGTATCTTTTTATATGTATTTTTCCTGTGTGCGAACATGTACATTACAGATATGCTAGGAGTAGCAACACTAACTTTACAGGGTTGTATCTCTTTCTCACTGTATATATATTCCTGGAATTCAATCAGTTACAAGGACAAGCCAACATTTATGACACTGGCAGGCTCATCTTTCAGGCAAGGCATACATTGCTGGTTAATGCCAAAATAAAATCATAAGGTCTACATATTAATTCAGTATAAACTGAGATTGGGAAGCACTTACACTATAACATAACACTATAACATACATACATATATTATACTATATTACATATATTACACTATAACATAACATATACACTATAACATAAAATACTGTTTCCGTTTCCACAGAGGGCTGTAAAGCGAAGCAGCCAAGGAGCAGGGATGTCCTCTCAGCAGCCCTGGCTAGTGAGCTCCTTTTCCACCACAGAGGCAAAGCTGCTGGTTTAGAGTGGCAAATGCTGCAGCTCACTCTGCTGCATCTGCTTGAGTCTGGGTGCTGGAGCTTTATGTAGGATGCTGAAATCGGGACTTCAGTGGAAAGCAAAGACAAAAAGCACTGAAGCACATTTCCAACCTTGACTGCTAGCCCTACATCTGCAGCAACATATTCCCTTCAGCCCATTCCCAAGTCACTGTCTGGGGGGACTTTTCTATGTTTTGGCATTCATTGCAAAGTTTTCATTCTACTTCTGTACACAAAGACCTTCCCATGATGTATTTGCTTTCTTAACACCCTAAAAATATATTGAATGTCTACTTTGCTCTTTTCAAACCACCTTCCCCTCATTTACAGCCCAGTTCCACAGCAATCTCTGGGCAAGCACACTGTGCTTATGCCTTAGAGATACTCCTCCTGGGCAAGCATGTTCATTTTTGGATTGCAGTGCAATCCTGTAGCACAGAGGTAAACTCCCTGCTGCAAAGACATCTGAAGACTTAAATTTAGTTTCTTGTCATGAGAACCTGTCAGCAGTTAAACTATCCACCTTCATCACCATAAATCAACAGGAGGCTTCTTTTTGTACAACAGGATGAAAACAAAGCCACTAGAAACCATTATTTTGATGTATTTGAATGTAGGGACTACTGGCAGAAGGAGCACAGCTTATCTATTCATCCAGAGCACTGAACTCAGTATTCCTGTGGTTAGAAGCCCCTGGACTCATCTCAACCTCTACATTGGCTAAATTTCTCTTTTAGCTTCTCCATCACGACTGTGGGGCAGGAAGCAAATGCATTTGCTTCTCCAGGGAGGTATAGAGCACAGATGCTCCTTGGTGAAGTGCAAGAGGAAACCAAGGCCTTTTTTTTCTCTCTCTGTTTAGTCTCAAGCAAGACATGCAGGTCACTCTATGTAAACCAGATTTTAAGTGGAGGTCATCAGCTTGTCTGACGCACGTAATTAAATTTGTTTTACAAGCTTGTCTAGGCAGTAAGTAATTAAATATCACTTCTCAGACTGAGATTTTAATTGTCCTGAGTTGTCTGACAATAGGATTTTTCTCAGTTTGGTTTGCTTCCCAGCAAATGTGAAATTTCAAAGGAGGTGCCACCAATAATGCCACAAGAACTACAAAGCAACAAGAAGTGTTCAACTATCAATAGCTTTAATTCATTATTAAGTATTCCTAACACAAGTTCCAGAAGTGTGTCCAGATTTTCATCAGTTTGTTGGCAATGGCAATATTAAAACACAAGCACAGACCGTTCTATCTGTGTGTTTATGATACTCACAATAAATCCTGAGGCAGATCTGAATCACAGTTTTAAATACAAATCCATTTTTTCAAGTCAGAATTACATCTAAATTACCATAAGAATATGTGTAGCTACTTTCCTAATTTGGAAAACTCATTAACTGTTTGGTTATGAAGAACTATGAAGCATTAATTCCAATTATTTTTTTGAATTGTTCCTACTGTTTTACAATATACTAAGAATCATCTTGAATTCACAAAATGTTACAAACTCCCTGAAGGAACCAGTACCACACAAACTTGTCAGATGTGGAACAGAACTATTTCCAGGATCTAAAACGCAACATACAAACTAGCTAGGTATGTACCTGCCCCCACTGTAATTGCACTTAAACAGCCACACCCTTGCAAAGTCTAGTTAAAGGACATATCCATGTTTTCAAAACTTTAAAATGCGATCTATTTTGCTCTGCAGCACCCTGTATTTTTCCATAAATAGCAGATAACCCACTTTAGGTTTTCGAGAAAAGAGCAGATACCTGAGCTTGCTGTTGTGCAGTCAGATACACAGATACAGGTCAGCTATGGATACAGTTCCTTACTGACAAACAGGTGCAGGGCTGTACTCTAAGCAAGTAGATTCTCCTACTCGCTCATACAACAGCCTCAAATTTTCTTTCAAGTCACAGTAACTGTTCCCAAACTCCCTAAGCCAAAAAGGGGGGAGGAAAAAAAATCTGGTTCTCTGTGCAGTTACCTCACCTTAACTGGGTGGAAACAAACTAAAGGCATCACCTTTTAGAGTTATCCCTTCATGGTGCTTTGGAAAGATCGTTTCTTGCCTTTGACTTAGAAATCGTCTAGAAATAGGATCAGGATACAATGGCAGGGAATGCTTCCTCACCCAGATTTACACCAGAAAAACCAGGCCTGCACAAATTGCAGAAGACAAAGGCAAAGAGGGATGCATCAGGATCTATTAATGAGACAGAAACTAACTAGATGCTGCAAAATTACCTTGTTCCTTTTCAGAAGATTAAACTATCCAAAATATCTACATGTTCTGAAAAATTTTCAGAAGTGAAAAATGTACATGGGCAAAATGGGCAGTAAGATTTGTATCAACAAATGTTTAGATGAAGAATCACAGAATCACAGAATATGCAGAGTTAGAGGAGACCCATTAGGATCATCAAATCCAATCTCTAGCCTTGCACAGGACCACCTCCAAAGGGCACACGAGACTAAATAGCCTAGCAGTTGAACATGCAAAAAAAATGCAGAAGGAAATGATCCAGGCCATACATCATATCACAATATTAAAAACTACAAGCTCATCCGAAGACAGAAGTGCAGAATGTGGCTCTCCATGCAGCTACAATTGGTGTCACAAGTTGAGGCACAGAGCTCATTACAATCATAGAATCATAAAATGGTTTGGGTTGGAAGAGAACCTTGAAGATCATCTAGCTCCAACCCTCTGTCATGGGCACAGACATAAATACAGGAACGCCTTTAACTAGACCATATTTCTCAGGGCCCCATCCAACCTGGCCTTGAACACCTTCAGGAATGGGGAATCCACAACTTCCCTGGCCAACCAGTGCCTCACTACCCTCACAGTAAAGAATTTTTTCCTAGTATCTAATCTAAACCTATTCTCTTTCAATTTGAACCCATTTCCCTTTGTACTGTCACGAGATGCTCTTGTAAATAGTATTGCCCCATCTTTCCTGTAAGTTCCCTTCAGGTACTGGAAGGTCACAGTTAGGCCACCTTGGAGCCTTCTCCTTTCCAGGTTGAACAATCTCAGTTCTCTTGGCCTTTCCTCATAGGAGAAGTGCTCCATCCCTCTGATCAACTTGGTGTCCCTGCTCTGGACTCACTCCAACAGAATAAGAACATACAACTAGGTCCTACAACTAGAGCTAACAAAAGTCCACTAAATCCCTATATCTTCAGTTGTCAGAAGTTGGGGAGTGTATGGCAGGTGAGTGGTGTATAGAGGGATCATTCATACAACTTCTAGTTCCTGTGCTTGTCCTCACAGTTAACCTGTGTTCTTTACTATGTAGATCTTTGATACAATAATTCTCATCTTCATTTCATATTTGTTTGCTTATTCTAATAACTCTTATAATTTCCATAAACAATGTAATTGTGGTGGTTTGACCCTGGCTAGATGCCAAGGACTCAGACACACAGCCACACTCCCACTCCCTTCCCTACTAACAGACAGAGGAGAGGAAAGACTGAAAAGGTTTCACAAGTTTGTGATAACGACCATAAAAAACCCTCCTCATTAGTTATTTTACAGGCAAAACAGGCTCCAACTTAAAATACTAAGGATTTATTACTATTTTCAAAATCAGAGCTTAAGAGTGAGAAGCCCGATAGATCTTACAGCCACCTTTTCTCCCCCACCCCTCCCTGTTTCAGGGATCTCTCTTCTTCCCCCAGCGGCCTGGGGAAAACAGGAGTGGGGGGGTTAAAGTCAGTTGTTGTTTCTGCCGCTGTTCAGGGAGGGAGAGTCCTACCCCTGCTTCCCGTGGGGTCTCCTCCACAAAAGACAGTCTATCACGAAACTGCTTTTGTCGTTCCATCCCACGGACAACAGCTCCTCCAGTGTTGTTGCCACGTAGGTCACCTTTCCACAGGTTGCAGTCCTTCAGGTGTAGCTGCTCCAACGTAGGTTCTCCACTAAGTCACAGCCTCCTTCCAGCATCCACCTGCTCCAGCATGGGGTCCTCCAGTCCTCCATGGGCTGCAGATGAATCTGCTCCCTGTGGTCTCCCATGGGCTGCAGGGGAGACAACCCGCTTCACCATGGTCTGTGCCATGGACTGCAGGGGCCCCATTCCGGTGCTTAAGGCATCTCCTCTCCCCCTCTTCCACTGACCTTGGTGTTAATCACAACTTCTCACTCTGCTCTTCTCTAAGCGCCCATGTTTGTCTGCCCGAACTTTTTTTTTCTCCTTCTTAAATATGTTATCACAGAGGCGTTTCCATAACTCCTCATTGGCCTGGCCTTGGCCAGCGGCGGGTCCAGCCTGGAGCTGACTGACATTGGCTCTGCTGGAAATGGAGAAACTTCCAACAGTTTCTCAAAGAAGTCTCCCCATAGGCCCCCCCGCTAACAAGAAAAAACCTGGCCACTAAAAACTACCACAGTAATTTACTTAGAACACCAGATACTCTTGCATGACAATTTGCAACATCATCCAAAAATGGCTTCCCTATTTGTTCTGATTTTTTATTCAAATGACAAATTGAGTTTTTGGAAGGCAAATGGATAGTCAAACACTGTTCAAACATGAACAGGCATGTGAAGTGCTCAATTTAGATGTTTGGTTTGGGAGGAATTCTGTTAATTGATTTATTTTAATTTTGTAAAAAATGTCATTGAGTATGAATATATCCTTCAAAACTATGCTTATTTTCCCAATGTCTGCTAAAAATTTTGTATTTCTGCTCTGAGATTAAAAGATGATATATAATTTAATTCTCACCTATAAAGTTGGAGGGAGATGTTATGTGTTTATCTTTCCTTATTCTTTTCCATCTGTTTCGGATGTTTGACCACTTGTGTGCTCTTTTGCTCTTAGTCTCAGCCTTTACACCATCCTGAGCTGGAGAAGATGTTCACAGAAGGGAAATGCTAAACTGCAATTGCTTTAAGACTACATAGAGCAGGTGGAAAATCTTAAAAAATGTATTAAAACCCCACTACAAACTCCTGAGCCTTCATCTCTCAAGCACCTGCCACCTATTTAACTGGGAGAGTTTACTCAATGCCAATTACTCAAACTACCTTCTGTTCTACAGTGGAACTTAGCAATTGTGACAGATGGTAGAATGAAAACCCAAAAATTAAATTCACATAATCCCTCAGAAAGAAGTGACAAATCTGCATGGACACTGTTAAGCTGCAACAAGTGATTCCAATAATAATAATAATAATAATAATAATAATAATAATAATAATAATAATAACAATAATAATAATAATAATAATAATAATGTTTATGTTTACCATGTAATTATTGTCTTTCTAAATCCCAAAGGAGTAGTATGAGAAGTGAAGTATTATGTAGAGTATTAATACAGTTTAAAAAAATTTTCTGAATGCATACTGAGTTATGAGCCCCTAAAAATTCCTATTTACATTTCAAATACGTGTATTTGAATTAACCAGCTTATAATGCAATAAATCCAATCATTATGGACTGCTGACTATAAAAAAAAGCGATCTGTTAAATTATTTTTTATTATGACAATTATAATAATTTCTTCTATGGGGCATGCTACCAATCATGCAGGCTATGATCTGAATAAGAAACAACATCAGTTGAACTACTGATGCAACAACATTCACCTGCAATTCCACAAACATGCACTCAGGGCTTCAGGTATTGTATAAGATATGCTTGAAGCTGCAGCCCTGAACATTGTTCAAGCTCACCATCAGTTTAAGCAATTTATTGATGATTAATAATAATCACCCCCAGGAAGGGGGTGATAAATATAAACACCCCCAGTAAGATTTTCTACTTGGCAATGCCAAACCATACACATGGCTTCTGCAGTTCCTGTATTTATAACTTCTTCTCCTTGAAGACTGTCTGAAACAGCCTGAGATCTCAGGTAAAGTTTTTGGGAACTTTTGAGAACCCACTCATCCTTCTTCCCCTTTTCTGGACTTATAATGTTAGTTAAGAGATTTCTAAGCATTCTCAGAAAAAGAGCAGCCATGGCACCTTTTCTCCCTTGCCCAATCACTGGTGAGAAAAATGCATGGAATGTATTTAAATAATGCAGTTGGAACTTTTTTATAAGCAAAACCCCCTTCATCATGGTGAATTACTTTTTTGTAATGAGTTACTTGTTCAACAGTGGCCAAAATAAAGTTTATCCACTTACAAAGAACTGATCGAGTCAGAACTCTCGAATTCTGTTGGAATACTGTTAATCTCTTATTGTTAATTCAGCATGTTAAAAGAAAGGAAGCTGATTTTAATTCATTTAACAGAACTCCAAAGACTAGATTGTTCTGTTATGAACAAATGCTTCAAAGATGTTCTGCCAGTGCTGTTTCCTCTCCAGCTGGGAATAAAGTTTTCTTCCCTATTAATACAAGTCAATCATTCTCTGCCTCAAATTCATCTTTGAAGTTTCCAGTGATCTCAACGTTCCTTTTACGAACACAGATTTTTTTTTGGTACATAGGAATTCCTTTTTATTATAGGATACTTTAATTTATATTTGTTGATTAAGATTACAAAACTTGAACTGTAGGTTTTGTATGACAAGCACTAAAAGCACTGGGAACGGTGGATGATGGCTATACACACATGATGGTCAAAGGGTTTGTCCTGGTACTTTCAAGAAGATAGACACGTTCTGCAGTTCCAAAACACCTGTCCCTCTTGGACTTTGGATACTGTACACTGTGTTGTGAGGTATTATGTGATATTTTCATCAAAATTATCTGAAAGGTGAGGAAAGTTTTCTGACACCAGTAACAGAGAACAACAGTGCAACTATTCCACACAACAATCATTTAACCTCACAAAGTAGAGCAGCAAAGCAATTAATTTCCGTAAAGCAAAGCACTGCGGGCCTAACAGTAATCTTGTCTCTGGAATCCAATTTTAACATGAGAAATTGGAAGAGTGCCAGTATTTTGGTTTATACTACAAAGGTGGTATCAGAGAGAACTTTTGTCATAGACAACTAGTTTGACTAACAGTGTAATGGGGCAGAGTGCTCCTCACTGTGTCTAGCCTCATCACCCTGAGTTCTTACAAAATCTCTACAAGCTCTCCTCTAGGAAGAACAAATTTGCCGTATTTTAATCTGATATTAGTCTTTAAGCATAAATAATACATCGACATAAGCTAAAATGTTTCATTGATTAAAATTCTACACTGTGAGCTTGTCACATTTCAATGTGCAAATTGTTTCTGTCTGGCCTGCATTCAGACATCAGTCATCTAAATATATATACACATGCTTGATTGTAAGTTTGGTATCGCAGTTGAACCACAGATCAGAATCAGAAGAGATTTTTCTCTGCAATGAATTTGTAAGTAATGATGTATCTGGTCAACTGATTACTTAATGAGGTGACTGTATTAAACGATGTGCCTGCCTTCACACAGCTGTGAGGAACTTGTACAAGTCTTGGGTTGAAAGCCACCTCTTAGGTTTCTAACATGGTTTGTAGCACTTTAACTATAGCTATAGTCCTCAGAGAGCCCAAGAAATCAGCAAAGTGGAAAGGCCATGGATACCAAATTTACATAGTAATAGCTTTTTACATGTTTACAAGCAATTCTTAAACAACAAATGCATCTAGATAGTTTCCTTGTAAATCAAACACAAAAGTCAGCTCTATTAAGAGCAAGGATTAACTATTTGACCTCACATATTTATGGTTAGTACAGCAGAGACTGTACATAAAATGCAAAGGTCGTCAGGGAATTACACTGTGTGTGACCATGCAACATGCTCAAAATGTTTGGATTTCAAAGTCTTATACACAATGTTCAAATATTGGAAATGTTCCCCTTGAAAACAATGGTCAGACTTGCATAAGCACCCTTAGAGAAAGGGATGTCAGAGAACCCACACATTTGTCCTGGCAGGGTGACTCATTTCTTAAAACCACTTCAGAAGGAGAAATTATTTAAGTGACTTCTGCTATTTGAGAGCAATATGTTCATAAAAGCTCTTCTCGTAGGAGTTTGCTTTTATTTGCAGATCAGATAACCAAATTATTTTCTGGATTCAGAAGGCATACAATGATGTCAATAATCTATCATATTGAGCCAAAAGCTCAACAGAAAAAATACAGTCCTGCCTTGACCAGTATCAAATTCAAACATACTGTAATGTGAAGAAGAAACTTCTCTCAGGAAGGCCTGCTGATTGAAACATGATAGTGGAAGTAACAGTGTTAGTGGCCACCAGCAAGAGAAACGAGAGGAAAAAAATGCATATAAACCACTGTCACGCTTTCTGCCAAGAGCTGAAGAAAAAGAATGCAGAAGCATTAATCCCTCACCAGTGTGTTTTTTGCATTTTTCAGTTTACTAGTGCTGGGACCAAGTCGTTTCTTCCTTACCCTATTATGAATTAGAAGCAAATGGTATTATCTTTAACTGGTGAATATGAGGCAAAGATTGGTAAGGTCTCCAGACTTACCTCATAAAAAAATAAAAAATCACCACACTATCACACAGCAATAGCAAAGAACAACAGGATGCAATTCTTCTAAGAATTCTTCTAGCTATTAAAACTAAATTATTTTTGAAGTATTATTTTCTGTGCCTCAATCTTTAAAAAATGCATATTTTTGCGCTTTTTAATTTTACTTCATGCTGCCAACCAACAGTTTTAAAGAAAAATATGGCACCTGGAGAGGCAACTTCCCAAATGAGAATTTTAAACAACATTTATTTGACTTGTTATAAAATTTGTAATTTAATAATCATTACATGCTTATATAATGGTGGGAGTAGAAGCCACTCGAAACAGAATTAATATATTACACTAGATCTGTTTGGGAAAAAATCTAACATGTATAATATCTGCAGCTCAAATACACATAGATACAGAAATCCATAAGCAAACAAACAGAAAAAGTGTAGATAAATGTCTACTGGTAATTTCAGATTAGACATGACACATTCTGGCATGTGCATCATATTGATATGCACGATAGTTTCATGTTTATCCATTAGCTGTATGCAATGAGTGACAGCGCATAAATGAAGAACCATTTCAGAGAGGCAAATTGTATGGAAATAGTAATTTTCAATTGCCCGGCATTTTCTGAGGGTGAAGGCCACGCACTCTGACTGAGAGCTCTGAGGAAGGTAGGACTGACCTGTAGCTCTGCATGCATGCTGCATTGACCCAGGTTATTAAGATAATGATACAGTAGCTATTTCAACATTTCCAATGAATGAATAATATGAATAATATGAATGAATAACCTGAATTTTCCACACTAGTAGAAAATACTAAGAAGCTACCTGAAAATCAAAACAATGCAACAGTAAGTAACTTCACAGTAAACTCACAAACCATGTAGCTATAAAAGGGTTTTGGCAGGCAATTGTCACCTCCATAACTTGGTCTGCATTGCCAGTTATCATGACACAAATAAAAGACACCTAAAAAGAATTAGAGTAATTTGCAGGAGATGAGTGTATGCCTCTGCTGGAGCTCATAGGAATTACTTGAATCCATCACGCTTTAAAGGAAATGGCAAAACTTGAAAAAGGCATTAACTTGATTTTTATTTGTAAATGCTTCTTACATGTTGCACAATTTCTATTAAGATTAAAAAATACTTTTTTTAATGAAAGCTATATGCTTACATCTCTTCAAAAAGCCAAAACATATCTCGTCTGCAAAATCATCATGGTTTAGAACCTGCAGAAGGCAAAAACCTTAACTACTCACAGGAGTGCATGCAGAGCTCCAGTGAAACTAGTGCTTTAAAAGCAACACATTCCTCTAGTTTTCTAGAAGCTTCAAAACCTGTCTGACCTGAATTTATGTTATGAACCTAATGGAAAAGACTTCCCCTCCCTCCGCTTCTGTGAATAAGCAGAAAAATACAGTCAATAATACAAGTTTTTTAAACCCTGCCTTACGTGTGAAGAAAGGTTAATATCACCAGAAAGCACAGTTTGAAACAGGGCTTGAAACAGAACACAATATACTATAACAAAAGGAAAGAAAAACAAAATTGCAGATGGTTTCTTTCAAAATAAGAAAAAAGTACTGCAAAGACTCTTTCAAGAGGTGAGCTAAAACATACCCTTGCCCTTCCTAAAGTCATGAGGAAAATCCATGCTGGTGTGGCCAGACACACGCATATGTGAGTTTGCCTCTGATGGCAACTGCATCTGTTATAGGATGAAATTCCCAGTAAGCAGAATGTTCTCTGTTGATGTGAATACACAATCTATATAATTTTGGTGATATTCTTGGTGAGATATCATAAAGACTAGTCTTGTAGCCCTAACATAATGCAGTGTGGGCATACAAGTCCAAACAGTTCATGCCTGGTGGCAGATGCCACCTCATAATGTCAATCCTACCCCTCTGCTGGAGGTTACAATTTCTGAAAAGAGATGGCCAGCATATTTCAGCACAGGTTAGCATACCAGGCTGCTAACTGTGTCGAGAGGGAAGTCGACTTTCATTTCCTTCAATTTTCCGCTAAAGAAACATAACTGACAGCTGGAGCAGTAACTTCTTAAATCAATTCAGCGTGAAATTCCAGAGCATTTCTCTTGGTGCCCTTTGAAACTAGAGGGCTTTAATCACCAGCTGGCTGAGTTACTGTAAGAAGATGGGCAAGGTAGCATGCATGGAGTTCCCTGTGTTATCTCTTTATACAGCAGTGTCCACAGGAGGCCAAGTATTCATTAGTTCCTGCCACAGTTAGTCAACAAATGCTTCCTGCCACTTGCAAGGGGCTGGCTAGCCCTTTAATCTTTGTTAGAAAAGAAGGATGATTAACTAAACACCCTGTAAATATGCACAATTCAAGCGTCTTTGTCATTGCCAGGTGAAGACCAGAAGTCCAGTCTAACTGTTTGGCAGCACATGGCTAACACTGCTGCAGAATTTAGCATCTTTCCCATAAAATACCTGGAAAGGTTTTCAGGCATTCAGATTGAGCTGCTCTACAACGTTAGAATAACGTGTAACCCTGCTGGAGTCTGAAGCAGTGTCCCTGTGAAATATTTTTCAGCACAAGAGGTTCTGCCAAAGAAACAAACGATCACATCCCCAAAGTGATACACTTTCATTTTTTCTTCTTACACAGATATAGCAGACTTACATTTTCCCTGAAATAATTTTTTCCAAGTTTTGTTGACTTTAATTAACAGACCAAATGAGGTAAAAGATTTTTTTTTTAATCCATTTTACTGCAAGACATGGATATTTACAGCAGTCAGTGACTTGTGGAAGCTGTTGCTGTGAGATACAGAATTACTGGGCTGAAGCATAATATTTGCCACAGCCCTGGCTTTAATATTTGAGGGTGAGGGATAACCTGTGCTGGCAGTGGTTACACTGCTTGACTAGGAAATAGGAATAGCTTCTCTGATATCCATTAATTTTTACAGGTTATAACAGAAATGGTTTTATGAGCACTGGGATAAATGAAATCTGTTTTCTAAGCCAATTTGTCCTCTTGTGCTTGACTGTCCCTTTTAACAGAATTGCATAAAAGTAAAGAATATTCCCTAAAGAGCCCACATTGAAAAACACATGAGAGAGGGACGAAGAGATTTGTGTGATCTTTCTACAGGACAAGCTTCACTGAGTTTGCATGTTGGTGGATACCCAAGCAGGACTGCTTTGGGCACAGCTCTGAGACAGCTGACCTAGCTGATCCACACCACCAGGCAGGGTGACCTTCTGCTCACGCTTAGCCTTCTCCCTTCCTTAACCTGCACCGTGCAGTCTCAGCTCCTACCTGCAGCTGGCCCTCAGTAATAAACAGATTAGACTCACTAATCTTTTGCTAAATTTTGCTAAAATTTAGCAAAAGCCTAATTTTCTTTGGTTTGGTGAGGTTTTGGCTGTGTGACAGCTGAGCTGGCTCACAGGGGAAGGACCACCTCTTTGGCTGAGAGGATGCCACAGCTAATATGGACATCATTCAGCTTTCCTGACCAAGCAAAAAAAGGTCTAATAAAACATGTATAAGAGTAGCCGAGGCAAACCTATAATGTAATTTTTAATGGCATCACCTGAATAAGGAAAACCTCAGTGGTTCAGCTGAGGCTGACCATTCTCCTTTCATTTCTCTCCAACCTTCATCTTCCTGATGGAACCAAAGAGGGGCTAGAGGAGAGACTTCTTTATGCACTGCAAAACGGCTTTCCCAGCCCTCAGCACTGACAAAGAAACAGGCAATCCCAGGGGCAGGGGCTCTCCAGACATCTTCCAGGAATGCTTTCCTTTCAGAGAGGCCAGTCTCAAGGACAATGAACTCCTGGCAAACATGAAGCCAGTTTTCCATTGGATTCTGCTGAATAATCTACCTAAGGACAATGCACAGGGCCTTGCTGTGGGATTGGCTTACAGAGCAGCAGATCTTCAAAAGCCCAGATGTGGCAAACAGCTGTAGGATCCAGTTCACTTACAGCTTACAATTTTACTTCCAGCTTTCCAGATTAAGCTGGATCTAAACCAAGTCATTTGTCAGCAAAATGTAAACCACTGTCTCACCACATTTGTGGGCACATGTTTTCACCAATAGCCATGCTGTTCCTGTGCCTTCCTCCACAGTGTTGCACAGGGCTTTTTAACCTATGCAGGGCCAAATAAGATTTTCTTCCTTTTCTTTTCTCTCTTCCCAGATTTGAAAGAGCTAATGTGGGAGAACTGTCTCAAACAGGAAACCTTGTGATAAGGGCTGCACTTCCAGTTGACAGCCAGGCTATGTGATTTTGGGCAACACTCTCTCCTATGCTAGACGGATCACATTAACTCACCATGTTGAGGGACTGTATGACTAAACTTAATCACTGGTTTTTAAAACGCTCCCTCAATGTCCTTTTTTGAACACAAAAAAGGCCTAAAGAATCATCCTACATGTTATTCTAGATCATTGTTTCCTTTTGTGAGTCCAAATTAGGCTACAAATTATTTTATTTATTTATTTACTAAATTGTTACAGGGATAGAAGCCTCCTGTCATCTAGACTTCCAAAATTAGAGGTTCTGTGGATAAATTAAACAGGTATGACACTTTAAAAGTAACTTTTTTTTAAAAAGCAGGTATTGACACATTAAAACTTAATAACTGTTTGCAAGATATTGCATTTCATAATCAAAACCTCCTTAGAATTTTCATTAAAAAATGAAATTGCTGATCCAACAAACCATAACTGCCACAAATTGAGTCTGGAAATAAATACTTATGAATAAAAACCTACTCATTAATATTCAGATGAGGCTGAAATGTATTTGAATGAAGAAAATGCACTCCACAAATTAAAAACACCCAATAAGAAGAAAAAATCCTATTGACTTTCATGAAAGAACTCTCAAGTAGCTTAGAAAGTTATCGAAAAGGTGGCTATTAATGGCAACAATGACTTAACAAAATTGGAGAACCTGTTTCTTTTTGGCACTGTGGTGGGGATAAATATAGGAAAAAAAAAGATTCCAGGAAAGGCATCACCACAGCCCTCAGGGAAAATACACACAAAACAAAAAAGCAACCTTACAGTTTTTTATACTCTTGAAATTGAGATCCTGACTGCAGCAAACCCATTAATAGGATGCCTGGAGACAAAAAAGCAAGAAATATATTCTCACTGTTGTCAGGACCAGCCTTTTTGAACACTATTTATGAGAAGTCAAGCTTGCCTACCCAGTGAAGTTTTTCTCTCAGGATTCCTGCAGCCCAGCACATCCCCTTTGCTAGAGAGCTACACCATGTCCTCCTGTCCTGATAAAACCACATGCTGCAGAGAGTCTACAAGAATTCATTTCCTTTCCCTCTTTTACAAAAAGCCGAGGGCTGTTTTTCACTTCATCCTTCCCATCTGAATTAGCAGGTTCTGGATCAGCAGCAATGGCTGGAAATAGCACCCTACCAAATCAGGAGCCACAGCCCAGAGGGAGGCAGTGTCCTCAGGCTCCTCCATGGTCTCTCCCAGAGAAATGCAGCACCATGGGGCACTGAGTACACACATAAAGGGGCTGTGGGAGGAGGAGGGAAAACAGGAGATAAACAGGGTCTTCATGGTCTTGCAATAGCAAGACCCCAAGGTAAACAATGTGAAGAAGGAGTGATGTTGAGCAGCTACATGTTGGATCCACATGGTGGATAAAGACTCACAAGAAGGTGGATGGAGACTCCCAAGAAGCTGGAAGCATGGAATTTCTGGGGCAGGAGAGAGACTCCTTGTCTGCCCTCAGGTCTGAATAGACAGGATTGGTACTGTGACATAATAGCCCTGGATGAGGAGCAAACTCTATGAAGTGAGATTTCAAGGCCACAAGTCCTTAAGAAGTGTAAGCATCATGAAGAGAGGGCTGGGTGGGAATGTCTGGACCTTCCTTTTTGTAAGGGTAAAAGGCACCTATCTGCTGACAAAAGATGCTATCATGAGAGATGTTTTACTTGTGGGATGCCAAATTTGGCACCCCACAAGTACACCCCAAATTTTCTACATTTTGATGTAGAAAAGAAATGGAAGCTCACTATCCTACGCCGACAATTATTACTCCTTGTTGTTCATCCATGTAGGCACAGATATTACCATGGTAGACCTCGAATACATGAAGAATTTCTACAGAGATCTGTAGGTAAAGACTGGAGTACAGACAATGCTCTCTTTGACCCTAAATGTAAAAGGGAAAAGCCCTGGTAGGAGTGGACAATTCCTGCTAGTACATGTCTGGCTGTAGGACTGGTATTTCAGGCAGCAATGTGGCTTTTATGACCATGGGACTCTCTTGAGCAATAGAGCCTATGAAAGAGATCCACCTAACAAAACACAACAATGCAGACTTGTTGTCCTTTACATGAAAAGGCCACTAAAATGTGTGGGGCTCATTCATGGAATGGACACTAGCCTGGGTGAATGCTTGCAGGTTGGCATTAGAAGAGAGACCAATACACATGGCACTGTGATGGGAGGCTATTGCAAACCGTACGGTGAAGAAGTTGATGAGGTCTTCTCTAAACAACTCTAGGAAGTCTCCAGACCACAGACTCCAGTCCTCAAGGGAGACTTGAATCTCTCTTAAGCTTGAAGAGGGAAAGGCAGCCCAAAGCAAACTTCTGGAGGGTGGAGGGACAACTTTCAACATAAATGCTAGATGGGCCACAAAGGATAACACTCTTATAGTAGGAGTGGTTCTTAAGGATATTATGGTAAGTCTTAGTGAGATGAACGAACATCCAGTAATATGTATATATAAAAAAACTATTAAATCCATATATACACACGTTTAGATCCGTAACACTAGAGTTCACATACATATCACATGCTTCTTGCCTTCAAATAACTTCCATGTGTGTTCTAAAAATGTGGTATGCATGGGTACACAGAGAGGAAAAGATTCTTAAATGAGCAATAAAATAAGATGCCATCTTATCTACCAAATATATTTTCAAATATATGAAAGCCAGAATATCAGACCATTTCACACAGCAAAAGGAAAACCTCTATTCAATAATCAGCCATGTAACTTCAGTTTTGAATACCATTAGCAAAGCTATCCCTTCTTCAAGGCCTCAAAACCAGTCATTAGTGCAAGCATCGCTTTAAAATGAGAGAAGGTCACTAATGGCAAACAAACTACATCTGTAACACGTTGAGCCCTCATTTCTAGAAAAGATAGCTCTTAAGCATTACCTGAAATAATTCAGCTCTGGAGCTCAAGTAGTTTAAATTAGCCCAGTCCTCAAACAGACTTTCACACCCTCTCATCATGACACTGAATATCTGTGGGTTCTCAGGGTTTCAACTCATAGTCAAGAAACTCAGAACTTATTTGAAGTAGTACTTATAATTATTGGCATTTCTTTAAAAGAACACCTTTTTGCCAACAGGCATAAGAAAATTCTAGCTAATGTTTTCATATGTTAAGTGAAATAACACATGTTCATTGGACAGCAACTGTCTCTCTTTTGAGGTATCTTCACAAACTAGAGTGACTTGCCTCTGGACAGCAAGGGATGAAACAGAACCAAAACACACAACCATGTGCTGCTTAAGCAGTTCCTAAGGAAAGCCAGCATGTTTTCAGGAGATTTAATTTCACTGTAGTGGTGTCCAGGTTACTGTTAGAAACTTTGATGGTGTTAGAAGGCAATAGGAGATTGCATGATCAGACAGACAATGCTGGGACAGACAAGGCCAATTCCCACCCTGCTTTCTCAATTCAAACTTCAAATATTGGAATTCCATAGATATCATTAAATATACATCAGACTGAACTACATGAGTTCTACTACCTAAATTCCATCTAAAAGCAAGCCACTGGATTGCAGAAGCTCTTGTTTCAAACAGTTTTTGTGGAGGTCAAACCTGTGCTGATTGCAACTTCAAAGGCTATACATTACTTTGGCAGAAAATGAAGGTCCAGAGAAAATACCAAAATTCAGCGTTCTGAATCACTTCTGCAAAATTAAGGGATTTATTAGCTGGTCATAATGCAAGAGGTAAAGCAGATTTGAAAACAGTCAAAAGAACCAAAGTACCAAAGTACCAAAACTGAATTAGTTATGGATTTACTTGAGAGAAAAAGCATCATAGAATCATAGAATCAAAGAATTATAAAGGTTGGAAAAGACCTTTGAGATCATCAAGTCCAACACATAAACCATCACCAACCATTCATCTAAACCGTGGCACTAAGTGCCTCATCAAGTCTTCTCTTGAATATCTCCAGGGACAAAACATGTTTAGAACTCATTTTTGCATTAAACTAATTGAGAGATGTGTGTATTTCAGTGTGGATCCATTTTCCTCCTGTTGAGAGACTGTCAGTCAAAGTTAATCCTTGGTAAACACCACGATGAGTCAAGGAAAGAACAAGCCTGTAGTTTCAATTGTTCAATAGGTCTTTTGTTGTTGTTGCTGAATCTGAATGCAGACTCTAAGGAAAATGAAGAACTTTTTTCAAAATAGACAGACACCATTGAAAGCAAGAGAGGCAAATTACAGCTAGGACCCACAGGAAAACTCAGTTTTTTCCTCACAAGAGGGAAAAATGTACCATTATACAATGAAAGCAGATTTTATCAGTCCATTTTGGAGGAGAGTACAGTAATCTCTTACAACACTGCACTGAGAGGACAGGTAGCAGACCTTTAGGTCTTTACTCCATGAAAGGGATCTCTGAAGAAAGTGCTGATTGGAGGCATTTCCAGTCCTTCCTCATCTCCTACAGGGATTAGTTCCTACAACCTTCATACTCTCTGCTAGAGGTGACACTCTTTCCATGGAAGTGTTTTTTGCAGTACTTCACAGACCCAGACTAGAGCACGGGCAGCTAGACAGCTCAACAGACACAGGTGAGGGCAAAAATTCATAGCAAAGTCCTGGCAACACCCTGCTTGCACTACTGATGTGCCCTCGCTCCAAAGCCCATAATCAGCTGTGCTGCATGGGAGCAACTCAACTCAGGAAAAGGCTGCCAAAACATAGGGTGGGTGGGTGTGGGGGGGGGTGTGTGTGAAAAAACCAGGCTGGATCAACTCTGTGAAAAACTAAAAGGGTACAAAGGAAGGGTGTGTGTCTGTGTTGTGGTTTTAAGTAGTCAGAGTTTTTTTATTAGCTGGGGAGGCTATGAGAGAGGCTTCTTTAAGAAGATGCTGGAAATTTCTACAGCTACTGTTAGCTCCAAGCTAGTCAAGGTCAGCTGGTAATGCCTCTGTGATAACATATTTAAGGAGAAGAAAAAAGAGGCAAGGCAGAACATCATGGCCACTTAAAGGAGAGGAGAGTGAGAAGTTTGATTAACACCAAGGTTGGTGAGAAGGAGAAAGAGAAGATGCCTTAAACACTGGAATAGGGCCCCAGCAACCTGTGGTGGACCATAGGGAGCAAAGATTTGCCTGCAAACCAGAGGAAGACTGGAAGACTCCACGCTGGAGTGGAGTGCTGGAAAAAAGAGAGGCTGTGATCCTGTGTCTGTTACGCTGGAGCAGCAGAGCAGCATTTCTTGGGAGGACTGGTGGCCCGTGGAGACCAATGCTGAAGCAGCACCTGAATGACTGCATCCTTGGTAATGTGACTTATGTGACAACATACCTTAAAAAGCTGCTGTTCGTAAAGGATAATAAACCCACAAAGCAGTTTGTAACAGACTGTTTTCAGGAGCAAACCCAATGGGAAAACCTGGGGTTGGACTTCTTTTTTCCTTTGAATCAGCAGCGGGAACAACATCTGACTGTAACCCCCCCACTCCTGTCTTCCCGGGCCACTGGGGGAAGGAGGGAGATCTTTGAAAGAGGGAGGGGTGGAGGAAGAAAGGTGTCTGTAACATCTATCAAACTTCTCACTCTTAAACTCTTAAGCTCTGATTTTAGTAGTAGTGAATTCTTAATATTCAAAGTTAGAGCCTTTTTTGCTTGTGAAATAGTTAATAAAAAAGTTGCTTATAATCCTTATCACAAAAGTTGAGGTTTTTTTTCCTTCCCCTAGAAACTTTGGATGTGTGCGTGAGTCCTTGGCATTTGGCCAGAGTCAAACCATAACAGTCTGTATGATTTTGTTGTTCACACACATACAAAGAGACATGGGACAAAAATTTTGTCTCACAAAAAACCAGTTTGAGTTGGTGGTCAGCTTCAGTGGGGACAGAGGAGAAGTCATAGAAACTGAAAATTCTCCTTCTGGTTTTGCTGATGAAGGACACAGAAGGTTGTCAAATTCCTCCTTCTGCAAGTGCCACCATGTAAGAGGCCTTCCTGCTCACAATGCGTCATGCACCATAGAATTAGAATATTTAAGGTTGGAAAAGACCTCTAAGGTCACAAAGTGCAACCGTTAACCCAGCCCCTCCATGTTCACCACTGAACCATATCCCCAGGTGCCACATCCACATGCCTTTTCGATACTTCCGGGGATGGTGACCTTACCATTTCCCTGGGCAGTCTGTTCCAATGCCTGACTACCCTTCCAGTGAAGAAATTATTTGTAATATCTAATCTAAACCTCCCCTGGTGCAACTTGAGGCCATTTCCTCTTTTCCTGTGACCTGTTACCTGGAAGAAGAGACTGATAATCCAATGAATTATCTCCTCTTCTGAGTCCATATTCATGCAAGCCTGTATCGTGGTGGAAGAGTGCTCTAGCCTAACTAGACTATGAGAAGACCAACAGGTCCTTTTAAATCATTATCCTGACTTTTTCTGTTTTTTTTTCAATTTTCTGTCGATTTGTTTTATCTCGAGGTTCTTCAGGAAGCAACAGGTGGATGTTGTGTGGATTAACTTCTCACAGTACTAAGTTTTGTTGTCAGGCACAACTACATGCTTGCTGTGCTCCATCAAGACCTAAACTGAGGTGAGCTCAGTGATCATCTTCTCTAAAATAATCTGTTCTCTCAACATTCAGAGAGCAAATTGTGGCCACTAGCCATGACAAGTCCTCTTGGATCTCATGACCAAATACCAGAGCTAAGCATGCACACTACAACACAACCCTTAGTTTGAAGTAAACACTTTCTTGACTATGTTCTTATGCAACTTATTCAAGCACAGACCAAGAGAAAAGATGTGCCATAATGCAAGTCACAGGCACTAATCACAACTTGTGGCCAGACACCATCTCCCAGCTTCAGTTCCACCAGTTGGAGAAGTGGTTGTCTTCAGCACAGTGCTTGTCTAGACTTCTGTGGAGGCTACCAATCTCCAAATCTTCAACCACAGCCATTTGAATGATGCTCCCTTGCCCATTTCTGTCAATAACAGTAATGTGTGTGACGACCTATTATTTAAACTGTTCAAACTATCCCTGCTAACAGGGATAGCTGTTGACAAGCTGACAAAGTTGTGGTCAGAAGAGGAGCTGTGATCTGCCCAACAGCTCTTGACGTCAACACTTGCATCTCGGAGGATGAGAGGACAGTAAAAGCAAAAGTAGATGTCCACTTGCATGACAAAAGGGGAGCACCTCTGACCATCAGCCAGGGAGTGCTGGCAGCACACACTGTGTTACATCTTCAAGCGGTAATGGAATGACTGCAAAATCAACGAACTGAAGTGTAGGAAAGCTCTGAACTGCCTGTGTGTTTAGACAGCAACTGAAGCATGACACCTTTCCTAGGGCAGCAAGAGGAGGTTCTGGAAGAACTTAACCTTATACAAGTTTCATCAGGCAGCCCACGGATCTGTGGGTAGTTGTGGAACCTATCCTTTCTACTTGGAAGGGTTTGGAGGGAAAAAAGGTGGAGAAAAAAACAGAAGTTATTTATTGGAAAAAGGAGTAGAACGTGAATAGTCCCGTCACAAATTACTTCCCCCTCACATCCTACAAATCCACAAAAACTGCTTCTGCGGCAATCCTGTTCTGTCTCTAAACACTTGTATTTCTTAAAGCAATGGACCTAGGCCCCCATAAGAGGGAAAACCGCTGTTACCACAATACATATAAGTAGTGGAGTGGTGAGGAAGTAGCTAAAAACAAAACAAGTGTATGTACTGGGATAGAAAGTGTTCACTGCTTAGAACCTGTAGAAGGTCATAGTGGCACATAACCAAATAAATGACAAATGGATTTGGCATCTGCGTTAACTTCTCAGTAAAATCCCATGAAGACTTTTGCTGGCTTTTATTACTGTGTGTGCAGAAACCCAAAACACACATGCTGTGTTGATTCAATCCACAACTACAGTGCTTTTAAGTGTCTACTTTTGCTCGGGTCTGAGGCCTCAATGCTTCCTCTTTATTTTTTTTTTCCCAGCAAAGGCAAAAACCTTCTCCCTTTCTTGCCAGGAAAACTTCCTGAAAATTAATTGTTTACCCAGAAATGCTTCCCAGCCTTTAAACTTGGTGAGCAGAAAGCGGTAAGTCCTGTGAAGGTGTTAGACAGAATGAAAAAAATTTGGGGAGAGAGTACTACAATGCTTAGGCTGGCTTCCCACATCCCATTACAACAGGCAGTCCACACAGCATGATGAGTAAGTGCAGGGCTCCTCTGTTTCCCTATTCCATGGTTTCAGTTTTTAAATGGATGGCTATAACTATAAACGTGTAATGGGTTTGAAAAATGATCTTATCCTGGGCAAATGGAAAACCAAAATCATCAACTTTGGAAAATGAAGGGTTCTGCTAAAAATAACTGTGGTATTTCTTGTTTTGCAAAAACCAGTATTTTCAAATAAGTTGGGGACTAACGTATCTCAGTGGCCTCTTCCTGACCATGAAGACAGATAGCAACAGTCTCCTGTTCGTTACAATCAAAACCAGCAGAATGAAATTAGTAAGTTCAGACAATTTAAGTGCTCCATGATGAGTTTACCAATGGCCCTAAGAGAACAGGCAAGAAGTATACCAAGTATAGCCTGCTGCTCTTTGGAAGAGCCATAAGAAATATGGCTGAGAAATGCTGAGAAATAGAAGAGAAGGCAACTGGAGAGGCAGGAGGATTGGAAAAGTCTGAGGAAGGTGTCAGAGTAGCAGAGACTTTCCCTTCTGAAGCCTTAGGGGGAATACTAGAGGGATGGGGAACCTAAAGCTCTTAAACTGTTAGGAGGATAGCAACAGAAGCAATAGCTTTCTCCTCTGAGCACTTGGAATAAGAGTGAGTAATAAAACTTTCAGGTGTCTACAGATGAGGCAAAATGCACAGTGAATAGGCAGCACTTCTTCCTCAAACAAGGACCATGAATGACAGCACAACACTACCTCGCCAAACATTTGCCTCCTGGGAGAGACCACAGTGTGTCACCCAGCTTTCCCAGAAGGGGAAAAATTGCTGCCTTCCCCCTTGTTTGTCTGTTTTTTTATTTTACTCTATAGTTTTGTCAAACTTGGAAATTGCCAAAACCTGGGAACTTTCAAAATGGAACTTGGAAGCTTAAGAACAAGCAAGGAAAAGGTTTGGTCTCCACAGCAGAACTCTTAGGCAAAATTGTATTTGGGGTACTTTAAAAAAAAATTGTTGCCTCCAGAAGGGTGAATTAAAAATGAAACCTCATAGCCTTGATGACAGTTGAAGCATGACAGTTTGACTATTAATGTAATAGAAAAAAACAGCTTTCTGAAAGCATTTGTTCTATACGTCACATGAAGAGAAAGAGCAAGGGCTGTATTTTCATAAGTAACATTTGATAACAAATATTAAAAAATGTCAAATATCTAATTTTCTTATTTGAAGAGAGAACAGCTGGCATGTCTTAGTGAAGATAAACATCCAGAGTCTATCCTTGCTGTTTAAGAGTTGATCTTTTTTTAATAGGTTTTCCTGAAACTATCTAATGCCTTACTCGCCAGAAGAAGAAGAAACTGCTGCTAAGCATCAACTAATTAATTCTTAAGTTCCAAGAACACAAAATATCAAATATGGTTATCTACATATTTTTTTGAGTTACATCCCCATGGAAAGGACAGGAACTGTGATACAGCTGTTGGGGGGAAAAAAAGAAAGAAAGAAATTAAAAAGGAAACCACAACAAGATTTCCTCTTTATTTTAGGCCTTTTTTTCAGAAAAATGTTAAACAACACACACACACAAAAAAAGTGCCCTGCTAACAAGCTGAGCTGTCACACCTTCTGGAGGAGAGTATAAAATGGGCATTTTAAAACAAAAGACTTCGTAGACACAGATTGTGTTTTCCACATCAACTGCAACTTTTCCTTTTGTAATTTATACCATGATTTGAAAATGTCAGTTGAAGGGTTATACAAACTTCTGCTGTGAAACAGAAACTGGAAGGTACTTCCACATTTCTCTCTAAATTAAGATGAAGCCAATATATTTTAATTAACGGAAATTTTAAAAAGTTTTCTTGTCAGAGATTCTTGTACAGCGGCTTCCCTCTGTGATCAGCTTTAAAATTTTGATTGAAAAGCTTGGCTTGTTTTTTTCTACTAATCAAAACCATATCCACAAAGATGCCCCATGTTCATGCACTAACCTTCCAGACACCAGTCTTTAGTGCCAACATCAAAGCTGTTAACATGAGCAGTTCCTATGCGCTACATGGCTGGTGGCTTTTTGAAGATGGCTGAACGAATGTCACTCATTCATTATGTTCCCCTTGGAGGTTATACATGCCTGTGTTACAGGTATGGCAGAATATACTACTTGCTTTCCTGTAATGTACACCTCAAGCAGTCAGTAATAGGGACTCCAGTAGTAAGGGTCCTTGTCCCTACTCCCTCACTCATGCCAGAAGTCCAGATCTTGCACCTCTGCACACTGAGAGCAGGGGTCCCTGTCTGTCTTGTGGCCCTTGCTCTTTGCACAGCATCTCCTTCTTTCTATAGAAGGCTGTCATGGTTTGGTTCACATTCATGCTTCATGACTCCTGCTGGAAAGCACAGGCCCCAAATGAAGAGTGTAATGCAATAGTAGTGTGAGCAGCTGCTTCCTACCATGTGCCTGCCAGCAGATATAGGTGAGGAAGCCAAGAATATGTGTGTATAGAGGCACATATGTTACCACTCTCTCCTTTCTATTGTCTCCCTGGTCAGCTAGGTCAGAAGTCAGCAGCAGGGGTGCCAGCAGGGTTTGAATGGGGTACAGCAGGATCAGAGGCTCAGGGCCAAGGAATCTGCAAAACACAGCATTTCCTGGCACCCACAGGGTTCACCTCTCGACAAGGCATGATGGCCTCCAACTGCACAGTGTCTCTTCAACAGACAAGATTTCTCAACTCTCGAGTTTACAGGCATAGCCTTTACAGGTCAGCCTCTCATTTGAGAAAGCAAAAGCTGGCATAGCCCTCTGAAGAGACTGCCAATCTACATCTGCTAATTTATGAATTACTAATTCATAAATGTAGAGCTTTTGTCAGAAAAACAGCACAGATTGTCTCTTTTTGATAAGCAGAAGCAATACAGCAGAGAGTTAGAGGGGTTAGGAGACACGCCCCCCTCCCTGGTCTCCAGCACAGTATGTGTGGTTTTTAAATCTCTTCTCTACAATGATTCAGAGGCACCACTCGGCTCCCTGCCCTGCTAGACTTAGGAGTGCTGCAGCACCTCATGAATATCAATCCTCCACCACCCTATTCACCTTCATCAAATGAACATCAAAGCCTCTCCCAAAGTGTTTGGGAGAGAAAGTTAACATTTACTGTATATTAAATGTGAACTGGGTATGCCTCAGTTCATCTTTGCTTTTACATACAAGTCAGAAGGTTGAATCATACTGGGACAGGACAGACCTACTCAGATTTGGCTCTTTATTGAGGTTGCCTAGTTATTCCTTCTAAGCCAGACTCTTAAAAAAAGTTTGGCACACAAGGTTGCAGGGGAGCCTCAGTGTTTCTGAAAATCTTATTAGGCATCTAGCTGTAACTTGAACCCACAGCCTTAGCATACAAATATTTGACCTTTCATTACTAGACACACATTTTGCAGGAGAGATGCTGATGCTGTTGTGAGAGCTCTGCCCTGTCTCCTGTGAACATTCTCAAATAACTACATTATATATTCTGAGATAGTGAGAAACTCCTGCACTGCAAGGGAGAAAGGACAACACGTGAGATACAAATAAAGAGGACTTCTTTCAGTTTCTGGTACCTCGGATTAGACATGCAATCATTCTGGGTTTGGAAAAAATTGGACATTTCCTGAATCTTAGACCCCGTTATTCAGAATTAAGTGCTTGCTCTGTACACAACTAACTGAGGCATCTTCTGCAGAGCCAGTCCCTCTGCCAGCAGCTGACTAAGTCTCAAGAATAGAGGGAGAGAAAGGAGAAAGAAGCATGCTGGATTTTTCCCTTGTCTGCCAGACTTCTCTCTAACATTGAAAATTTGACTTATAAGGAATGAGTTTTCTTATATTTTTAAGGCAAAGTACAGCAAATGCTAGCCCCTAGCTCTGCAGCAGCAGCTTCTGCTAGGCAGATTTAGGGATCATAAAAACCAAGGGAAGGAAAAAAGTAAACAAAAATCTTGATTCATTACACTCCTGATTCCTACAAGGCAGTGTAAGAGAGCACAACAGGATACTGAACCACATATTTGTATTTTTCATGCTAAAGGCAAATAAATCAACCTAGACACTTACTCCTTCAACACTCAGATCAGATTATAAGCATAACTTGATCTTGCTGGCACAACCTCCCAGTTTGAACAGTTTCTTTAAATCCTACATACTAGATTTCAGCCTTCTACACAGTGAGTTCTAGTTGAAACCCTTACTTTGGGTTTTAACTCTTACTACCAGACTACAAATGCAGAAAATAGGGCTAAGTGTTCATTATGAACTTGGTGACAGACTCCTAATTATAGTGGTGCTATCAAGCATGATAAAGGCTGCTTGGTTTTGTTATAGTCTCATCCAAAGACTTGTTGGATGCTGGATTAGCTCATCTTTTCACTCCTGTTGAACTGCCATATGTTTCTTTTTCTCCTTTATGCAGCATTTGGCAGGAATTATTTGTCAGCATTTAGAAAAAGAAAACATGTCTGCAGAAACTTCAGTTCTAGTTCTTTCCAAGCAAAGTTTCTTGCTTTACCTGAAAAAGTCTTAGAAATTACGTTTTCGTGTCTAAAGCAAAACTGCATAAGACAAGGTTGCTGTTAAAACATGAAATACAAACATTTTTAAACTATCCTGATCACAATACTGCAGTAAAACATTTCAGTATACTTTAAAGAAAAAGATACCTCCATAAAAAAGTTGTCTCTTTCTCCCTCTCCTTCCACTTAAATTCTGCCCAATTTCATATTGACTTCAAATATCTGCAAGTAAATCAGAGCAAAATGCAGCACTTTACTAACAGATTTGATTATTTATTCATCACTACCATCTACCAGCATCATTGCAAAGATCCAAGTTACACAATACTAGTCACAGAAATAAAAATAATATTGATGCAAGGGTTTTAAAAAAGCCTCGTTTGGCAGCTATAAAGCCATTGAATGTCATAAGCTTAGCTAATGCACCATAGAAGAAAAGATTTAATTGCTTCTTCTAATCCTAGAAATCAGAAAGTTGGCAGATACTAAGCAGCACCTGTACAGAGACAAACCTGAAAACCAGAGCAGTACCTTTGCTGGACAGAAAAGAGAGGCCCAACAGTCACTTCTTGACTTCATAGGCTTTGGTGGAAAACTGAAGCATTGAAAGAGCTTCGCAGAGGTAGCCAGAGGAGAGGCAGAATATTTCAGGTGTTCTACAAAACATGTTCAGCAGAGGTGGGGCAGGTGGCACCACCAGCCTCAAATATAGATCAGAATTCAGCAACAAAAGAGGATTTTGCTGCCCCGTGCAATTTGAATCAGCCACACTCAGGGCACTGCTTCCCACTGCCTTTCTTCCCCTGCCTCAGCTTCCTCTTCAGTGAGGGCACTTCTGCAATTGCAAGCAAGGTATTCTTTCACAGGCATCTCCTGTGAGTGATATACTCTCCCAAAAAATGCCATAGGCTCATCTCCAGATGGAAGGAAATACGGTTTATTTCAGAGCTAAAAGGAAAAGGCTTTGAAGGGCCCCAAAAAGTGACCTAGGGGCAAGATAATGAGATCTAACAGAACACTTGTGAAAAAAAGGTCACCTGTCATAGCTGCTCTGCTAAGTGATGGGTCATTAAAGGATTCCCATCTACCTTCAGCCTGAGAATGGTTTTACTAGACAAGCGAACAGAAAAAAAAAAAACAAAACCCAAAGATAAAATACTTTGCATCATTTCTTTTAAATTACATGTTTTTGACAGTGTTTTTAGTTATATTCTGTTTTATTTTTTTTCTCCATAATTTCCTGTTTCTGTGTGGGCTTCTAATGCCAGCCATAGAAGCAGAAGAAACACTGCATGTTAAAAAATTTCTATAAAAATACAAAATTGCCTTAGGTTTAAAGTGTCTTAACCTGATATCATTATGCACTGAGAAGGTGCATAATGAAGGCATGAGTTTTAATTAAATTTAAAAACAACATTTGAAAATTTAAGTGCAGTCTTCCTGCAGCCATACCTCATCACCAAATGAAAGGTTGTGTTTGGCTAGCTGAACCCCACTGTAAACCTGTTTGCCTGAAAAGAAGTAGTATAACTGATTTCATGATTCTCTGAGCCCTTTAGTGTAGGCTTTTGGCTGTCCTACCATTTGTGGCTGTAGATATTAGTAGATAAAGATTAATGCTTGTATGCCAATCCAGAGATGCTGAGTCTGCTAATTTAGGAACATTACAAAACAAGTCATGAGATGCTCCTGCAATTTCCATCTAAATATGCCAATAGAAATTTGATGGGTAAGGGAATTTTGATGGCTAGACCGTAGCTATGTAACCACTGGCTGACAGCATAGCTAAAGGCAGAGACAGATTTCCTTGTTTGGATAAAGGTACTTAGGTGTTTTCCCTTCTCTTCCCCCTCCAGCCACTGGCAGCGGGTCTCTATAGAGATGGATTGAAATCTCACCAGCACCTGCAGTAACACACAGGCAGGGGTAGCAACCAACTTCAACAGGTTTTTTACAGAAAATCAAAGAATAACTGAAGAGTTACTTGGGAAAACCTACAATGAACAAGAGCCAAAATTTTGATTCCCTGTAGCGTTCTATGGTAAATAATCTGATTTCTGCCATTATATCCAGAAAAAAAAGAAAAGCCATTGACAAGCACTATCAACAAATTTGATTTTTGGCTTGCATTTTGTAGCATAACAGATTACAATCACAAGGAATAATTTAAGCTAATAGATACTGTGAGCAGTGTATAGGTGTCTACACACCTATTACCAACAGGGACTCCTACCTATATTACACATGCCCATTAGACGCACTTTAAAGCTCCCCAAAGCACACGAAAATTTCTCATTCAGACACTATTGCATTCTGCCTTATTTAAATCTTTTATCCCCCTCTTCTGTATAGCCCAGGCTCAGTCAAGAGCCATAGGGAAGACAGGCACCACATGTCCCAAGGGTCCACATGCAGACCAGGTTCCCGGGACTGGGTAGGAACCGGCTTCCTCACAGCAAGGACCGGACTTTCAGAGCCTGCAGGCATCACCTCTGCGGGAAATTAGCTGCTATGAGTTAAAGACCTGCTAGCTGGTGTTAACTGAAATGTTTTAAGGACTTGCACTTCAGCCTGTTTTTGTCAATTTTCATAGAAAAATCACAAGCATCTCTGACAGCAGCTTCCCTCTCTTGCTAAATCCTGCCTCTGAGCTGTTACAAGAAAAGGTCACCTAAATTTAATAGGACTAACAAGATACTTTCTCAGTCTTCTTTCTTAGAAACAGCTGAGTTGCTTTGACTAAATGCTGTTTTTTTGTTTTAAACAATGATAAGAGAACATTCAGCAGGAGGCAGACACCGAGTTAAAGAAATCTCAATGCAAGCTGTTGAAATTTGGCAAACTTATAAGCGGCTGAAAATAGAGTCTTATAATGGGAAGTGTCAAACATCCTTGATAATAGGCAGCATTACCAGTCTGCTCTGTAATTCTAAATTATGTTTTATTACAGTGTTAAATATGCCTGAGCTCCGTTTACCAGTTCCACCATTGCCAGCCCAAGAGCAGCTGCTGGCCGATGGCAAATTAACAAGTTGTAGTTTTCCTGGTGTAGACAAGAGGGTAGTTGTTTCTGGCTTTCAGCAGTTGGAGCAGGTTCATCTCAGTGGTTTTTATAGAGCTGAGTGTGTTGGCATATGGCCATTAACACATTTCTCAGGTGGCTCCCTGCAGTAATGAGGTGGCCTGAACATAAGAGAAGTAAGGTCTAGTTAGATTTTGCTGGAAGCTGGTGTAGATGTAGTCAGCAGGTTGTCTTG
Organism: Calyptomena viridis; assembly: GCA_013390005.1. NCBI lineage: Eukaryota > Metazoa > Chordata > Aves > Passeriformes > Eurylaimidae > Calyptomena > Calyptomena viridis. The sequence goes on from WEIV01002262.1 coordinate 84,996, forward strand.
AAGAAAGGACTACAAAGTACACACATCCCAGAATTCTTGCTATTTTGGAAAATAAATTAAAACTCAAGTTGACGCTCAAGAAGCCCAGGCCCTTTATTTCATCACAGGATAAGGTTTAGACGGCCAAGACCAGAAAGGGGCCCAGGGACCTTTTTTTCTGTTATAGGGTAAAAAGTGATCTGCTTTTTCTATTTATTTCAGGAAAACCAATACCAATTACAGAGCCAAACCTTGAAAAACATCAATCTTTTTCTTGCAAAAGATGAGCCATATGATTTCCCAGCATAAAAGACTGTCACTTTGTAAGACTTTAGGGGTTTCAGCCAGCGTCCAACAAGCTCTTTAGGCAAATCATGCAAAGAGGCAATTTTTTAGGGTGCCAGAATTGCAGCACACCAACCAACCTTTCACCACCCAGGACCAGTCAGTTTGTAAGAAAGGCTGCCAGTTCTAAGTCCAAAACTAAAACTGCAGCTCACATTGTTCCTATGGAATAAAAAAGGGAAGGGATGGACAATGTTGCATGCCCTGGGGAAACCAAATTTTGGCCATCACAACAACCCTGGAAGCAAACCACCACCTTCAATGTGCCAGAGAGCAGCTGCCCAGCACCAGTGGTACAGAGGATAACGCTTCATGTGAGGATGGATCAAGAGACCGTGAAAGATGAGTAGTTGCTTGTCAGTGCTGGGCTGGACACCCACTGGCATCTCTCCCAGATGAGTCACAGCAGGGAGCCGAGTTAGCCGCTGGCACAGCATCATGGTGACACAAACACAGCCATAGCCCCTTCTTATTATCCCCCAGTTACTCTCTCAGCCACCTTCACACTTTATTCTTTCCTCCACAGATCAGATGTTTGCGGGCCAAGGTCAAGACATGGGGATGGTTTGGGGCCTTGACACATAAGGTCCCAGAGGAACCAGAACTGGACCACATTGTTCAACTTTCCATTTCTACATCTCCAAAGTAAGACTAGCAGTCCTCACTGGCACAGAGTTACAACGATACATTATTGAATGCTCAAAGCGTCCATATATAATAGTAAAGGATCCATTCAAGTCAACAGTACTGCTCAGCCTTTCAACCTGGAGATCCTGGAAGGTGCATCCTGGAGTAGTGGGAGCAGAAACCACTGCACACACATGCAGGAACTGCCCCAGAGGTGGTGAACATGGGTTTCAGCACATTGGTACACAGGGCCAGGAGCCACTTTCCAACTGCTGGTAGTGCCGGCTCCTTTTTTGCTTGGTACGTGTACAAGTTGAAATGAAATGTGGGCACTCGACTTTTTTCAGAGAAATTAAATAATCTTTTGAGCTTGAGAAGAGAGGGCAGCATCTTCAGAGGCTGCATGTGCATCTTTTTCTGATGATCAAGCCCTTTTGAGGTATCTCAGAGAGGACGTGCTCAAAACACCTCATGTCTCAGGCTGTTTGGCTAATGTAGACTCCAGAAGTCTTGCCTATATTCAGCAAAAATATTATTTGTTTCTTTATCATCTCTTTCAACCTTTCAGGTTTGATCAACATTTCCCCCATCCCAGAAGCAAAACTCCACTTCTCCGATCCTTTCTGTATCTCTTCCAAAAAGCAGAATCCTCTGTCACCATTGCTGCTAAAGCAGCAGCTGAACATCTCTACAGCTTCAGAGACACTTCTTGCCGGACTCCTATTTGCACATGAAAAAAGTATCCTCTGAAAAGCATCAGGGCATCCAGAACAGCTGCGATTTTAATTCTGAGCCCACCAGGGCCAAGCTGAGAAGCACCTGAACTCTCAGACAATCTGATACGGAAAAGCAAGAAGAAATGGAGAAACAAAATGCTTCTTCATAGGAGGTAATGGGGACAAAGAAATAGATACAGCTTGGGCTCATACCCAAGATTTGTTTTCCCACACGAAGCAAGCAGTAGAAAATATTTTTTACTAATTATACCACCATGATAATAGGACAGAGACTCAATGGACTGCTTCTTCTTAGGGACAGAGATGCAGCAGACTGGATTTTCAGGTAACTTCCATTTACAGTGACTGATGGCTACTATGTAGTTCTTCTCCTATTCTCACTTCTACCTTCAGAAAACAATCTTGTTAGAAAAATAGCTTTATGAGGCAGGGCAGCAAAAAAATTGCAGTCCTTGTAAAGAAAGGCTCTAACATGTATCAAGTGCTGAGTCTTAAGGAGTCTTAGTACTATGCATTAAGTCCTTTTAAGCAGCAAGTCTTTTCAAGCATGACTTAAGAAATTCCCACCTATGCTACTGTATGCTTCTACATCACCTGTAGCCATTCTCATACTCCACATTGTTAACTGGCACCTGAGAAAACATAGATTTAAAAGGGTAAAAAAAAGACAAAACTAAAAAGTTGCTTATATTTTAATGTAAAATAATAACATTATTTCAATTGTCTCTGGTCACTCAAGCAATGAGAGCAACAGAAGAAGGAGACATTCCCCTTAGGATGACCAGTAAAAAGGCACTTAGAGCAAAGCTTCAGATACAGTTATATTTCAAGACTACAAAATGTTGGTACACCTGTGTCCTAGTTCTGCCTGTCTTCCTATAGCACCAGTATATATATGGTAGAGCAGTCATGTAAAAAAAACATCTTGCAGTGGTTTAATATGCAAGTATTCCTGGTAAGTATATCAGCCAAAGCTAAAAATAAAACATAACTGTTAGTCACATGAGGCCTGTCCAGAAGCCTGGATAACTCATTGCAGGAAGAAAGGACAACAGTAATAATATGCAATAGCTTTTGAAGCTATGACCACTGAGATGGTATTTCTTTCTTATATAAATTTTTTCTTTTTTAATAGGACTTATTATATACATATGCATACACACACACACATACACACCTCAAAATCTTGATATTGATAAGGATTTTTCCTTGCAAACTACTGTTTACTTCAAAGGAGGACATTCGTCAGTGGAGAAGAAACTCATTCATGTAGAAAGGTGTAAGAGAAAGTGATTGTTCTCCGGGCAAGAAGGAGAAATAACTATTTGTCCCAGTTCTCTTACTAAAGAAGTACATTGCAAATTGAGAAAGCTCTTATTTATAAGGTGTCCATCATGGATTTCTCAAAAATATGCAAGTTGCCATGGAGTGCTTTCTATCTGAAATGCAGGAAGATTTGGGGTCAAATTGGGAGACAGAGGGACATATTCCAGTCCTCTGACTGTTAGAGGGAAGGGCCTAGCTATAGCTCTGTCAAGAAACCGAAGAGACTGAACAAGGGACTGAAATAAAGAGCTGCGACAAAACCTTGATGGAGCATACCAGGAAATTCGGGCTGTTTTTCTGCCTAAGAACAGAAATGAGCTGGGGCAGCACGAGCAGCAGCTCCCGCGTTTCCTTCAGCCCAGGGAGAGGACAGCCACCTCCCAACTCCCTCTATCTCTCCCCAAACCACAAACTCCTTTCCCAGCCTGTGATCTCTCTTCCCACTGCACTGGCAACGGCTCATCTTTCTCTTTCCTTCCTTTGCCTTTGCTGTAAATTGCCAAGCATGTAAACAAAACAGAAAAGAGATTAACATGTCCACACAAGGGAGTGGGGGTCAGGGAGATCCTGTGCTATGTTAACAGACCACAAGTGTTTTGTGTAAGAAGCACCTTTCTGATATTCTTGGAAAAATTATTAACTATTTTTAATATATATGGATGGGTACCTGGTTTCCTTAGATAATTTTCTACTCTGTTTCTCTCTGCTCTCCAGCATACACATCATTAAATGAAACAGACATTAGCAGTGCAAGAACATTAAGACTCAAATAGAATAGGAAGCAGAACAGCAAAGTTAATATGCAAGATCAAAATATCACAGAGCCAACTAAAATAGCACCACTATTCAGCTGTCTTTATGGCTAGCTGAAATCTGTTTCAAGATAAAAGGCATTCAGTGAGACTCAATGATGCTAAGAGCAGGAAGAAAGAGCTTCAAAGAGTTCACTTCATAAACATCCCTCAACATTGTAGGATATTACCCTCAAATTAAGTTAAAGCAAGCCGTATCTGTGCAATTAAACTATGGTTGAATTGCAAGTACCAATAGCAATAGCAAGCAAATCATGCCACCCGGACTGTGACTATGTCACCATTATATTTTCATCAGACACCTTTCAGAAAAATGGAAAGGCAAATGTTCTCAAAAGCTGCCATTAACACAGCATGGGCTGCTGGGCATATCTGGACACGGTGCCCTAACTTCAGCAGTGGCTTCCCACTCACCACCCTTCTGCTGGAAAAACTGAGGCTTTCGAGCACACCAAAACAGATACTCTGTCACCCCCTCAACCTGTCACATCAGTATTTCACCTGAGTTTTGGAAGTCAGCAGGTACCATTTCCTCAGGAAGTCACAGAAGACGTTATACAGCATTTGTTAAAGTTAAAATGTTGAGCTGTTAGCCTGAACCATTTTCTCACAGAAGTTTTAGAACTGTGGGCCAAGGAGCCACTGATGTTGAAGACTGGCTAAATACCATAATTATAAGAATATTTTAGAAAACAAAAATTGAAATCTTTTAGCAATATTTAAGTACTGAGAATAACTTCACTGTGGAAACCGCAGGCCATTTAAGACATTGCTCTTGAGCAATAGGGCCTAAATATTCATAGAAAATGAAGAATATACAGAATTAAGGTAGAGAATCCTCAGGAAAACAGTCAATATAGCTTTACGAAAATCAGACCTATAATCCTATGAAGAAAATGTCCCCAGCCTGACAAATTTGATTAAAGAAAGCACACGGTGTCTTTCAGCAAACTAAGCATCCTATGACTAAGCTCTTATAACCAAATAGTTCTATCTAAAAACAGGTGACACACAAATTAACAAAGCAGATTTAATAGCTCATAATTCTCAACCATTCAATCCTGGGCATACCAGCTCCCCTAGTCTTTATACTTGAAGCAAAAATCTTTCAGGAATGTGTAAGTCCTTTAAAAAAGGCAATGCTGATATAAATTCATTATTTCGTCAATTGTGACCTGAGCAAAAGGACAAGTCAAATTAGAAGATGTGATGATGTGTATCACAAAGCACAATAGACCCAATTGAATAGCAGCACTATTACTGTAACCAAACAAGATCACACAGAAAGCAGACCCAAAATTTACTCCACAATGTTGGAATGTAATTTGGAAGACAGTAATGTAAAAGATCATTAGAGTCACGGTGGTTTGTCTGCTGGCACAGTCACTCCAGAGAAGTGGAGAGAAAGAGCAAATGTGATACTCCAACACACATGGAAACATATTTAAATAGTGAGATGTCATTACATCATTTAACATTGGACTTCCTAAAAGGTATCTGCTTCTAACATTGACTGCTTGCCTCTAATGTCATCAAATTGGTAAGAGTTCAGATGGGAGAGATAGGCTCTGTTTAAGAAACAGACTTAAAGACAGACACTATAGTCAATTCATTTAAGCCAAGAGCAGGTAAAGAGAGGATGATAAAGAGGTGACAATTATTGTCTATAAGTGTCAGTTTATAGATAGTAAGTCTTTTCCTTGGAGCTGATTTGATCAGAGAACACCAATCCACCGAATCAAAGCTGTCCTTACTTCCTCCTACCCACCAGAGCTCTTTCTTTCCACTTACAGAAATGGGAGGGAGGCAAGCAGGGAGGGAGGCAGGGAAGGAGGCAGGAAGAAACTGATAGGGTGGATTGGTGTCCCATGCAATCAGTTGCCCAACTCAGGCTGAAGGTACTCCCCAAGTCCAAGCACTCCTACACATCATAGATTAAATCCTTGAGGAAAGACCAGTGTCTACTCCACAGTCAATTTTCTTCACAGAATAAACAAGGCAAACCAACACTATGTGGTCACTTGCATTTGAACTGAGGAAAGAAAACAAAGTGCTTGCTCAAAGTGCCTCAGAATTAACCACTACAGACTGTTTTCTTTTTCCTGTGTTTTTTCCAGTCAGCCTCTCACCTTCTAGCCAGGGATCAAATGCTTCCACAGGTCTCCTCTGACCTTCAAAGCAACAAGTGCAGTAGCTTGTTTCCATCAAGACCTGATCCCAGCGTCTTCCAGAGCTAAACCAAGAGCCCTCTCTTTGGAAGAGCAGTCTTTGCTGCTCTGACCTTCTCTCCCTCACAACATTTACTCATATTTGAGACACATCAGGAAGAATGAAAATGTGACTTAAGCTCAGGAATATTTGAGGAGCATTCCGATACCATTCAACAGACATAGTAGAGTAATATACTGCAACTAACCTCTCTAAAGCCGTGTCTTTGGCTTCCAAGCTTCACCTTTACTGGAACAGGGCACAGAATTTTTAATTATACTGCTACCATGAAGTGGTAATGAGCATTAGCTGATGATTCAGAATAATAATTACTAGGTGGTGCTATCATGAAGGTACAATTTTAGAAGCCAAGCAGGTGTTACTTTTCCTGAATGAGTAAAAAATCACAAGCAGCCAATCCTCTAGCTAATTGCACATAGAAGCTATGCTCATCTGAAATGCCTTTTTCGTGTGTCCAAAAAGGGCAGAGAAGGAAGTTTTTCCTTAATGCCTCTAAGCTGATGGGTTATCAGTGTTCAAAAATAATTCCCCAAGTACAAAGTTAGGCTTTTTCATGATGTGTCAAGCATCTAACTATTAAAAAGGTTAGGATTCCTTTTCTTGAAGAAAAAAAATGTTTCAGGCTTATTTCCACATAAACCTCTCCTGGCCTCCATTTCAGAGTGTCAGTCATTTTGCATCAGTGACACTAGCAGCAATAAATGCCTACTTGCAATTACAGCATAAAGATTCTTACATTGCAGGATTTGTAATAAATAAATAAAAATAAATAGATATATAAATATACTTTAAAAGACATTAAAAAGGCGATTCTTCTTAAGTAGGTGAATATGTATATGAAAACAGTACGTAACCCCAGAAAACTGTACAGAACCGTCTTGTAGCACTGAATTGTGATAACTTGTTGGAAAATACCTATCATAAAAGGCTTCCCTTTTCTCCTTAATTGTTCTCCAGGTCACCCCACTGCACTGCAAATTGAATCATGAGAGTTTTAGTGTCACAACTTCTGGCTTGAAAAGCCAGTTGACAGGGGACATATCTATGACATTTTTACCACAGAGTATTTCAACACGAGACTATTTGTGACAGCAATTCAAAAGTACTGAGTCTCCCAACTCCCTTCTCCCCTGGGTGCTTCAGTAGTTCTTTATTCAATCACTCCTGAAATAGCTGTATAATGTAGTTATATGGTACTTGCTCTGGGAATGTCAGATAGCTGATCAAGTGTGTTTTTAAAAAAACACAACTTTTCTTTTTGCATATTGTATCTTAAATCCTCCCCCACAACACTGCTATTTAAATAATTCAATTAAAATTTTGTGTGATAGCATGCTCTTAATTTCTTTCTTGACTAAGTGGCCTTCAAAATTAGCATGATTGGGAAGTCCTTCCCCCATGATATGGTGAATTGTTTTTTGTGAGGGGTTTGCAGGGAGTTAGTGATAGAGGCAAGAAACAACAAAACCCTGGGTGTGTTGGGCCACCATTTGTGACACAGGCTGGCAGAGGAATCCTGCCTTCCAACCGCAGGCATGCCCGTGATGACTAATGCCTTCACACCCTGCAGCATGGGATCACACTCAGCCTATGGTTATGTCATTTTTAAAGCATCTGCTGGTAATTTAGAAATACAAACCTAAAATCCAGACAGGCGCATACTTTGTAGGTCTCTGTACAGAAAAGCAGCAATGCAGTCACAAGTAAAAAAATAAATATTTACATCTACCCTTCTAAAATTTGAGCCAGGGAGTTTACCTGTTTACAGCCTTGCTTAGAACACTAAAAAGAATTTTTCCCTGCTACATCTGGCAGAGCAACACAGAAGAGATGTTTGCATTGGTAGATAGATGAGCTTCATTACTTTGGAACTAGTCTCTGGTACAGAAATGCTGTACCAATTTAAGGCCCTTAATAAAGCAGATTATCTATTATCACTGTAAGCAACCTCCACTAGCTGACTTATGTTTAAGTTATTACATCAGGTGAGCTGCCCTCATGGATGACATATGCCCAATTAATCTGCCCCAAGCACAAGTCAAATTTCTCTCTGACGTCCTCCAGCTTCCTCATGTGCACCCTGCTTCTGAGCTCCTCAGTGGGCTCCTCCACCTGCTCACACCACACCGATCCCATGTCTCAGTGCTCAGTGCTGGAATCACCAGCACAGAACTGCAGAGCTATTTATTGTTGTATCTAGTTTAAAGATAGCATCTTTTTATGAAATTAATCACATTTTGTTCTCTTGGGCACCATTGGAACATACTGAAATGCACTCAATTGTAGGGTGCAATTCAGGAAATATAATTACATTGATTAAAAATATTTAAATGTTAATCTGTACCAGTGTTTATCCCTTATTCCAGCAGGATTTGTTTCCATTTCTTTGAGGCCTTGAGCCACTCATCAGACAACACCATCTCCATTAGAGGGCTGCAAGCAAAAGAAGATGACTATTAAACCTGAGCACTTAACCTGGAGCCCCTCTTCTCACCCATGAACATCCAGTCAACTCTTGCCACCCATTGCTGAAGGAGCTCAAGACACATTTCTAAAACAGCCCAAAATACCCACTGTGATTGTGCTAAGCCATTTTGAATTAAGTCCCTGATACCCATCTACTTTGATGCAGCTTTTTGTGCTGTTTAGAAACTTGAGAGCTGTCCTAATAAAACAGACAAAACATCCTCTAACCCAACACTCTTCATCTCACTTTCTGCAGAGCAGCTCAAACTAGTCATTAGGTTATTTCTGTTTTCAAGGAGACCAAGCTCTCCCAAGGGTGATTCAACTTCCCTAGTTTAGGTGTGTATCTCAGGCTTGCATGAATCACCTCAGCCTCCCCTTTTCCCTGTCCCCTGATGGTATAGTTTGCTGTAAATAAATGCACCGAGATAGAAATTAGGTGTCTTGTTGAAGACAGTCAGGGAAAATGAACCACATTTTAACAGCAGCCAGCAGCAGCCACTGGAGACCACTCATTTCTCATCCCAAACATCCTCTCAGATTCCTAAGAAAAATGAGTTTCAGGACTTTCTAAATTGAAAGTTGCATCAAGGCTTTAAAGTTACCAAAGGGCTTATTTTCTATGTATGTCCCTAATCTCTTCTCCATATCACTGGCATCTAAAAGCTTTCTGCAGCAATTCCATGATTTAGCTTTGTGTTGAGCAGGAGAAGGGGCAGAAGAGGGAACTGGACTTTAAGCCTGCTGTCTGATCATTTTATTGTCACGTTTAAATGACATCATATTTTGTCTCTCATGCTTTTTTTTCCTCCACAACTGAAGAATCTTTATTATAAGAAAAGTTGCCCCAGCCTTCAGGTGGGCTGATCAGAACTCTCTAGAGTATGTAAGATGCAAAGGTTTATGAAATCTGTAGAATCACAGGGATAATTCTGATTTTGTTCTCTACTCCTCTCTGTTTCTTTTTTTCTATTTACTTTACTGAGCACCACTGGACATTGAACTGACATTTACAAAGAATTATCCACTCCACCTCCAACAGTGTGTTGGGGCTTTTTCCTCTTCAGCAAGAGGAGGATTATTTCTTTTCCCCCTCCATGCATTATTTTGCATTCCTTGACACTCAATTTCATTCGCCCATATTTGCAGCTCTGTGTTTAAAGAGTCTCTGCAAGTAATTTCAGGCAGCTTTGGATCAGATTACTGTAAATAATTTTGGTATCCTCTACAAGTTCTGTCATCTATTTAAAATCACAACATTGATGAATATGTTGAACAGTTCCAATGACAGCACAGGTCTTTGAGGATTCGTCCCAGCAATAGTTGCTATAAAACAGGGATGCTAATTGGGTATTCCATTTCTTTGTTTCTTATTTTTAACCACTTGGCACGTTTTCTTTCATTTCCTGCTAAATATGATTATAAAATATTTCTGTAAAATACAGCTTGTACTTTTATTTTCAAAGAGCTTTTTACAAAGTATTAACTATATCTGCTGTATCCTTATAGTAGCTTCCCTCCAAAACTTGCACAGAATTATAAGAAACAAATTCCCTTTACAGAAGACATGCTGTCTCCTCTCTTGTTCACTGCATTTCTGTTATCCACTGCTTCTATTCTTACTCTGATTTCTACCAAACTATCTAATACAGGAGAGAGATTTACTGATAATCTCACCACATGACTCCAGAAGCTGTCACTAGATTGGTATATCATTGGTTTATTTAAGCAGACAGCAAACAAGGAGCAATTTCTTACTTTCATTCCTCTAGAGCACTTGCATGACCAGCATCCAGCTCCAATGCCTTGTTCCCAGAATTTATTGTTTTTTGTAAAAAGCCTTTTAGAACTGACATTTCAAACAGAGCCAGGCAACTATCAAAGAGGCATGTCTGGTCCAGTGAAGGCAAGTCCCTGCAATCCAGCTGCCTTGAAGATACCAGCAAGTCCCTGCAAAAAGCTGAGGATCTGTAGCCTAAAAGCAGTAAAGGCATGAGGAAAGAGGCAGTACAAGGCAAAAGGATAAGGGGTGAGTCATGCTATTTAAAATAACTGACATCTAAGCTTCTCTTCATTGTGGCATCTAACATGTGTGTCCTCAGCCCACTCAGACTAAGGAACACAGGTGTAGGCAGGAGCTCTGTTAGAAATCCATTGCATAAAGGTGCCACCCACTGGGATGGGACACCTTTGTGCATCATAAGTGAGTCTGCAGTAACACCTCGGTCAACCTGGGTGCATCAATTTCCCACGTGCAGTAAGGACTTCCAATACTGGGGATCTCACACCACTTGACAAGGAGAGGAGAAATAAGCTCTTTCATTAACCCCAGGAAACATGAATCTGTCCTGAATTTAGAGTGGTGACAGTTGTAGCTCAGGCCCATCAGAAAATGATGAAGGAAATGATCAGAGTGGGATTTGAGCACATTACCACTCTTTGCTTTGGTGAATGGTACTGTGGTTTGCAGTAGATATGCCAACACCCAACAATGACTCTGATAACTCTCTTCTCATGGAAAAAAAAAAAGAAGAAACATAACACCAAATAAACATGGGGCACCCCTTTCCCCTCTCATATGGCTTTATTTTCATCTTGTGATTTTTGAGCAACTATGCACATTTATTGTTTTTGTCCTTTGTTACAGCTTTCGAAACGTAGGAATTCAATTGTAAGCTGGAATTATTTGTAATGTGACTGGCAGGAACTGTGCTTAAACAAAAAATATCACATAAAATATTGCAAGATTCATGGAAGAAGTTAAACTTTAAATCATACTTAAGTGATGCAGCAACAAAAAGTGAAAATTTAGCACATGTATCTGGAAGTAGATAATTAAAACGGCTTGCAGCTTTCAATCATGTAATTTCCTAAATGCACTTGTTCAAGTATTGCTCAAGATCACATTGATCATCCTGGCAAAAAGACCAGGCTTTCCAAGGTTGGGTTGGTTTTACAGTCTCCCTTAGAAAAAAGTATAATTCAGGAATGCCTAAGTACTTAGAATTTATTTTATTTTTCTGGAACAAAAGGTCCAAGCAGAATATAGCTTTTCAGTTCCTTGCAATAATTAAAACACTACCAACACAAAATGCAAATACTGCAGATATAGCCCCATGCTTAGAATAATATTCAAAAAGCTGGGAAAACTGTTATGACACTCGCATGATTGTTAATTCTTCCATCTTGAAAAAAACCCAGGTTTAAGATGCTAAATGAGCAGCACATGACACAAGTAAAGAGATTTTTAAAGAAGCTGGGTGAATTCTCCAAATTAATTTTTGCCAAGGGTCCATCTGGGACTGACTTCCATCAATGCTCTACAAGAGCTTCATTAGAAAACTGTTTTAACAACATCCCAGAAACAGCAGCAGAACATAGGTTTTCTTTTCTCACTTGAACATGGCTTGCAATGTTTCACACATGGAGATAAACAGGAAAGACTCCATCTCTTTACAGAAAGACTACCTGCAATTTTCTTCTTCAGCTTCATATAGATGTTGAAGACAAAACAGATCACTCCATGAACAAGCAAACTAGCTGTCAGTCAGACCAGGTAATCTCAGTACAAATAAAGGAAGATTACTGCAAAATACATAGTTTGACATGCTGAGAGAAATCACTCTTGTCAAGTCGTATCAATACACATGATTTGCAGGCTACTTCAGGTGTGTTACTTCCCCAAACTTCTCTTTTTCTCATGACTGCAAATGCTGTACTACATTTTTCATATGTTCCCAGTAGAGGTTGGTTGGGTTGTTTTTGGTATGATTCATAATCAGCTGCTTTGAAATCTTATTTTTTCACCCATGACTTAAGTGAATGTGTCACTGTCACTTGGGAACAAGCAGCAAAAAGCATGAACAGGAGCATGTTCAGCACAGTGAGCAAGGCTAAATATTTTTGGATCTCTGTCTTCCAGCATTACAATTTCAAAGTTTCTCTCCTAGACCTCGATTTCTGCTGCAAACTCCTACCCCTCACTGAGAACTCAGAAGTGGCTGTGCCAATTCAGCCTTTCATTTTAATTGAATCTAAAAATCAGGAGATATTTAACATTATTTTATACTGCTCAGAGCCAGTAATTGGACTCCATGTGCCTCTTCTTTTTGCAGCCAAGGGCATAATTTTGGCAGGTTCACATAGCTTTTGCTCACAAGCACCAAACATACAGATCCTTCAAGCCAATTGGGACACAGCTAACAGATGCTCAGAGTGGATGTTATGGGTGGTTTTTATAAGGGCTGGGCACTCTTTGGCTGTTAGACAGGATTCCTCACAGAGGTGAGCCAGGAAAAACTAGTACCTAAGTAGAAGCTCCTTAGCAAGACAATTATAACTCAGCTAATGCTCATGCCTTTTCCAGAGCTATGATAAACCCAGCTCCAGTGCAGGAAAAAATGGAGTTACTAGAGAGGAACCCAGGCACAGTTCCTGCAGACCTCATTCAGAGTACAAGCACCTTTAACCTTGGTCCCTCTCCAGCTCCACCACAGCACAATCATTTCTATTGATCTTTGGCCATTGGAACGGGCTGCCAAGGGAGGTAGTGGAGTCACTGTACCTGGTGGTGTTTAGAAAAAAGACTGGATGTTGCTCTTAGTGCCATGGTTTAGTTGATGAGGTGGTGTTAGGTCATAGATTGGACTCGATGATCTCAAAAGTCTTTTCCAACTTAGTTAATTCTGCTATTTTGCAACTCACACTGCACAAGAAGATTCTCTATATTTGTAGATAACAGCCCAGTCTTGATCATTTTGTTTTGAACTAGGAACAAGGTTAGAGCAATTTAGCTATAGCAGTGTGAACTCAGTGGACAAGAGACACCCAACTCAGCACTGCTGTCACTCCGCAGGAAAATGTCCCTAGCTATGGGTCTGCACCTGCAGCCCTGCCAACCTGGGACTTGGGGTAAAAATCCCACTGGCTCCCAGGGAGGTCCATTTGACCCTGTTTTACCAGCTTTTAGCAAGTGGGCAGCAACTTCAGGGAGGGGCAGGAGGTGTGTTAAGTGGCTAGGAAAGAATGTCACTGCACCTTGCCAATCCTCTGGCGGTAAATCTGGTTTGGGGAGCTACCTCCTTCCCCCTGCTGCCACCCCCATGCCTCCCTACCTGCACAGAGGAGCTACCACACCTTTCTTCTGTGCCAGTTCAGCTGCTTACTTAACCACAGGCAAGTTGGATTGGATGTACGTTCACACAGGGAGTTTAAAAATAAAACCTCCAAAAGAGCACTGTGTTCTTTAAAAAAACCCAAACAAATCTCCCCCAAATCAAAATATCTCACAGGTCTGGCACAAAGCACAGCCCTGCCAGAAGCTGAATCAGCTGGTGAGGAAGCAGCACCCACCAGCTGCAGAGAATGAGGCAAAAGGAACCAGAGGCAGGATGGAAATCACTGAACTCCACCCCTTCCCATAGAAAAAGGGGAACACCGCTCAAGCTACTTTTGCAAAGGACAACTACAAGCATATTAAAGTCTCTTGGAGGTAAGCCTACCATCTTGACACATGCTTCAACATAGTGCATGTACCCTGCCAGCATCAAGCCTTCATCACTGTGGTGTGCATGCAGTCCCACAGTACCTGAGCCACCTAGACACCTGGCTACACCGGCTGCAAAGCCATCTGGGCGCTGGCATAATTGATGGTCTCAGGTCCACTAGTGGCACGTTTTTAATTACCTTTCATTTTTAAGCATTTAGATTTAAATTGCTCTACCCTCTCAAGTCAATCCCAGGAACAGGGAGTTTAATATTCTTTTAAGAAAATGCTGACATTCCCTCAGTCAGTAGACTCCATTGACTGGGGATTTAAGCTGGGGATAAACTATTTTCAAGGCTAGTGATAAAAATGTACACATCTATCTTAACCTACAAGGCAAACATACATCTCCCTCTGAAAACTCCACTCCACACCTGTTAAGCAAAACCTCTTGCAAACACTGCCACATATCTCCCTGTGTGTCCACACCCCTATCACACAAGCTCTCTTCAGATCCCAGCAGCAGCCAGTCAAGGGACTTTTTAATCCCTCCCTGGTGCTCGGACCCTGACACTAGAAAACTCATACTCATCAGTAGCACAAAGTTCAAGCTTAGTTCAGAGGTCACTACTGGGTCCAGTCCTGTTCAACACTGTCATCAGTCATCTGGATGATGGGACAGAGTGTACCCTCAGCAAGCTTGCAGATGACACACAACCAAGTAGAGTGGCTGATACACTAGGGGGTCATAGTGCCATACAGAGGGACCTGGATTGACTGGAGAAATAGGCTAACAGGAAACTCACGAAGTTCAACAGCAAGAAGTGCAAAGTCCTGCACTATGGGGGAACAACCCCTGACACCAGTATATGCTGAGGGCTGTCCAGATAGCCATGTGGCAGAAAAGGAGCTGGGGGTCCTGGTGGACACTACGTTCAACATGAGCCAGTGACAAGCCCTTGCTTCAAACAAGGACTGTGATGTGCTAGGCTGCCTTTGACAGTGTTACAGTAGCCTGAGGAGGTGAAGCTGCACTTTGAGTACTATATCGAGTTCTGGGCTCCTGAATACAAGAGAGACATGGACATACTGGAGAGAGTTCAACAAAGGGCCACAAATACAATTAAGGGACTGGAGCACCTCTCCTGTGAAGAAAACCTGACAAAGCAGTGACTGTTCAGTCTGGAGAAGAGAAAGCTTATGGGAGATCTTGTCAGTACCTGAAAGGAGAGTGCAAACATCACACAGCCTGGTGCTTTACAGTGGCACCCATTGACAGGACCAGACGCAATGGGCAAAATCTGAAACTTGGGGACTTCCTTCTGAACATCAGGAGACACTTTTTCACTGTGAGGATGACAGAACCCTGGCATAGGTTGTCCAGAAAATTCGTAGAATCTCCATCCTTGGAGATATTCAAAACCTGTCTAGACATAGTCATGGACAGTCAGCTTTGGGAGGAGCTACTTGAGTAGGACTGTTGGACCAGAGGTCCCTTCCAAATCTCAACCATTCTGTGATTCTGTGATGTCAGGAAATAAAGCCCACACCAATTTGTCCCCTAAGGTTATTATCAGAGGTAGTTAATATGAGCCAGTACCTAGACTAGGTTTCCCACACACAATAACACCTCATCTTGAAGGTGGAAAACTAGCAGTGCCCTTCACTATTTGTGTAAGAGTGTGCAAGTCCAGCAGGACTAGGGCAGTGCCTCTCAAATTGCCGTGGGAAATGACACCCAGTTGATGGCAAAACAATAAACAGTCTGCCACAGCCATGCCCAGAGAGTATCACCAGTCAACTGTTTGTCCATGCAGCAGCATAGCAGAAAAGGGAGAGATGTTGAAAGCTAACAATCTATGCACTGATTCAAAAGTCTTGGAGACTGATGGGATGGGAAGGTCAGAGGGGAAAGAAGAGTCTATATTTCTGCAGCACAACAGCAAATATCCGGGGTTACAAAACCAAATATCTAGCACAATACACATCATACTTATACTTCACTTTTTCCTGAAACTTAACCTTTTTTGCACCTCTGAGGAGCTATTTCACCTAGAATAGTTTTTAGGCCAGAAGTGTATTTCCTTTAAGTTCTATATTACTGGAAAAGTAAATAGTAGAGATGTCTACACTCAGCATTCACCCCTGTGTATCCATTCTTATGAAAGCAAAAGTTAAATGTAATATCCAAAATGCTTTTACTAAATCTGCAGAAAAGAACCAATGCTTTACTAGTTTGACCAAAACCTGTGTGCAGCCTGAATTGGCAAATTACTTAAATTGTCGTATGGAAATTCACAGGTAGGAAAGTCAGGGGAGATCAAAACCTGCAGAGATATCTATTATAGACTACTGAGTCAGCTTCCAAACACATCCCAAAACCACTCAATGCCCCTCAGAGCATCTTGGAGCTAATGGTTATTGGAGACTCTAGGAGATAGTTCCTTGTGGGAAGCTGAGCTGCTGAGCCCTGGCCTCCAGGCAGCCCTATCCTGTGACCACTCTCCCAGAGCCAGGGGCATCAGCACCAAATGCTGAACTTGGTCCACCAGAACAAGTAGCTTTTTCTGTGCTGAAAAAGGAAAATGTGTTAAGTCAGATCCATCACTCACCTCCCATCACGCCACTGCTACCCATTTTTCTCTACCATCTTCTCATTTGTGGCTTGTCTGTGCTTAAGGCAGACCAATCATCTGCCCTGAGCAGAAAACAAAGCTGTGAAAGCTAAACATCCTAAACATCCCTCCTGCCAACACCTGTCATTTGATTCTATATTTCCTATTTGCTCTGTTTTCATTTAAGGTATTATATGACTCAGACGAGGCCTCAACAGCTTCAAAAGAATTCCTATGTCTGACTGCCTCAGCTTTATTAAAAGTAACTGAGCCATTGATTATCATCAGAAGATGTAGTCCCAGCAAAAACGATATCATTTGTAAACAAATGATCCTATGAACACAAACACTCTACCAGTTGCAGATAATACGGAAACAATATGTGGTCAGGGAGGTGAGAAGCCCCCCCAGCACAACACCAGATCAATTTAAGGATCACAAAGAGAGTTGTAACTCGACAAGCATCCTGCCTAACAAGAACACGCTCTTCCAAAGGGAGAAGTGAGGGAAAGAAGTAGTTTTCTTTTGCTGTTTTCAAACCTCTAAAAGCAATTTCATGCCACTGCCTTAGGATGAGAGCAATCAAGACTGCTCATCCCTAATACAACCAATTCTGTATATTCAGAGAGTGGGTTTTCTAGCTGATAGTTTCCATACATACCCTCATATGCTACATTTCATGGCTAACCAAAGTGTGAAGTTTGGGGAATGTGAAAAATCAAACTATTTTTCTTCCCTTACCTCCAGGTAGCTACCAACAGGATATGTCTGGGATATGAAACTTGCTTGTACCATGGATTAGAGTACATAAAGAATGAAAGATGCTATATAAAAGTCCATTGAAACATCTGACAGATACAATCACTCATTCTTTAAGAGTAGTGGACCAAATGTCCATAAAAATAGGAGGGATGACTTTTCAAAACACATGCCTTTGTATGAAAGGTCAATGTTTCATATTGGAATATATAATGGACAACTCCTGGCAAATATTTAACTTGAATACTGTGGAGGCTCAACAGGTGCTGCTGCTGCTGGAACGGAGCAGCTATTGTGCAATTCTGGTTTTTAGAAGGAAACAGATGCCAAAATCTGCACTAGATGCCCCCATTCCCCAACCAAGAGTACTTTTAGCATAATTTGTTTAATACCATACAAATTACATGGAAGCCACCAAGAATCTGAAGAGGTTTGTCAAACAGGAAGTAGACATTTAACCAAGAATAGCCTCAGCAAACCAGATACAGCCAAGGTCCTTTAGGTCTGCAGCCAGAATCCTCATTAACTAGAAACAACATCTCAGTAAGAGTGTGTCCCTGAATCAGCTAAGGCAAGTTCCCACCTGTCCAGAAAACCACTTGGGAAAATCTTCTTTGAAGAAATCATTGCCCATGGAGGGGGAAAAAAAGAAAGAACCTCATGTTATCCTCATTGGTGGGTGAATACATCATGTAATCTAAAGCATGTCAGCTAGCCACCAAAAACCCCAAGTGAGCTGACGCCTTGAAGTGAAATTCAGCTTGCTTAAGTTTGTACAGAGTACACGTATCAGCAGCTCACTTGCTTTGGGGGTTAAGTGTGTTCACCAGTCTGTAAAGGTGCTGAAGGAAAGAAACAGCAGCACTGCCATGTGGTTCTTCAAAAGAAATACTGTAGCAGTCGGCAAATTCAGGGCTCATCTAAACTCAAACAGCTTCTCTAGGCAGTCTAGAATTTCCTTTGAAGTATATATCTACAAGCACATATGGTCCTGGAGCACATCCACACACATTCACCAGAAGGGAATGAGAGTGGGTGGAATACATAAGACTATCCCTAAGAAAGAGAGAAGGAAGGAGAATAAAAACCCTGGCATAAACAGCTGCTATTTCTAGCCCTTCTGGTTGAACCCCCACCTCCAGCCCAATGCCACTCTGCAAGATGCCTTGTTCAACTTAAGAGACAGAGAAATAAAAGCGCAAGAGCACACACTTTTACAGCCCAATTATGACCACTTGCAAACTTGCTGTAAATCTATTCATTGCTTAATACACCAGGTACATCCAGCAAATGCATATTCTCCATGCACATGCAAGCAATAAAAAAGTTATATAAACCAAGTCTGGATTAGATTCATTCCACAATAGCAGGGAAAAAAAGAGTAATTATTGACAGTGGCTTGGTTAAGCTTACAAAAACTTATTAGAAAAGGATTTTTTCATAATTGCAATCTCTAACCTTTTATCCAAGCTCACTGGGTACATTACATAGGTCAGCAGGAAGTTTAGCCACTCCACATGAAATTAATAACATTTATGGGCTGACCCATAGCTTTCTTGAGCTATGAAGATGTTTCTGTTCTTCCATCACAGAACAGTGCATATCCCACTTAGCTGCTTAAAACAAAACAACCCCCCCACCTCCTCCAGCCAGCAGTAGTCCCTGAAGACTGAGCCTCCCTCTTATGCATACTCAAGAGTAAATTAACTTTACGTACTAATTAGAGAAATAAAAACAAGCATCTCAACAGCAGTGCATCCCATCTGCTGACTCACCAGTAGCTCACAGGGCAGCAGCCCTTGCACCATCATGGTACCCCTCTTCTCTCACCCCAATGCCCTGAGAAACATTCCTTGCTCCACAGTGGGATCTTCACCACTGGGGGAAGCACACCTACCCATGTGCTTGCAGGCGCGAGTCAGCCCTTACATTTCTCTGTCCCATACATCCACCCATCTGCAGAACAGATTGCCACAATGTTGAAAGGACATGTTTTAAGTTCGGGTGCCTATAAAATGGCTGTGAATGAACCTGGACACCGAGTGAGAGCTTTCGGCCCAGCTTCATATTCAAATATATGGAGAACAAGATAAACTAGTTTAACTAATGCTGACCCAGTTTCACACTGGAAAGAACCAAAAGAGACATGAGAAGTTAAAATATATTCCCTAAGAGATACAATTCATCTGTTTTGAAGTGGCAAGCATGAAATATTTGAGTATCTGTGATAAAATTCTAGGTGATTACCGAACAGTACAAAAACAGGCCAGCAACCTGACTTAACAAAATTGTATTGAAAACCATTAAAAGGAATACAGCACACATACTTCATAAGATGGTACTCTCCTCAGTGTCACAGACCAAGAAGAGAACAAGAAAAATCAAGAGGAGGATAAACAAGGCTGGCTGGGAACTGGTTGCCACCTTTGAAATTTTAGTGGAACAGTTGGAATAAGAAGCTGACTGCAGCTGAGCTGAAAAATCACTATGTGTAGCTAGATTACTCATCTACTGTTAAACCAAGTTAAAGTGTTCTTCCCACAGGCAAGGCTGAAGATTTCAGAAAAGCCGTAATTTATAACTCAGGAAAAGTTTAGAAGAAAGCTCTGCAAAACCAAAATGAATTTTGTACTTAATGGGCAGGAAAACAAAGGACAGATGGAACTTCATGTTGCTTGGTACGACAGTAAATACTACACGGCACGCAGGATGAAACTGAGCCAAGAAGCGGATGAGCTGCTCTAGAGTTCACCTTACTCATGTCCCAGCCTTCTCTTCTCTTCAAAACTGGTACACAGTAGCAGAAGCAGAAAAAAAAGGGCAAAGGTATTTTCAGCAAACCAGGCCTCTATTGCAATCAAAATCAGAAAGCACTATCAATACAGTTCAAATAGGCAATCCCCCTTAACCTTTTTTGTAATTAGGTAGCAAACTCATTTACAGGAAGTGCAAAAATGAGCGTGCAAGGCACAGAAAACCATCACAGTATTTCTGTCAAATTTGTTTTGCAGGAGTGATCATGCCTTGGATGGAAGCCCATTTCTAACAATTTATTTTTCATGTCTGGACAAGGCAATATAACTTCTACCCAATTTAATCTCTTTGCTAATAGACTTAGTTGTTATAGCTGAAATACTCAAGCTAACAATAAGGCTAAAACACCCAGAATACTTAAATCCAAGAAATGTGTTTGCTGGCTTCAGTTCAGGACAAGCAGGAGCAATCAGCTAAGGCACTGTGGACAGAGGAACTGCAGTGGCACCTGCCAAGAGGTTACATTGGACTTTGCACAATTGCCTACAAAACAACTGCTCCAAGCAGGGCACAAAAATCATCTACAAAAAGTCTTTAATTGTGCCAGCGAAGCTACTCCAAAGGGCCAGGAAGCACCTGGGCACCCCTACAGTTTGTCTTGGCTCCTTGGGTCAGCGCTGCTCTGAAATTACAGGGACGCCGGGCCAAACCCCCCTCGAGAATCATTTCTCTGTCACGTTTTTCCCGCGGTTGTTTCGTTCTGCTTTCAAGCTGCGGTTGAGTGAACAGGCTGCAATTTACCTCTTCACCCTCACCCTCAAATTTGTTTGGATAAACAGGCCCTCCTTTGTTCCAGACTGCTACTACATTTACACATTGTATTGTAAATCAGCCGGTGCAAAGCAAGGCAGGTCCTTGAATGAAGACACTAGCAGTTTTGTTCACAGCAAAATTAAACAAGTAAGAGGCACAGAACCCCATTTATAACCAAGCAATTGGTTTTTAGAAGGTGAGAGGTTTTAAAAAGTTTACTAAACAAACCTAGCCAGTTACAGTCTATAGTCAGCTCACAATCAAGTTCAAGGCTGTATAAATTGCCAGAGCAGCGTTATTTCTGAAAAGAACTTTAACCAGTTTGAAAGCTCACTTTCTTGCTGTTTTGAGGGCTCAAGAATTATTGGCAAGTGATTTAACTTTTACTGAGTACACAAATAGAAAGAAATTAGTCACATAGGAAGGGAACGAACTATTCACCATGTCTATTAAAGACAAGAGACCTAAACAGCATCCAGGAGTTGCAGGATAAACATCAGCAAAAACTTCACAGTAATAACAGTTCAGCAGAGGAACGAAAGCTATGAAGTCTTTTCCATCAGAAGAGGAGGTTCAACAAGCATCTGTAATGAATGGCTTTACCACAGCTCACTCTGCCTTAGTCAGGGCATGGACTCTATCTGTATATGGGTTCTTCAGATTCCTCCTCAAACCTATTTTCCATTATTTCAAGTGTTCTTTTAAATGAACTGAGTTTGCTGGGAACTCTCCCATGAGTTGATACTACAGTACAGCCCATCAGAAAAGAGATCAAAACTAACCATTATTTGGGAGATGCCCAGGTTTCCTGGGAAGCTGCCAGCTCAGTCCCATAGCTGAGTATATATATTCAGAAAAAAAAAAAATTTAAAAATCCATCTGATCAAAAGGACAAGAACAAATTGTATCAGATGTTGTCTGCAGTCCAGAAGCGAGACCCTCTGATGGGATCCTACAGAGAAACTTCATCTGGACCTATGTAGGATGTCATTCACTGCTGCAGACACCCTGTATCCTTCACAAACATCAAGCTTAAAAAAATTAATCCCAAATCTGAAACGTAAGTTTGAGTGCCAACAATATTTTTATTCCTTTGATTACTTTAAGGAGAAGGGAGGCAGAAACATTATGGATTAGAATTTAAAAACTTTTTGCTCTGATTACAAGAGCAACAAGAAGTTGCTATGTTACAACAAGAAGTGTTCTAAAGTCTCTTTTTGGTACATTTACCATCCACCACATAACAAAACCCAACTTTTCAGAAGTTTCGGATCAAACCCAAAGAAAATTCAGGAGCCAGAGGGCATGCCTCCATCTGATATTTCAGAAGCCAGGGCATTGCTGTCCTCACTGTAATTCTGACATGATCTCATTGTCCATGCAAATGCAGGAGAGGAAAGGTTTACAAGTTCCCAACCACTCTGTTCCCTTCAAAGGCCAAAAAGCACTTACTAAACAAGATGAAGGGAAACTCAATGTCTGCTTTGCCACCAGCCCCAGCAACACTGTCCAAGCACAAGAGCTGTGACTGAGGTGACTGCCCAAGCTGCTGCCCTTGACCACAAAAAAATAAAAAAAATCTGATGTAGTTTGAGCATGGCAACTTCCCCCTGGGACCCTCATGATGTTGGCTCCCATCGGAGTGAGAGCTGTCCAGTCCTCTGTCAGGGAAGGAGGCAGACATGCATCACCATAGCTTCTGAGAGCACTGGGCACCCCACAGCCAAACTCTTCTCCCAAGTGCTGCAGAAGTCCCTGCCAGAGGAGCAGAGTGGTCTGGCACAATGTCTCCTGCAAGCTGAGTTCAATCCCAGGCCCTGACTGGTTCATGTTGCTCCCTGAGCCCTGCCCCATGCTTCCAGCCCTGCCTTTAGCTAAGTTATCCACCTTTTATCCACCTTCTCTCCACCTTCAAATACATGATTAGCAGGTTAATTGGCACTGAAGTGCTTCAGCTGCCACCAAGCATCACTTGGAGCACGACATGGGCTTTGCTCACTCTCCTCCCTCTCTTAAGCTGCCTTTCCCTCTAGGAAAGGTGTTTCATACAGGGACTCTTCAGTTTCATCCCTTTCACTTGAAAATGAAGCAAAATATGGATGGAGCATCTCATGGGACAAGCAACACTCTCACCTGAAGGTGGATCCTTCTCTGTGCTGAGTCAATACAGGTGTATGGAAATGCTGTTATAGGAAGTGAAAAGAAGCCAAAAACCCACAAGCATGTGAGGGTCTGAAAACCCTGTAATTTGTGCCCTGAAGAGAGATTACAGCTCATCTGTTCCATCCAGAATACAAAAGAATTCAGAATGATTTGTGCTCCATCTTCTCACCTTTCCTGGCCCCCTGCTTAGCCAAATAACTGAAGCAATACATATAGTCATGTTCTTGTTGAATTAATCTGTTCCTTTGTCACCACTGCAGCCCTTGTAACGGCATGAGCACTACACTTGGGAAACCACACGTTACCCAAAATCATCTCCTGGAATCTAGTGTGACACAGGCTTTTCCTGCAGTTTGGTCTGAACCTGCACTGATGGGCTCCAATTGCTCCATCACGAAGATTTGCTTTCCTGCTTGGAAATAATGCTGCTGAAACATCTGTAAAAAAATCCATTCTCTTTAGTGTTAAGCCCTTGCACTAAGTATTGACACTGGCAGATTAAAGGGACTGTAATATATTTTTTTAATCTCCCATTTTAAACTCTCCCTCAGATTATTACCTATGAAAGAGCTTTTAACATCTCGTCTTTGACTGAGGTGCACGACACCTGCCCATCCTCCATTTCTGTTCATTTTTGCTCCAGGTACACAACACTTACCAAGGTCCACCTGGCATTTTACTAAGCTCTGCATCAAAGGCAACAGTGGTGGGAGTTGGGGGAACCCACATGCAAGTCACCCACAAAACTGAGGGCTGGGACAACATGTGCTTGTGGTTTCCTCAGACACATGGTGAAGGAATGCTCTGAGGCAGATTTTGGGAACATGCTGCCATCCCAACGGCAGCACCACCCCAACCTCCCGCTGCTGGAGCAGTCCTTGATTGCAGACAGCTCTTCAGGCAGCCACCTGGGCACTGCTGCTCACAGCCAGCACAGGATGGGAACAGGTATTGAAATTTTATAATGACAGGCAACTCACTCTGTCACTTCTCATTTTAAAAATTTTTTACTCTGACAGGCTGGGGCAAGTTTGACCAAAAGACTCCTAATAGGAACCACATAATTGTTAGGACTGCAAGCAACCTCTGGAGATCATCTAGTCCAAAATCCCTGTCAAGGCAGGGTCACCTGGAGCAGGTTGTCCAGGAAGGTGTCCAGGTGGGTTTTGAATGTCTCCTGAGGGGAAGACTTCACAACCTCTCTCAGCAGTTTCTTCCAGTGTTCTGCTAAGTAAAGAAGTTCTTCTTTACATTCTTCTACCTCATATTTAGGTGAAATTTCTTGTGTTTTAGGAAGACCAAACTGAGTCCTGAAAAAAGAAATAAGTGCTTAAAAGCTCTCAATGAGTATTGCTGTGGTGCCCACAGACAGTAAGAACCCATAAGAAGCTTTTCTATCTTATCTGTCCTTGACTACAGGACAACTAAAAAAAAGCAAAATCATTTAGCAAAACACCTTCAAAATCAAACCAAAAAAACATCCCCCAAAAATATTCCTCCAAAGACACAAAGAATTAAATTGGTGCCTTTTTTGTTCTTAAATAAAGGCAGGCAAGAAGAAAGTGTGGCTGGCCCTGGAAGTGCTGTGAGTGAGAACTCCCAGAAGACAGGACAATAGAGACCCAGCATGGATGATGTCAATGTCTCAGCCCTTCACCCAACTAGTTCCGTAAACTACTCTGGGTCTTGGTTTCCACATCTGCAGAGTGGGGATAATAATAGATCTTTACATCACAGGGGTGTTATAAAGATCAATTAGTTAATGTCTGAAAAGAGCTTTGAAGATATAGCAGGTGGTGAGTATTATTATGCAAATAACATGATTTAAGAAAATCACAAGTGCTGGATTAATACTAATCCCTTTGATATTTAAAAGACACCATTTTTTTCATATTTTAAAGCAGTGAACGTTTATGCTATAGCTTTCCACGACTGCTGCAACAAGAATTTTTAACCTTTTCATACAGCTCCCTGCATAAAACTCCTCTGCAGATATCTTCACAAAATCCAATCTTGACTCAAAGCTAGGAGTAGTGGAAGAAATTATGCATGTTGATGAACTGGATAACTAGATCCTATGCAGGAATATTTCTCAGAGGATAGAATGTCACAGGCCTAACTTACTGTAACAAACACTGCAGAGTCTTTCAGTTTTAGGG
Source organism: Calyptomena viridis (assembly GCA_013390005.1). Classification (NCBI taxonomy): domain Eukaryota; kingdom Metazoa; phylum Chordata; class Aves; order Passeriformes; family Eurylaimidae; genus Calyptomena; species Calyptomena viridis. The sequence goes on from WEIV01002262.1 coordinate 110,265, forward strand.
CTTTTTTTGGAAGCACACTAATTTCACGCATAGAAGCATTTGTAAAACAATATAGCTGCTATTTAATTATGCCATTTTATGTGGTGGAAAAAGTAGAGAAAGAAAGGAAGCTATGGTTCATTCACTTCTTCTGAGGCTATATATTTGAATTTAAAAAAAAGAAAAGTCTAATGACCTCATTTGGTGGTTTCACAGGAGATCAGGCATTGCAATGTTTCCTCCAACTTCCACCAAGTTGCCACACAACCACTTCTGCTTTAGGTGGGTGCAGGGAGTGAAGCAGATGACCACGAGCCAGCCCAGAAACTCAGCCTGACTGAAAGTTTGCCACTCACAATGAGAAACACAAGTCAACAAGAGAGCTCAGGTGGGATCAGAACAAAGAATCTGAGATGAGCAGAAATATCAGAAACCAAGGAGAGAGCACAGCCAAAACTAGACGTTCCTCTGGTTTCCAGCCTTGCCTTTGTCAGACCTCTCTGTGAAAGCAAGACATCCCACCCAGTGCCTGAAACCTCCCTGTGCTTCCAGGACTTCCACTGCCACATTCCATTTCTGTGAGGAAGCCTGTTTCTTGTCTCCTGCATTGTAAAATTTAGTGAAAACCAGCTGGTACATTTGGTCTAGGAATCTGGACAATATTGCTGTGGTTAAAAACAGATTAATATTAACCTCCTTGGAATGCATGTCTGAAATTGATATTAATGAAATAAGACCAGATATTAATATTCTGTACAGCTGGTTCCTCAAACTATGCTGTAGTGTCAAATGAAATCTTTTCCCAAGTCAACATACAAAATACCAACAGAGGATGGCAGGTAGTATGGACGTGGGAGGACGCAGAAGCAGCACTTTAAAATTATGTTTGCAGCTATTGGCAGCCATACTTCCCTACCTCCCCCATCTCCCTCAGCAGCCATATTAATAGCTATTCAATACAGTAATAGGATTCAAGCTGTACACTTAGTTGCTGGGGGGTTTTTTAATCTCTAGGTCAATATTAAAAGCTGGATGCTCTTTAGGAAGGAGGAATGATTTTACACTCCCAGAACTGCGAGGCATTTGCAGCATTCCCTAGGAACACCAATAAAGGATTTCCTTTACGTGTCTTTGCTCATGACTGATGTGGTAATACTTTATTTTAACCGGACCCAGTTGTACAGATTCACAATTTGATTTTCTTGTGTAAACACGCACTCTTTGTAATCTCAGTGTGATCTTGTTAGTTGAATTTATACAATTTATGTACAAAATAGATCCAAATCACCACCTGAGGGTCACTCTTCAGCCTGGAGGAGACCCTTGAGGGTGTCTGAGCTCAAAGTCCTTTGGACACATGATTTATTCTCCTGGATATACCAGGCCTGGGAAATAAATCTGCAGTTCTAATCCTGGGCAAGTATCCGTCACTTTGCTCTCCTGTAAAACAACAGCCACCCCCCCTTCTGAAAAAGATCTAATGATAGACCTCTACATTGAAGAAAATTCTCAAGGGGGAAGATGAGTCAGCATCATGCTTCTTCCATCTTCACAAGGGAGAAAGTGAATTTCTCTCTCAAGAGTAACCCCTGCCTGCAGGTAACTTGAGGTTTGGTGTACTCCATCTACACACTTTCAGTTAATTCATCTTTTCAGGATGTTTTGAGTTTGCCAACTGCTCCCTTGAAAAACAAAATCTGATTTCCTTGTAATCTGCAACTCAGTTTGAGGTACACAGGTTAATCTTATTTAAATAGGCCACAGATACTTATAGCTAAAATTAGAAACAGGAAAAATATTCTAGCATTCTCAAAACTTTTGCATGTGCAGACTCGTCACACCAAAGAGATAAAACTCAACTTAGATGACACTAAGTTTTTTTATCTCTTCTTCAAACGGCCAAATAATATGAAGTGACTGCCAAGTAAAATGAAGCAACTGCAAGGACTGCTCTCATTAGCCAACCTTTCCATCACTCAGCAATCTGTTGCTAGGTTTCTCCAGATGAAAGGATGAAAACTAAGTATACTATCTCCACTATACTTAACATACACAATCTAAAGAAAAGCTACTGTAACTGTGACAGAGAAGTAGAAAAGACATTGCCTTCTGTCTGCCCACAGAGCAAGAGGAAAACCATTCAAACAGCCACTCAGAGGACAAAAAATAGAAAATCTGGACTACTATCTGGTTTGCTGATCTTTGTACCAAGTAAGCCAGAAAGGTACAGTCTGTCCCATTGACTGCCACTGCCTTTTCTTCCCCAGGAGATGGGTAGAGCTGAAAAGAAGGTTACTCTGATGATTTGTAGTTCATACACAAAGCTTTTGGGTGGATGATCTCCTGGCTTTGGTATGGCTTGCATCACATTTGTAATTGTATTTACCTGGACAACTTTAACCTCATTAAGGAATCACAGGTAAAAAGCAGATGCTGAATGAAATCTTATAAAGCAGTTTCTGCATCACAGGAGCTATGCTAAGCAGAAGGCTAACTCAGCACCTTATCTCTCTTTGGTTTGTAAAGAGGATATTTATAACTTCACTCAGGAAAAAAAATGTCAGTTGAGGTTTATTTGAACTAAGGTTTATTTGAACTAAAGAACAAAAAAATTGTGTGGATGTTTGAGTTCATGCTGTATTGAGGCAGAGCTATTTAAAAAGAAAGTATTCCTAAAACACATCATCCTTACCTTGTGGATAACATATATATATAAATGCCTAAAAAAAGTTTACTCAAATTGTAATATTTCCTCTCCCTCCAGTAAACATAAGAGCTTAGCATTAAATCTGTATTAAAAAAACATTACGTTATGCATTCTAAGAACTACAAGTACAGCCAAACTAGGTCCTTGCAGCTGAGTTCACTGATCTGCATTTGGCACAAGTACAACTGAAATACTCCAGAAGACAGATGTATTGCATTCTTTCAGGTGTTTTGAATTAACATTTGTGGTACTCAAGGAATTTCTATGAAAAAAACTCACCTTCAGTGAATTTCATAACCTTCACTTGGGAAAAGCAAAGGAAAACTTTCTATACGACAGGGCATACTTTAGTTTAAAAACTTATCAATTGTAACTATAAAATATGTTATACATATTGTATATAATACATTCAATTTTATATATATTATTTTTTTAACAGAGATCCTGACTCTGAAAGGGCGTAGAGCAGACTCCATGCGTAGAGCTACTCCTATGAAGTGGATAGAAATGTGTGAAGGAGAACCACTATTGGTTATTATGATACTGCCCTTTAAGGCATGCCAAGGGAATAAAATTTCTAATGAAGGACCTTCTTTTGGAACCAAGAGGGCTCCGGCTTTCTATTTGTGCTGCCGCATTCATGAGCTTTAAATTGAAGTTGTGTTTGTGCTCATGGACTATTTAGATTATAACTCAACTGTTGATTTGTATTCCTGCAGGCCTCATACTCTAGGGATCTGCCCTATCTTATTTGGAGGAGATCACATAATAGTTATTCTTCTTTACAGCCACACATCACCTTGTAGCTCAGGGTCGATAATCTTAGGTCTAGTTTTCACATTTAACAAATTTTCATGTTGCTCAATTGTCAAAGGGTGTTCAATACCTAGGCTGGATCTTTAAAGTCACATTTTTAATAGTTGCCTTCACTTGTCTCCTTGAATGCACACACCATGATATCATCTGCATATCCTAGTACAGGTACTGTACCCTATGACTGCTGTGTACCCATCATTCCAGCATTCAGACCCACAGTTTCCAAATCAAACCTATAAAAGTCATGGGAGCACCTGGAAATCCTTCTAAGCTTCCTCAAAGAGCCTACCAGATGTAACAAATTCCTCTTATTTAGGTAAAGCCTGCATTAAAGTTATTTTTTTACATATGAAGGAAATGCTTTGTATTTCTTTAAGCCCATCCTTGGTATTTTGCTTTTCTTTCTCTGCTACAAGCAACAAAACACTTTTATGTTCAATATATGAACAGTGGAGATTTTTCAAAGCCTTGCATTTTTACAAGGTTTTCCTAAAGCTTGTAAAACATGAATGATCTATGCAATGGTTCCATACATTAAAATGCAACTTGGGCTTACCAGCCTCCATCTCTCCCTTTATTCATTGCTTAAAGGGCTAGAAACCATCCTGAGATGCCTCACACTAGGAGGGAAAGTACATAACTAATTTCCTAACTGCTCTGTTTACTTTACATACCTTGTGGGTAAAATTTGGCAAGAGAGGATTGGAAGTTGTTTGCTTTGAAATTATCACCCCATTTACAAGATTCAAGAGCAAAGTCTTCCAAAATGAGGTAAGAGGGAAATGGAAGTGACTGTGTGCATGGTTAATGCTATGGAGAGTGCTAGCAGTGCACTGGAGGTCATCAGCTGAGAAAGAAAACCAACAGGTATCAAGAAAGCTCCCTCCCAAAGGGCATATGGACATGATATTTGGAGCACTCAGAGGGAAAAAAGGCACTAGCCAGATCTCTGCAAAATGGCTGTATTTGGTTTAAAGCTACCTCATATTATTCCCACACACACATAGAACAGCTACACAGGAGCATAGCTGCTATTGAAAGTACAAACTCAACACTCTAAGTCTGTTGCCAAAGGCTCCTCTTCCCTGAGTAACAGGATGGGATCAGCAGGAAAGGAAGAGAGTTACAGACACAGGCAGGGCTTGATAACACAAAGGACTTTGAAACAAAATTAGTTTAATCAGGTCTTGAATGCTCTTTTCTTTTTTTTTTTCCCTTCGGGCAGGATGTGAGTGGTGCCTTCTAGCTTCTCACTTCAACATTGCAAATTACAGATGCAGGAAAACTTTTAAATACTTTTTTCAAAGCCACGTAACAACTACATACAACAATTACATATAACATAGTCTAATACTAGATCAGCTTGCCTGTCCAGACACAGCACAACTCCACAAAACAGTCATGGTAGCACAACCATGCAGGTACTGGCCAGTGATGGCAGAAACTACTTATAGCAGAGCTGCTACCAAAGATTTCATATAATTGAATGGTGGTCTGTGCCACCGCTAATCCACTTGAAACAGAAACACTCCCTCCTCTGCCAAATCACCTCATGGTTATGGAAAGCCTGATGTGAAAGTGCTTTGTAGGAGGCTTTGCTCAGACCAGGAAATCTGGGGATGCAAGTTCTGCATTTGCACAGGAAATTTTGGGGAGGCAACATAGGATAACTTGGAGAAGTAGCAGGTCCCAACCCTTTCTTTTCAAGAAGGAATGCTGCAGCCCTACTTATGCCTGACAAAAATACCACTAAATTGTACTTTTCACCTACAGATTTCCCAATGTTCCTCAAAGAGAGTGTCAAAAAATTAAACATAACAAAAAAAGAAACAAAACTTACATAGAAAAAAAATAAAACAAAACACATACACACACATACACAAATCAGAAAGAAATTAAATTGCTTGCTAAAGGCAAAAGCAAAACCACAATGATGAAGTCCTGAAGTCTCCAGTCAAGCAATCTACATGATCCCATGGCATCCAGTGCATCACATAGATGGCATTCTGGACACCAAAGCTACACACAAAGCAGCCTAACTTTCTCCTGGTATTCCAGTAAAAATGCCTGTTTCATCTGAATGATGCCACTAAATTATTAGCATGGTGTAGAAGCATCTCAGTTTGGGATAGAGACCCTTCCATCCATGCCAAGTTATTGTACATGAAATCTTGTATATGAAAGGTGTGTGAAAATAGAGAAGTCTGTGAGAGGGAGGGAAAGGAAGAGCCCTTTCTGGCTGCAAGTTTACCAGTCTCTTCCCAACAATCTATGTAATAACATAAAGTAACTCTTTAGTGCTGCCTAATTCAAAAGCTCTTAACTTCCAAGGTTGCTAAGCTCTCTTCTGATATCAGAGTTCCTGTTCAAGCACAATTCAAGTAGATTAATTAAGCCACAGACAACAGAAAACACAGTCTGCCTCTTCAAATTATCAGTAGGAGAATATACCATTAAGAATTTAGTTTCAAGGATGCTGTTTACATGTACTGATTTTGCAGGCCTAAGATTAAAATTAAGAGATAACTAATTGCTACAACTGGGAAAAGTAAATTGGAAAGTTCTAGCTGAGTACACCTGTGCTCAATAATTTGAACAGTGGCAAGATAAGCGACACAGATTGCAAAAGTAAAGTGGTAAGTGTTACTCTGAGCAATTGAGATACTAGGTTTTGAAAACTAAGTTAACTTGGAGGTTATTCCCACACAAATTGCTTAATATCCTTGTACACTACAGGTCCAGGAGATACAAAAACACACACAAAAATCACTGTTAAATAAGACAGTAACCAGGAAATTACAAAGTAAACACATTTTCGCATCAGATTATTACACCAAATTTGAGGATGTAATATTTCAACCTAAACCCAAAGCACATAAACCCCACACAGCCAACTCTTGTCTCAGTGCACCAAGCCAAACACATTGCAATGCTCTACACAAGGATCTCCTCCTTCCCAAGCAAACAACATGACAGTTTGGAAGAAGAAATGGAAGTTAAAAAAAACCCAGTCCAAATGAGTTCTTAGCCCACCTGAGCAGTGCACACGTTGCTAGTGGAAGGGACTTCTTGAGGCTCAGGCTTCTGTGCAAATAGCTTCCAGGATGAAGTGCCTTTTGACATGTACTTGCTCCTGCTGGGACAGACACAGAAAAGATGCTTCAGAGAACACATAAGATATGGGACTAGGCAATATGACAATCAAAGATAAAAGAGCTTGCTCAGTGGGTTTATGGGCATCCTAAGCAAAGAATAATTTTGGAGCTGGCATCTCAAGATGTTGTAGAAAATTCCTAATTTTCATCTGTAAAAATGTAAAAGGGGTAAGGAAGGTGAAATCTATTGATTTTGCAACACATACAGAAATTGAAGGATTAAAGATGTGACACAATCAACAAACATCAAATCAACAGGATTTTGAAAACAGGATATCAAAACATACAGGTTAAATAGGTAAAAATTAGTTAACTGAAAGATCTCAAAAAAGCTATCATTAGTGAGTAACATAACCATGCAACTGCAATGCTCTTTTTGCAGTTCAAAATTACTGGAGTTATGCTCCACATTACCAAAGTGTTTTATTAGCTACCTGGAAATAAGCATGTCCTTGATGGTAAAATTAGCAGATTACATGGTTTAGTAGCATGATAAATAAAAACAGAAGGCAAATGTTTTGTCAGTCTGGGCTCACTCCAACCAAAACAGCCTTAAGATGTCTGAATGCAGATAAATGTATCCAGTGATGAGGGATGCAGGTAAGGCTTGCAAATCAGAGGACCATGACCTTAAGCAAGAAACCAAAAGGGATCAGGTCAACATAGCCCCATAGCTAAGCATCACATTCAGAGCTTCTATTGTTATTAGAAGGGCTAGTGTGGCTCATGGGTGCAAAGATATGAGGGTGAATGGAAATGCTGGATGTGGTAGCATAGGGCATGCAGTGGTAAAGAATGACACTGGCATACTGTGCCCAGTTCCACAGCTGATGCTCAAAAAAAGATGTTGAACACTATAGAACATGCAGAGTAGATCTGCAAAGGCAATTAGCATCTAGAGAGGGACAAAAGCATTATGTATAATCAGATTTAAATATTCAGTTCTTCTGACAAGCCACACTGACAACTGACAGCTTACTTGATCATCTTTAAGAGAAAAAAAAATTATCACCAACAAAAAACTCTTTAATAGAGTCATAAGAAGTCTTAAAATGGACAAACAGATGCAAGTCAAAGCCATGGAAGGCTCCTATTAGAAACAAGATGTAATTCCAAACAGGCAAAACCAAAGAGGAACAACAGTCTTAAAGACGGATATTCTTTTTCTCAGTATTTTCAGGATAAGTTATGCTTTAGCACAAGGATTTTTTTGGCCCATGAGCAATAGACGAGTGAGATATTCAACTAATTGTGGGACTTAACGGCTCCTCTGACCCTAAACTCTGGATGATAGTCTCAAAAAAACCCAAACAAAACTCAAAACAACTTGCAACCAAATAGTAAAAAAAAAAAACAAAACCAAAAGAACATTGCCCTGCATTTTCACTAATGCTACCAAACATTGAATTAAACACACAGTGGACTATGAAATGCCTGCAGATCTTCCCTGAACTAAATGTCAAACCAAGAAGCCATCTGTTAATAAGCACAGACATCACCTCTCTGGTGTTTTTTTCCAATCTACTAATACACAAACTTATACCACCATTTAGGGCTCAGGATTGCCAAGACAAGTGAAGTCTTTCGGTTTTTCATCTCAACAGCTTGGGTGGGCAGGAGGTGATGACACCTGGAGCACACAGCAGATGTATATTCAGAGTCATGAAGCCAGCTTCATGATTGTATAATTACTCCTGAAAAACTTCTTCAAAGTACGCGCAAAGACACTTTCTCCCTGAGTAAAAGCCTTTCAGACAAAACTACTGCCAGTTGGTATGTGTGAGAAGAAAAATAAATATCCCCAAAGTCACCCATTTCAGTTGTTTTTTTAGGTTTGTAACTTACACCCATCTGGGGGATGTGCACGCAACACAACCACAACTGCAGTTTACATGAGCAATTACTCTGTTAATGAGGGAAAAGGTCCAGCTGCTGCTGCTGTGAATCAAAACTGCGCAGAAAAACTTTTTACAGCTTTTAAACTACCTACTAATCCCACAAGACTGGAAATAGAAGAGGTCAAACAATTACCTTCATTCCCTTGCAATTCAACAGGTCCAACATTAAGTTTATACCAGTTTTTCTCGTACTGCTTAAATAAACAGCGTCTTGTGTTAAGTTCAACACATGTTGTGACAACACACTAAGGAAGGATTGATTAATGGTCTTCTGATGTATGAGAGATATTGCATATTATGGACTTCCAACTGCAATGAGCATAATCAGATCCATTAAAGGAAAAGGACTCACTATTACAAGCTGAAGAAAATCACAGCCTACTACTATTAACCATTCCAAGTGCCACCTATCTTCAAGAAATAAGCTTTTATTTGATGTGTATGCCTAATCTAAGTCCAAGCAAGAGGTTTACTTGTCCTGATTCAGGATGGCAGACCTCACTTTCTATTTCAGTTGCAAGCTTCTTACCAAATCCATGTGTTTTAGATTTTCTGCCCTCTGCTTTCTGTGATTGAATACATTTGACTAATAACTACTTTCCTACTGGGCAGACACTGGTCAAAAAATTGGTCCTTCATAAATCCTAAACAGTGATGCAACTAGGAATACAAGGGCTAGATCTTCTTTACATACAGCTCTTAGATGTCGTTAAGAGATACTATCTCTTCTTAAATTATCTAGAAGACAAACAAGAGCCCTCAGGGAAAAAGATGTGAGGAGTTCATTCCTCAAATTTTTACATATTTAAAACACCATCAATAAGCATAGACATAACATTAAGCTTGAAAGAAAAAATCAAGATATGAAAAATCTTGATTTCTGCATCCCTTCTCCAAGACACAGAGCTATCACACTGAGAATTCCTCTAGATACAGGAAGATTACTGTCAGGTTTATGACAGCATCCTTCACTCCAGATCAACATGCAATCCTAACATGATTTAATGAGAAATACACTAGTCAAGTCTATTCAGCAATTAGCACGAACATACCTTGTTGTAAAAAGATAAGTTCTGGAAAAATTCAGTTTAAGTGTCAAATATGCCATGGATTTTTATTTAAAATCATGTTGATCACAGGCAGTTCCTAGGTATTTAATCTGCCAGAATGCTACTAATAGGCCTGCCTTGAAGGTCCAGCACAGAAGAACCTAGGTGCAAGGTTTCTCCACAGCTTCCTAAATTGTTGTAGGACTGAAAGGCTTTCAAAAAACAAAGACAGAAAGAAGGACAGAAAGAGAAAGAAGACATCTGCAACAAACCATTCACTGCAAATTATGCAAACCATAGAATCACAGAATGTCCTGGATTGGAAGGGACGTCAAAGATCATCTCATTCCAACACCCTAGACACAAGACCAGGTTGCTCAAAGCCCCATCCAATCTGGCCTTCAATATTTCCAGGGATGGGGCATTCACAACGTTCCTGAGCAATCCATTCCAGTGCCTCACCACCCTCACAGGAAAGAATTTCTTCCTAATATCTAATCTAAACCTACTCTCTTTCAATTTGAACCCATTTCCCTTTGTACTGTCACTAGATGCTCTTGTAAATAGTCTTGCCCTATCTTTCCTGTAAGTTCCTTTCAGGCACCAGAAGACCGCAATAAGGTCACCCTGAAGCCTTTTATTTTCCAGACTGAACAACCCTAACCCTCTTAGCCTGTCTTCACAGGAGAGGTGCTCCAGCCCCGCCATCATCTTAATGGTGCTCCTCTGGACTAGCTGCAACAGTTTCACAACCTTCTTATGTTGCTGCCAACCTGCAGGTCATGCTTCTTTTGATGCAGCCCTGAATACAACTGGCTTTCTGGGCTGTGAGTGTGTGTTCCTGGGACACACTGAGTTTCTTGTTAACCAACATCCCTAAGTCCTTCTCCTCAGGGCTGCTCTCAATCCATTCTCCATCCAGCCGGTATTTGTGCTTGGGATTTCCCTGACCCACATGCATGAACTTGCCCTTGGCCTTATCGTACTTCATGAAGTTTGCACTGGCTCACCTCTCAAGCCTGTCAAGGTCCCTCTGGATGGCATCCCTTCCCTCCAGCACGTCAACCTCACTGTACAGCTTGGTGTCATTGACAAACTTGCCAAGAGTACACTCAACCCCACTGTCCATGTCACCAACAAAGATGTTAAACAGCTCTGGTCCCAGTAGTGACCCCCGAGGAACACCACTCAACACTGGGCTCCACTTGGACATCGAGTCATTCACTGCAACTTTTTGAGTGCAACCATCTAGCCAATTTCTTATGCACTGAGTGGTCCATCTGTCAAATCCATGTCTCTCCAGTTTAGACAACAATGCCATGTGGGACAGTGTTGTTGCTTTGCACAAGTCCAGGTAGATGATGTCAGTTCCTCTTCCCTTTTCCACCAACACTGTAATCACAGTCATAGAAGGCCACCAGATTTGTCAGGCATGGTTTGCCCATATTGAAGATGTTTTGGCTGTCACAAATCACCTCCTTTTCCATGTGCCTTAGCATATCTTCCAGAAAGATCTGTGCCGTGACCTTGCTGGGCATAGAGCTAAGAATGACTGCCTTCATTTTTACTCATGGCCTTAAACTAGTGATGCCGGTTAACAAAAAAAAATTAGTGAAAAACTACAAATAAGGTTTTAATTGGATAACTAACTTCTTGAAGAAAACACATTTTGATTTAATAAATCAAAACTACAAAATTCACTTGTTTCCAGGATCACAGAGCTGTTTAGACCAAAGGCAGGAGGTGGAAGAGGGCATGTCAAAAGTGGAGCTAGAAAGGCAGAAACTTGGAAGCTAGCCACAAAGGTGGAGCGAGGTCAGAAGTGTTTCAGAAGGTGTTAGGTGAACTCTGTTCACTGATGAGTGTCAAGGCTCCCAAGCCTGGGAAACTCAGCACAGAGCTAATCATCAATCCATGCTGGCGCCAGCTCCCAGAAGCTAAATTCCAAAGAGAAACAGAGCAAGAAGCACCTGGCTGGTGACCACAACTCTGCTGACACACTCCTGGGGACCAACTCTGTCCCATGTTATCATGGTGTCAGGCTGAGAAGCTGAGCAGGGGCTGATCATCAAGTTGACTCTGAGATTTTTTAAATAATCATTAGTATTTAAGAACAGACATTTTGGGGCATTATATCAACAAGTAAGTCTTTCCTCAACCACCTGAGATGGACAACACACTAAGGAAGGACAAATTAATGGTCTTCTGATGTATGAGAGATATTGCATATTATGGATTAGCTATGTATTTCCAGAAATTTAACTCTAGAGACGGAAACAGAAATACTTGACTCCCTCAATTACTCAGGCTGTGTGATTTTATTTCATTTCAAACATGGATTGGCTGACCAATGTCAAATCCAAGTTAAACTCATATTTAAACAAAATTCTTAAAGTAATACTCCGCTAATTCTAGTTACCTCTGGTTTTAATACAGCTAATAAGGCTCTTTTTCTTGTTTGTGTTTTTTTTTCCTAATGGTAGCCTTTTAAACAGAAGAGGATCCTCCATGATTAGCTGAGCTTTACAACTTCCCATGGTACATAAGAAAACCTGCACAAAAAGCCAAAGTAAATATCCACTACTGAGCTGAACTAAAAGGTAAACGTGAAGAAGTATGAGGAACACAACATTGGGGTTGTTTGTTTAGTTAATTCCATCTTAATTATTTAGACTCTCATCTCACTAACATCTGTGCAGGTGCTAAGTTTACTTCAAGAAGGACCCAGAGTTTTTGTTTGCATAAATCAAGTACATTTAATCAAGTGCACATTAGCTCATCAACACATTGGATCTAATGAGAAATTGCATAAGCGACAATGCCAAGCTATTTTGGTGAATATTCATGATATCTCTTCTGAACGGTCTGACTGGAGGAGAGTGAGAACAAAATGACAGTAAAAGAACGGTAGCAATTACTTTTCTAGCACTTAATGTTGCCATTAACTGCTTGCTGGCAAGAGCTTAAAGTTGCAAACCCTAATTTAAGCTTGTTACCTTAATTTTACAATTGTACTTCAATATTCTGCATGTGACACTAGTGTAATAAATATGTTCATTCAAGTGTTTCATACAATAAATAATTTAAAAGTGTATGAAAAGTTCTAAATTATAGCCATTACAGAAATACAAATGCTTAGTATTACATCTTCATAAAAATAAATAAATGTGCAAACCATTTTCTCAAAACTGAGCCAGAATCCAAACCCATTAGCAACAAGTAAGTGGGACTTTTTTGTTTTTAATAGGCATTCATGAAGAGTTCTCCATTCAAAATGTAATTTGTTCTTAGGGAGCTTCTGCATGCAAGGCAAACAGCTCCCAGTTTTGTAAAGCTATATAAAGCCTTTATCCAACTTCCAACATCATTTGTAGGAAAATTCAGGCAGAAGAAGGTCATGCCCTTAGCAAGGATATTTTGCATAACAGGTCTTCCAGTCAGATGGACAAAGCAAGACTTGGCTAAAAGAAAAAACCTTTGATCACTTTCTAATTTCCAGAATGGGTGAAGGAGGAGGAGAGGAACAGAGAGCTGTTTGGATGCACCATCTACTACATCCTTCTGAAACCCAGAACACTGTGTGCAGTGACCAACCTACCAAGGTCACACAGCCTCTTCTTGTGCAGAGCTGCCTCCCTGCTACACTGTCCACTGAGACCTGGTATGAGGTAGTTCGCTGGAGTCACACTTGCCATTTCAGAAGAATGTAGGTGCCTATGGGCTATGGTTCACAACTGCAGCTTGATCCAGCTGACTTTGGCTGTTTGCATTGTCCCTCTGTCAGGACAGAAAGATGAACAGGAGACTCATGCTGCCAGACTCCACAACATCACACACTAACATAAACAGCCATAAAATACAGTTTACATTCATATGCCCATCTGTAAACTCTGGCAGATTCAAAGTTCAATAGAAAACAACTCTGAATGGAAGAGTAACCTCTGGCAAAGGGACAGAGTGAACAGCTGAATGCGTCAGCTCCTGGAGTGTAAGTCACAGTCCCAAGTGAATTTATTGTGCTATCCTTCCCATGTTGTTGACAATCCAGGAGTATCAAAGAAACTTAATTATCAACAGTGTTGTAACAGACTATCACAAGCATCCAAAGCTTCAAATGCACGTTTTTGAGGTTCATGTTACTACAAAATGCAGTATCGCATTTTGGTGGGTTGACCCCAGCTTCTTACAGTTATCTCAGATCATTTAAACAGCTTTTGGTACCAGAAGCCACCATTCAAGTTCCTTTCCCAAACACTGACACCATTTGCTTTCTGTATTGGTTTAAGTTATATATTCTAAGAAAGACAATTCCACTTCACATGCAATCAAACTAAGCTCCAGACCCACAAGCATTCAAGGCAAGGAGGATAAGCCAGGCCAGGCTCAGAAGCAGACTTCCTCCCTTTTGTTTTGGCTGGAAACATGCTCTCTTCTGGTTTATCCATTGCAGGCAGTACTCAAGTGTACTGGATCTGTCTCACAATCCAAGAGGCAGGCTGGACATTAAGCATCAGCCCAACATGTACGTGTAATCTCACTCCCTAGTAAACAGTGAACAGGGCACTCAGCTGATTTGCCTACAGCACGGTACACAACCCTGTTCCTGCAAGACCAGTTGCATATTTCAAGCTTTGGAAATGGGGGAAATAAAAAAAAAAGAAAGATATTTTTCAGCCCAACGTTAGGGTTGAAGTCTTCTAAAAAAAATGTAAAGAAAACCGAAGCCAATCCTAGGTACATACCAGCAGCCTATTACTTACCAACCTCTGCTTCCTCCTAGATTCCATTGTAATGAAACATAAACAGTAAAATAAGCATGTATCTCCCTAGAATGAATTACCTATTCAGAGTTCCCTCTGGTGTTCAATAAGCTAATCATCACATTCAAGGTAACAGCCTTAGTTACAAAAGTATCAAGTTCTCTTACAAGTAAGTTATCATTCAATGACAAACTCAGCAATAGGGACGGGACCATAGCGTTGTAACCCATGGACGAAAGCAATGCTATTTTCCATCGGATTTCAGAGAGGCGATAAACTTACACTTCCTTCTTTGCATATTCACCCGAGTGTCTGATTAACCCCGAAAAGACCCAAATCATTACAGATCGCTTCTGTCTCCTGGTGTCACCAAGACTGATGAAGTCTCGGAGATGGCAAAGTAACAAATCACAGGTATAGCCCAGCTGAACGCAGCACGCAAAGGTGTTCTGCACCTCCCAGATATCTATGCCTTGAGTCACAAGCCTCGCACTCCCATTCGCCTGCACGGAACGTAAGCAAAGTACGGTGTATCTAATTAAGTTTGGAAAGAAAGTTTAAAACTGCCTCTGTAAAGAGGTTTGCAGGAAAACCCAAATGAGCTCCTGAGTCGGCAGCGGGCAGAAGGAGCGAGGGGCTGGCGCCGGGCCAGAACCAGCAGAGACACCGGGGCTGCTGACCCCGGCTGCGCCGCGGGGTTGCGAAACTCCCGGGAAGGGCAGCCAGCCTCCGCCGAGCGGGGCTGCGCTCCGCGGCGGGGGCGGAGGGAGCTCGCTGGACACCGGCGCTCNGGCCGCCCATGCTCCCGGCGGGCCCCGCACCGCAGCCGGAGTCAGCGCGAAGGCGGCAGAGGCTGCGGCCACCTCCGAGAGGAAGGAGGAGAGCGGCGGGGAGCGAGGGAGGGGGAGGAAAAGAGCGAGAGGAGAGAGAAATCGCCCCAAGAGAAATAATCATCACATGGCGGTCGCGATCCGCCGCCGCCGCCCCCCGACAGCCAGAGCCTACGCTTGGAAGCCGGGGAAAAGCTGCGAGGAGGGGACACACCTGTAGGCGCAGCACATATCCGCTGTGAGCACAATGCGAGACAGGAAACTGAA